>JBBMKF010000007.1:5020425-5033779 GCA_037834155.1 Curcuma caesia | reverse complement strand
AATCTTGGCCACCATCACAATAGAAGTCAATGCAACAAAAAGTTTTCTACCTGAATCTGTAAGATGAGAATCCTGTTGTCTTGTTAATGCTGCAAAGCCAGCACCACCAGTCCGGCGGGCAGCAGTAGGAAGACCCTGGGATTGAGCATGTTGAAAACATTTACACCATAATTCATTTTGAAAGGCATCACATAACTATTTTATGAGAATGGAACTCACATGACTTGCTGAAAGAGCAGTACAGACATCAATATGCTCGGTCCATTCTTCTGTTGAGCTGTTGCTTGTGGAGTCTAGCCATTGACGAGTTAGTGGAATGGTGTTAGAAGCAGAATTAGGATATCCAAATCGATCAGTAAATGCTTTCTGCAAATATTCCAATTCCAGGCCCTGATCCCTTAATAATCGGTTCCATCAATTTTATTCGTGCAAAGCTGACTTCCTTCTTCAATGTCTGTTAACAGAAAAAATAGTTTAATTATTTTTTCTAGACATAAGAGAATAGTAGTTTACACAGTCTACACAGTCCCATTTAAAGCTACGTCTCTACAAGAAATTCGCGATGCTGAAAATTTTTGTCACATTCTACAAATCAACTTGAGATAGGGGTCAATTTGTAGGAGATCTAAATTTCTCCCTCTACTCGTACATTTATAGAGTGAACCTAGGCAGAAACAAAAAACAAATATTTTGGTCGTCTAATAAAATGTCCGACCTCTGATGTTCTGAACAAAACAAATATTGAACCTGTATTTGCTCCAAAATAAAGCGCAGGCCCTCCACTGCAGCAACAATGGAAGATTTGCTTTGTTTGTCATTTGATTCAGCAATGCCCGCCAATCTATTTAACAAAATTTGGTGGTCCTTTTTCATGCTATCTTCATTTGCAGGAGCAGATAATTTTTGCGCCATGGCTAGCACATACTCTAGAATATTTCCAAGATAGTCTGTGTCAGGAGTACCTGACTCGAGAACCTTAAACATAATATCAAATGTTGTAAGCTTGTGATTAGATTTCATGGCAAGGGATCAAAGATTACAGTGAACAAATAAGTGGGAGACAATCTAAAGTGTGGGAGATGAATGCTATAAAACAGATAACAAAGTGGAGTATGGATTTACCTGAGATAAAATATCAAGGTCGATACTGTTGATGATATCTGCCTTCCATTTCTGTGGAGCCAAATCACATAATTCATCCCGGACTTCCTTCAGAAGGGATAGTAATCTACTGTAATCAGGTTTGACTCCCTGCAAAGAATCCAGTATTTCATCCCAAAATGCCTTTTCCATCGTCTCTTTAACCTACCAAATAGATCAAGAAAGACAAAGGAATTCAGGATCCATCTGAATGGACAATCAAGCAGATGCAGGCATGGATTCAAATGTATCATAGTACATGTGAGCAACAAAAAGGACCTTAAATACCTTGATACTGAGCTCTTCGGCTTTGACCATGTCAAAATCACTAGATAATTGCCTAAGGTTCCAATGCATTATCTCATTCACAAGAAGTTCATTCTCAGTTGGTAACTGCATGCCTCTTACAGAGCTTGATTGAACATCTGTATGATGTGGATCTTCTGAATCAATTTTTGGCTGAGCGGATGATGAAACCCCAAACAGAGAACGAACTACATTGTTTGATCTCCGAGAAGCCTCAACATTCTGATTGTTTGGAACAGAATCCAACTGTATTGCAGAAGGATCAGAGACCAATGGTGATGATATATGAGCAACAGGGTTTGCTAAAGGACTGCCATTCTCTTTTGCTTCAAAAAATTTTGTTCGCATGTCAGACAAAGAAGATTCCATTCTCTCAAGACCAGCATTGCCACTCAGGTGCAGAACTTTCTCTCTTAGAAGTTTCTGATCTTCAATAACCTAAAATCACAAGAAATGTATTCAGAAATCAGTGAATTGCAACAAAACAAATGGTTTTATGACACCAATTAAATTTTGAATTTGATCTACACAGTATCCAATAAGTTCAAGGTGTGAATATTCATTTATCAACTATCTTTTTACAGTAAGCCTTCTGCTCTTTGAAAATCAAGTTCAGATAATAACTGACATTTAAGAGCAAACAAACCTGTCTTTGTATGGCCATCATATCATGACTAAGGTCAGATGTCTTTCCTGGTGCAGTCATCCTGCATGTCTGCATCATTGACAGTTCCATTTGACAAGCAGCTCTTATGAGATCTTCCTCCAGAGATCTAGCATCTTTTGCCTTCCATACAACAAACCTGTATAGGTAAGAACACCATGCTGAGTCAAATGATCTCAGCTGGCATCTGAAGTTTTGTTCCATAGGCAAATTGGAAGATGTCTCTTTAAGATGTTCCAAAGACATAGTAACTGGTGCAGATGGTGTTAATGAGTGGGCTCTATTTGGACCATTCAATATGATATTGACTAACAACTCAAATTCTCGGATGAAGTTTATGGCTGACTGCCTCAAGACAACTTCGCGCTCCCCTTGACCGCTGAAAACAGCATTGGGGTGTTCCAATATCATGTAAGCACAAAGCACTACTCTGACTGGATACCTGGACATATTTCTGTCACTTTTAGGTCCTTTGACAGACTCTCGTCTTGCTGCACCTCTTTGTTTTGACACTCTGCTAGACGGAAATTTTCTATTAGGAGATGCTAGGCGCTTAAGCAGATGATCAATGTTCTCAATGCTTGACGGGCCAGATGACAGCAATAGTGAAAATCGACTCTCCAACCGATCAAGTAAAGCCTTTGCTGTTTGAAGTGTTGCGCTAGATTCAATCAAAAGAGCAACTTGCTCAAATGGCATAACACTAATGGATTTTTCATTTAATTTCAAGGCATGATATGCTTTAGCCAAAGCCAACGTGGTCCTCCTTGATCTCACAAATCGTCGCCAACACCTATACATTCAATTAACAATGTGAAACAAAAAGATTCAAGCATATAGACATGCACATATATATAACCAAAAAAGAAAAATCACCTAGCTAGTTTTTTCGAAAGAAATTCTCCATGTCTGATCAAATTGACCCGTGCAGAGACATGAGGACTACCTCTTTGTTTCAGATATTCTGCCCTTTGTCTCCTTGCCTAAGTCAGAGAAAATATCAGTGATTAAACCATAAAGGAAATAGCTTGAACAATAATCACATGATGAGTGGATCAAAGTACAAGGAAGAATTTGATTTTTACTACAAAAATGCTTGACAGTTAACTACAGCTAACTGTGAAGCCCAAAATGATTGGCATGCAGATTAATACAGTAAGATAACAATATAAGGAAACCTTTTGGAGCCTGTTCTCTAATTGCTCTTTCATTCTTTTCCTTTCAGTTTCTCTTCGGTGGTGCACAATTTTAGCCACCTTGCGTGCTTGGACTACTCTAGCATGAGCTCTTCTTTTTTCTGCTTCTAACAATCCCATTCGTTTTTTCTCAGCAGCAGCACGCTTCTGGAAGATTGCAGAGCGCACACATTCCTTATATCTATTTTCTCCAATGATTCGTTGTGATACAGATCTGGCAATTCTCTCACGAATGGCAGCTTTTCTTTGCATATGGGCCTTAAGAAGGCGCATGCGGTTCTCCTCAGCTTGTTGTACTCGGGATTCAACTCTAGTGCCAAGCTCTTCACGTTCCTTCTCAAAACGCATCTTTACACCACATTTAGCAGCTTGTCGTAGCTCATCCAATCTAGCCAACCGCATTTGAGCTTTAGCTAAAAGGCTCAGGCAGTGGGAGTTTGATTTGATTGATTGAAGGTTTTCATGCCATCGTTGGATATTGATTTGTATAGTAAAAAAAAAAAAGAAGACATAATCAGTTTAAAAACCCATGAAATCTAGCAAAATATATCATAAGATTTACAGAATCTAATGCAAGATTTCTTAATGATATCTTGCTAATTCTTTTGTCTCGGTTGTGTGATCAGCAAATATTTAGGTAAATCCAAGAACAAATATATCCACATAATATCAACTCTTTTAAAATTTGTATTAAAAAATACCTTTCGAGCATAATTTAGTAGGTTACGATGAAATAAACTTATTTAAGTTGATAAAAGTCGAATCTAAATAAAGTTAAGTCAATATCCTATTCCATCGTGATTAACTGCAGCTTCTCGATTTATCTAATATCCTCTTCCATTATGATCAACTATAATTTCTCGATTTATCTTCTCACAGATGATCGTTGGACCAACCGTATGTACCCATTGGAGTGATAAATTTCACATTTTGCTGAAGTATTAAAAAATAATATTTCTGAAACATAGTTGAGTTGGTTATGATAAAATAGATTTACTGAAGTGGACAAGAGTCGAATATCGACAAAGTCGAAACCACTAAAATAGATAATCGTTTGCACTTTTAAACCTAGCTGATAGTCATGATAATAACCTTTGAGATTAATTGGATAGATTTTATTATCAAAAAGATTCTTTAGAAAAAAAAGGTAAGTACAGTTTCATACAAAAATCATGCTCCTTATTGGGTGGGTAGTTTAATTGGGCCCTAAATGGGCCATACGATCAGACAATTAAGCCCCTTAAAAGGCCGATCAACATCATTTAACCGTTCGTAAACGAATCGGACGGCCAGATCTCATCGTCGTACCCTATAAAACCGCTCGCCTCGCCTCATTCGAAACCCTAGCAGCAGCCAGCAGCCGACGACGATGACGACCCGCTTGAAGAAGAACCGGAAGAAGCGGGGCCACGTGAGCGCCGGCCACGGACGCATCGGGAAGCACCGGAAGCATCCGGGAGGCCGCGGGAACGCCGGAGGCATGCACCACCACCGTATCCTCTTCGACAAGTACCACCCGGGGTACTTCGGGAAGGTCGGCATGCGCTACTTCCATCGCCTCCGCAACAAGTTCCACTGCCCCATCGTCAACGTCGACACCCTCTGGTCGCTCGTCCCTGAGGACGTCAAGGACGCCGCCGCCAAGGGCGCCTCCGCGCCGCTGATCGACGTCACCCAGTTCGGGTACTTCAAGGTGCTCGGCAAGGGGTCACTTCCCCAGTCCCGCCCCATCGTCGTGAAGGCCAAGCTCGTGTCGAAGATCGCGGAGAAGAAGATCAAGGCTGCCGGCGGCGCAGTCCTGCTCACTGCCTGATCTGTTGGCAGTTAGTGTGGAATCGTAAGTATCTATTTGATCTTATTTTGATCTGAACCAAAGTATGCAAAAACCTTCTACTGGATTTGAGACTGGTTATTTATGCAAAATTTACTTTTTTCCTATTGCAAGATTAAATTTTTGAGAGATACTCTATTGATTTTCCTGGTTCCATGTTGGTTACATTGATTGGTTTCAGCAATCTCAAATGGATGTCATGCATAATTTATTGCAAAAATGTGAACTGATAAGAGCTTCAAACCAATTCAAATCTAGCCGCAGCGATCATGTTATTTAAACCTGCAACTTTACACCTAAATTTTCAATTGAAAAACTATCATCTTGTTTGGATTCATACGTTTGGTTTATGATGGGTTAAATACTCATGTATGTTCATTCAAGTTTCTGGAATTGCATGGTGGATATGATCATACAATCAAGAGTATTTCTGTTTTTTTTCTGAATAAAAAGAAAATTTTCACGCAGACAGAGACATAGAATCAACAATCCTTTTATAAATAGTATTCCTTACAATTTTCATAACTTAGAGAGCTCAAACTCTCAATTTCATCACCATGCATGAATGCTCTTGCCATGTAACACAAACTACTCTCCATTATCAGAATACAAACTAAGATTGAACCACAAAAAAAGTTAAATAGAAAATCATGTCGACAATTTCGAAACTTGAAAAAATATTTAAAACTCTCAACTTCGACGTCAATGAACAGTCAGAGAGGGGTTACATGTGCAGTCTCGCCGAGGAACAGGCAACCAAAAATTGTGTTGAAGAAATCACGTCCTTTGACCACTCCCTTGTTTCCAACGATAGCTTCTGTGTCATACTTGCAAGCTCTGTTGCAGTCTGGGCAGTATGTCACCTTCATTTCAAAGAGAAGATCAGTGAGGATAATGCAAGTAAAAACAATCACAAATTGAATCAAACCTCAAATGGATGTGTTGGCTCACTTATAAAATAAGAAAAGAAGAGAAAGGTACCTCCAAAAGCTTTGGCTTAAAGGATTGGTCGAGCATGACATCCAAACCATAAATGGCTCTTGATCGAGCACTATGCATTTCAGGATGCACAGCTGCAGCGGAGTCGAATACGGATCTTATCATTTTCTGAATTTTTTGATGGATCTCCAGCCAGTTAACTGAAAACGATTTCTTCTAGATTACGAGACATCAAAATGCCTGGTAATGGATATTATCTGAACAAAATGGCAAACGTACCTTGGTGTTCTTCTTCAAACTCCCTTACAAATTCTGGAGTATTCATGTGATCCAATCTCCCACAGTAGTTCTGAAAATATACAATACCGATTGTTACTGTGTTCTCAGTGTTTCAATTATTTGTTTTTTAAACTAATAATCATATAAAATATGTCAGCTCAAAACATTGAGTAACAAACACTACAAAGAGAGCATTCTCAAGAACAAGCTTCACTGTTCTACCATGTAATGCTTTCTACTGCTAAAACAATGAGAGTAAATTTACCATCACGGTGAAGTGAGTCTCATACTCGAAGAGGCTACTTCTCTCAAGAGTGTATGGATTGTTTGCTAACCTAACCTGAAAGAATCAATCGAATTTTGATTGTCAGTGTTGACTTTATGAGAGATATCAAGGGGAAAAAAATTAGATATGCCTGAGGGAATCCTGTAGCATACCCAGAATACATCATAAAGAAATATCTCTACAGGATTCATACTGCGAACCGATACAATGTATCTTAGATCAAACTTCCTCCCTTTGAATAGTGCAGGGTGCTCAATATACTTTTGGCATATCTTAGGTCCAGTCTCCATGAGCCTGATAATTGCTGATAGATCACCAGTAACTGTTGTGTCAATTGTTCTTGCCATGTTCCATGGTTTCAAAATCCATAAATTGTTAAGTCCCTCTTGTTTCCGGATGATATAGTCTCCAATGAGTTGGGACAACTGTGTTTCTAAATTATAAGTAGGTTGAAGCCATTCAGGTCTGCCCTGTGCCTGCAAATAGATGGCGCAAACTGTGAACAAAAATGCAAAAGCAAATAATCAAATTATCAATGGATTTGCTTGGTTGACACTATACATATTATGCACGGAATCACAATTTAAAATAAATATATCATTAAGGCAAGATCATAAAAGTGACCACGGACTGGATAGGTATCGAATATAGTTGACAGGAAGGAAAAGCAAGGATCCATATAGGACATACCAACAGGTTTTGCGTACCTTTAAAATTGTCTCTGCCAAATGGTGTTTCATGACAAGGCAAGCTTCGTAAGGGAATTGATTTGTATACTGATGGTCTGTTAATTCAAGAGCTTTCTTCAGTTCTGAATCCACTTGCATGCTAGTCCAGATAATATCAGCGTTCTTCGGATCATTAGCTGATGATAAAACAAACTATGAGCCAACAAAATAAGTCTTTTTTAGGTCTACATGGGGAATTGATCCCCTTAATATGGGGATTACATCCGACCGCTTAACCACTTGAGCTAACTAGTTGGTAGAAAATGAGTCTTGCATTTTGAGGTTACACTCTCCATTGCATGACAAATATGACTAATTTAGCAAAGAGATGGCCGCCAATTACAATTTACCAGAAGAGTTTGAACATGGAACCAAATCTTGTAAAAAAAGCAAGGAAAAAGATATGAATCTGTGAGTGTTATAGAAGTAAATGCTTTTGTAGAGTGTTAAAAAGTTGGAACAGAGGAGAAGGTCGTAGTATCAGATTTATCCCTGCAAAGTTGGGATATACGCAACTAAAATACCTTCTTGAGTCTGCTTGACATAGCAGTAAAGTAGGATTTGTAATTTAGGGATAAGACAAGTCGCTTTATAAACTTTTAACTTCTTAATAAGATATTTTCAGGAGAATAGTCTGGTGGTTTTGTAAAGAATTTTTCTAATGTAGAAGTATGGACAAACCAGCAATGCACAAACACTTACTGAGAGTGAATTCAGGACGTGTCAAGAATTCTGCTACTTGCGGGTTGTCAGTATAGACATAGAGCGCACGCGCATTATGTTGAAGCACACGCGTGATTGGAGGGGACTCCTCAGTAGACGCACAAAGATTTCTTAATGCAAGCTGATGCTGGTATTTTTTGAATTCCTAAGGAGTAAGTTTTATTAGGGCGTGAATCATCTTCCCAATAGCAAAGAAACCCTAGTACCTGGATAAAATAAGTTTCTGGTGTACGGAACCAAGCTGTGAGCCTTGCAGAGCGTTGTTTGTTTTCCCCAACACCAAACAAGAAATCTCGAGTGCATTCTTCCCCATAATGCACGTCCTGGGTTGGCCACAGCAGTGAAAAGCTGAAAGTATTCATTGTTAGTAGGTTTTCAAGATGTTCTGCTAATGCCCAAAAAAGAAGTAGCAATCCAAATATTTCCTGGTTTTCTAAAAGTAATTTCAATTTTCAAGATTCGAGAAATTTTATTGCCATGAATTATCATGTGAGGATATCAAAGAGGTTTTACATCTATGCTTCTTGTTTCGTAGTTACGGTAATACTTCCATGATATTACTAATTGGCTACTTAAAGATATTTCACTTGGATTCCCTTGCAATAGATGGCAAGAAAATCTTCGTAGCCAACTTTCCCTTCTATAAGGGAATAAAATAAACAATTGTTGAATCAAAATAAGAACTCAATGACTATGCAATCTACAATTCTTGGAATAAAACAAAAAATGTCAAGAAAGAGGAAGAAATAAAACATCAGATAGGACATCAAAGTGATGCTACTAAAATCAAATCAAGATCAGGAAAAATGGGAAATAAGAGTGTTCAAATCTTTAAGTAACATAATGTAACAGATAGTTTGAAATGAATTACCTTATAGCTGATGCAAGTTTTCCATTGGGCATGAACAGAAAAGGTGCCACTCTGAAATTCGGATTATCACTGTGTCGTAAAGCAGAACCCAACTCATCCATGACATACCTATAAACAAAATGATGATTAACACCCACCAATTCAACATTTTATGTTAGTGCAAGCAAATAAATGCCCCTTTTTCTGAAGAAGGCATCCAAATGAGCACAGTACTAATTTCCTCTTTGAAGCATCTTAGATACAGGGCATGCTCGTAATCTTACAAAAGGGCACAAGTGACAGTTGCTTTATGTTTCTAAACAAGAGGAAGAAGCAACATACTAAAACTTTCGCAGATAATAACAACAATTTGATCAGCTAAAAGCTGACATTGACACCCAACTCAAGACTTGATGAGGGAATGAAGCCCAGTCCCTATAATTCTGAAAACTTCATTGATTGGTAGAAAGAATGACCAGCAACCAATGAGACGATAAGTGAGCATAAAGGGGCATTGAAGAATTTGAATATTATTCTTAGATCATATATTTTGCCCCTTGGTTTGTGCGTTCGTGGAAGACTTAGTTTAGGTTTTTCTAAGAATGCAGATTCAGTTGGTACAAGTTTCATTCTTCCAGCACAATTTAATTCAAATCCTGAATTTAAAGCTGATCTGAATA
Organism: Curcuma caesia; assembly: GCA_037834155.1. Classification (NCBI taxonomy): domain Eukaryota; kingdom Viridiplantae; phylum Streptophyta; class Magnoliopsida; order Zingiberales; family Zingiberaceae; genus Curcuma; species Curcuma caesia. The sequence goes on along the minus strand of JBBMKF010000007.1, from coordinate 5,024,157 downwards.
ACATTCCTGAATTGAAATCTTGGAGGAAGTGAGGACAATAGACAAGGAAAGAGGAAATAAAGAATGGAAGATGGCAATTCATTGGACTGAATGTTTTGAAATAAATAAATAATTATTGAAGATAGGCATATTGTAGGTGACTGCTAGCACTCTTTGTGATAGAACACCATTTTACATGCCAAAATTCTTAGCTAGACTTGACTGAAATGCTCCTTAAATAGCATAGTTAAAAACATAAGCATGATATTCCAGCAATTATATAACAGCATAAAACAAACAGGAAGTATGCATCCACAGTACAAGATCAAGCATGATGGCAAATAGTAGTCATACAAATTACAGTGCATCTATATCTGGTAGATTAAAATAGTAAAGATATAGCATGGAAGGAAATTAGTGAGGAAATAGAGTATAAAAAATTGAATAATCCATTCATGAAAATATCTCCATTATAGCAAAAAGAAAATAAAAGCTTTAACATGATAATTAAATAAAAAGTCAAACATAATCCCAAACTCAGTCCTCTAATCAGTGTGTACGATCCAACTGATGTTGGTTTTCTGAAAATTGACTATGTTGACAGTGGGGTATTAGATCAGTGCACTTACATAATATGAATATGCACTTGAAAAAAAAATACTAAAACATAACACATACCAGATAGGCGTTTCATCAATTTTTTCTTCATCTGCAAGTCTGTATGTCATCAAATATAACCACATTGCATTAAGAACCCTATCAACAAGAGGTTCTGTAGGTCCCCATTCTGGTAAACGTGGTTGAAGGGAAGAGTCAATAACATGTTTACCGCTTTCAATTATATCTGATCTGCTTATACCATTTAGAAAACATAAATTAGGAAGATATTCCAAAATTTGTACAGCGCTGTTTCCAAGAGGACCAGGAATATCAACCTGCAATAGCATATTGAAATAGTATCTCAATGTATGCGTATTAGCACAAAAAAGAAACCAGATTACGGTTACCTCCAAACTTTGCAAAGAATTGAAATCCCTTAATAGTTGTAAGAGAATATCAACGGAAACTTGGTCTAGCTGATTGCCACGGATATTCAAATGTGAAAGAGACGGCATCACAATAGGTGAAAAAGCCTGAGAGAAACAATTCAAAGAGAACAGAACATCTAAGCCTGAGGAACATAAAAGAACTGAAAAAGAAGTTTTTTGTGGACTAATGGATCAATCAAAGCATAAAATACGTGACATTTTCTTGAAACCATCATCTGTGACATGCATAATTGAAATAAATGATTCACACCATCAATAACTAACCTTTGGCAGGCCCCTGATACATCGATTAGAAAGATCAAGGCTGGTGACTTTCACCAATGAACCATCACCATAAAAGCATCCTGTATTGTTTGCTCCACCAATATCTCCACAAAATCCCAATGCCCATTCTCCAAAATTGCTAGTGAAACATGAGTTACAAATTTCCAGACCAGGGATGCCAGCAAGAACTGCTTTAGCAATTGTGTCACCACTGAATATGCAAATGTACCAGTCAAACACTTGTAAAATATTCTGAATAGACAAAGCATCCTAAAAAAAACCTAAAAGTACAAAGACATGCCATTCTCTAGCATTGCGGTGTTTTTGAACAGTTGGCAAACATTGCATAGAGAAGAAAGGTACTAACATTATAAAAGGGAAGCAAATCAGATTGTGTACAATTTAACCAAAAGTACATAGGGTAAGAATCCATAAGTCACACACAAAAGTTGAATAAGACAATCTCAGTTAAGTACTCTGAAAGTTGACATTGTTCTTAGCAGACCACAAATAATTTCAAGTTCAACACAACCTTTACAAATAACTTAGATAAACCACTCTTACAACAATTTAGATATAAACATTCAATGTTACAAGATAACACTCCCTAACAACTTGAAATAACATATCTAATCATCACTACTCATTTGTAGAGATTCTATTTGTTGCATTATGTCTTCTACCGCATCTTTCAACTTAGCTATTTGTTCAGCCTTCGAAAGACTTCTCCTTGAATTTGAATTTGAACTAGAAGTTGCCCTTGAAATTTCTTTTCCTCTTGATGTTGAAGGAGTGGGTGTAGATGGTTTACTCAAATGTTTATAATAAGCCTTTTCAGCCTCTTCTCTATTTTTAAAAGCTTGATGTATAGCACCTTTAAAACCAGTCACTTGATTAGATGCTTCTATCCAATTGTCATATATACCTGGTTCGCGTCCAACATAAACCACATATACTTTTCCCTACATAAAAATTAACATTCATAATCTTATAAAAATAAAATTTTAGAACTTAAAAACAAATAACATACCATTTGCAAGTTTCCTGCAAAAAAAAAAGACAAATCAGAATAAAATTACTAAAAACTGAAAACAAACAATAGCAAAAACAATTAAAAATTAACATTCATAATCAGTTAGTTATAAATATAAATTTAATCAAAAACATCCCGATCCTTTTGTGTTCTTCATAGAAAAATTTCCCAGTTCTTATAATTTACTTCATAGCAATAATCCAAGATCATCAAATATCACATGAAATGAGAAAGCATTACCTCAATTGTTAAGGAATTTGCTCCAAGAAAACATCAAGAAAAATAAACATGACTTTGCATGACACAGAAAAATAAACAAATCAATACTACATTTATTAGTAACAATTCAGCATCATCATTTGTGGAAATTGAAGTTATTAACTATACTTCATTCTAAACCATACCAGTTTAACAAAAATGCAGTGAAATAAATGCAGCAACAAATCCATACTACAATTATTAGTAACAATTCAGCAACATCATCTATGGAAATTGAAGTTATTAACTGGACTTCATTCTAAACCATACCAGTTTAAAAAAAATGCAGTGAAATAAATCCAAAATAAATGGAATTTAAACCCTAAATTATACCCTAGTAGTGGCGACGAGCAGAGGTTGGCGGCGAGCAGAGGTTGGTGGCGGTGAGCAGAGAGCAGTGCAGGCGCGTGAGCAGAGGTTGGTGGCGGTGAGCAGAGAGCAGTGCAGGCGCGTGAGGGGAGGGACAAGAGACCTCTGCTTTCCTGTCCACGAGAGATCCCGAGCAGGTTGGGAGCGGGCTGAGAGGTTAGGGCTTGCTGTGTGGGGCGGAGAAGAGGGGTTCGCGCGAGGAGAGGAGGGGAGGCAGAGAGAGGGCGGCGCGCCGGAGGAGAAGAGGTCACGCAGGCAGCGAGGTGAAGGTTCGCGTCGGCGGATCGCGCGAGGAGAGGAGGGGAGGCAGAGAGAGGGCGGTGCGCCGGAGCGAGGAGAGGAGGTTCGCGTCGGCGGATCGCGCGAGGAGAGGGCGGCGCGCCGGCGGAGAAGAGGTCGGTTCGCGTCGGCGGAGAAGATCGCTCGAGGAGATGGCGAAGAGAAAGGTTAGGGTTTGCGGAGAAAATGTCGCGAGGAGAGAGACCGGCGCGCTTTTTTTCCCACGGCACGCGCACGCGAGGATTTCCACGTGGCTTCCAGCTCAGCCGTCGCCCACGCTACGCCCACGAGATGTCGCCCAGGAGAAACTTTCTGAATATATAAAAGTATTTTTCAAAAATAAAATAAAATTAAATACCTAATTTAAAAATAAAAACCATTTTTTAAATTTCACCTTAAAAATATAAATCAACTGACAGTTAAATTCCAGTGTACTCGTTTACACCTCTGTCGCCACGTCGACTCACCCTCAGCCAGTCAGCTACTCTATCCACCGGGTCA
>JBBMKF010000007.1:4985112-4998459 GCA_037834155.1 Curcuma caesia | reverse complement strand
TGAGAGCGAACAGGGGGAATTAATATGTGGAATAATGGAAATACGCAATTCCAGAGATTTGGTGAGGAGGGTGCTTCCAAGGAATGCCTCTCTCTTCCTGTTCCTATTGCATCTTTCTTTATGATTGCGAACATATATAAATAATAGTCACATCGATCCTCTGTTTTCTTCCGTCTTCCTACTCTGTTTTTCTCTGATCTTCCTCGCCTGTTCAGGTTTCCACAATGGTTACAAGATCGATAGAAGGAAATGAAGCAAAAGGCGAGATTTTTGCCCTAATTCTCGTGCCATTTGCTCTTATTATGCTTAATGCGGTAGTTTCGACCGCTTCCGGCGATTCGGCGTTCGACTACGGCGTGGCCCTGTCGAAGAGCCTCCTCTACTTCGAGGCGCAGCGCTCCGGCCACCTCCCTTATAGCCAGCGCGTCACCTGGCGTGGCCACTCCGGCCTCCTCGACGGCATCGAGCAAGGAGTGCGTGCCTTTCCTCCTCCTCCTCCTCTGACTTCCGGTCATGGAGCACAACGCGCGCTGCGTGATTAATTAATGTTGATTTCGGTTCCTCACCTCGGCGCTTGCGTGGTACAGGTCGATTTGGTCGGAGGGTACTACGACGCCGGCGATAACGTCAAGTTCGGCCTGCCCATGGCCTTCACCATCACCATGCTGTCGTGGAGCGTCGTCGAGTACGGCGGCGCGATGGCGGCGGCCGGCGAGTTGGAGCACGCCATGGAGGCGATCAAGTGGGGCACGGATTACATCATCAAGTCCCACACTCACCCCAACGTCCTCTGGGTTCAGGTATGCAGTTTTCTGTGTGTCTCTCTCTCTCTAGTCGATCTGCCTTCGAATTCAGATTCAATTCTTGAATCGGACGATCAGGTCGGAGATGGAGACACGGATCACTACTGCTGGCAGAGGCCCGAAGACATGACCACGTCCCGGCAGGCCTTCAAGGTCGACGAGGAGAACCCCGGATCGGAGGTAGCGGCGGAGACGGCAGCAGCCATGGCGGCGGCCGCGATCGTCTTCAAGCAGAGCAATCCGCATTACTCTCGCCTCCTTCTCCATCACGCTCAACAGGTAACCAAACAACCAATCAATCTATCCGCACCGCTTTCGATCGATCTCCCATTGCACCAACTAATCCTCGATGGATCAAAAAAACAAATTGCAGCTTTTTGAGTTCGGGGACAAGTACAGGGGGAGGTACCATGAGAGCGTGGCGGAGGCGGCGGGCTACTACCCGTCGACGAGCGGGTACGGGGACGAGCTGCTGTGGGCGGCGCTGTGGTTGCACCGGGCGACGGGGAGGGCGGAGTACTTGGACTACGTGGTGGAGAAGGCGTACGAGTTGGGCGGCGCCGCCTGGGCCGTCGCCGAGTTTAGCTGGGACATCAAATACGCCGGCGTCCAAGTTCTTGCTTCCAAGGTACATCCATCGTTCACGATGCACCGGACTTCACTTCATTCGCATGCAAAGTTCACAAAGTACGATAGATACCTCACTTAATTTGCATGCGACTCCCTAATTAATTCAATTTATCAGTTTTGTGGTTCTGATAAATCAAATTCAACCAAATTCAAATAAATAGATTGAGATGAAACTTTTAATTTATATTGACTTCTATCGAGATATGCTAATAAAAAATTTAAATATTCTGTCAATTTTGAAACTCTGAACCCTTGCAAAAATGAGAAAGATCAGGAGGTAAAGTGAAATTGTGTGCTTCATGAGCAGCTGCTAATGGAGGAAGGGAGGCGCGAGCTGCGGCTCCAGAGGAAGGAGAAGAGCACGCTGGAGCAGTACAAATCCAAGGCCGACCACTTCCTCTGCGCCTGCCTAGCCATGAACTCGGATGACTCCGGCAGCAACGTCGCCCGCACCCCCGGCGGCCTCCTCTTCGTCCGCCGCTGGAACAACCTGCAGTACGCGGCCGGCGCCGCCTTCCTGCTGGCCGTCGCCTCCGACGGCCTAGCCGCCTCCGGGGGGCGGGTCCTGCTCTGCCCTCGAGGGCCGGTGGGCCCGCGAGAAATGATGGTCCTGGCGAGGGGCCAGGCCGACTACATCCTCGGCGACAACCCGATGGGGCTCAGCTACTTGGTGGGTTTCGGGCCCAGGTTTCCGAGGAGGGTGCACCACCGAGCGGCGTCGACGGCGCCGTACAAGGAGGAGAAGGGCTTCATCGGGTGCGCGCAAGGGTACGACGCGTGGTTCGGGCGGCGGGGGCCCAACCCGAACGTGGTGGAGGGGGCGATCGTGGGCGGCCCGGACAGCGGCGACGCGTTCGAGGACCGGAGGGGGAACTACATGCAGACGGAGGCGTGCACGTACAACACGGCGCCCATGGTGGGGGTCTTCGCCAGGCTGCGCAATGAGACGACGGAATCGAGGAGGAAGCGCGGGCGAGCGACGAGGGGAGGCACGTCCGCTTGAATCTTTGAGAATTTTCAATCTGCAAGGATTTTTGTTTTTAGAATTTTTGACCTGTGATCGCTCGCTTGATCTCCAGTGGAGTAGTTATTGAAAGAAAAAATCCCTGTCAAAAATTGTTTACATGCAGCAAGAAGAACACAACTTCAGAGATTTCAGAGCCACCATAGCGAAACCCTAGGATACAAATCAACACCATTAACATAATCAGGTGTACGAACTATTTATCTTCTTCTTGACGACTTTGTAACAAGTTCTTCCTCTGTAACTCCAATTGTTCTCGCTGCGATCGAGCAGCGACCTTGTTCTCAAACGTGCGCCGCCACCTCGACCGCGCCAGGACCATCCACACCACCAGCGCCGCCATGACGGCGGCGGACGCCACCGCTAACCCTTCGTAGACCCGCTTGCTGTACCGGGCCAAACCCGGGCAATTCCCGACGCTTATCGACCTAAACGCCGCCCGCACGAAGCTACAGTCCGCCAGGCCAACAAGGAACGCCCCGTACATGTAAAGCCCAGAGCCCACCTCTGTCGCTGACGTCATCTGGCGGTACATCGCCGGCGTCAGCCGGCCGACGGTCCAGCATGCGTCCGACCCGTTGGCTGTACTCCTGACTCGGCACACGTAGTTGGACCAGACACGCGCCGCGTCGTCGAAGCCGAGTTCTCCGGCGAGGCAGGTCCGGTTGGTGAGGTCAGGGTTGAAGGGGTTGCAGAGGAGGGGAACCAACGGGCCGGACTGGTTGTAGTAGAGGGGCCGGAAGTTGGGAGGGTAGTTAACGTTGGAGACGTTGACTATGACGCGGTTGACCACGTCGACAAGCTCGAAGGTGACTTGCTTGCTCTGGTTGAGGGAGGCGCCGGCGGTGGCCTCGTCGACGCAGGGGAGGATGTCGTCCATGGCGGAATGCTCCTGCGGACGCACCGCCCACTCGTCCATGGCCAAGCAAGTATCAGAGATCGCACTGTTATCATAAATTCGACAAATTTACCAACTTTTTTAGGTGAAAATGCTAAGTATAATCGGACTGACTTGTGGAAGAGGAGAAATACGCCACTCAAAAAAAATGTTGCTGCCACAAGCAGCCATCCAACTATCACTAATCTGCAAATACTCAAAAGAAAGTCAGTAATCAAGATATTGTTCTGGAAAAAATCGTTGGAAAAGCTCGATTCATCATAATACTTACGTATACACAAGAGACTTCATTCCAAGTATTGAAAATGCTGCAACAAAACAAAAAAAAAAAATCATACTTTTTAGTATTATTCAGGCTGTAAAACTTGATCTTGAAGTTAATGGACTCTCACTTAATCCAAGAACAGCCAAGAGAAGCAGAGCAGCCACAGTTACGATCAGTATAACACGCCTGCAAAATTGAACACGAAGATTGAATGACTGCAATGAGATTGAAAATACTTCTGAACAGCAGCACGTACACTTTGTCTAGATAGTTTCTGATCTTGTTTGTATTATCGGATGTCTTGGAAGAAACTTGATCCGCTGCCCGATGGACTCTCCGAACGACCGAGTCTATTCTGGCTTTCTGATCCGAAGAGAGAGAGGCTTGGCCAACCCCAACGTTCTCGGCTTTCATCAAGCCACCGGAGAAGTTTCTGAGGTTGGAGACGGTGGTGTCGGACTGCCCCTCGATGAAATCCAAAGTTTTGGATGTGCTGCTGTGGAAGTTTCTCTGGCCGTCGAACAAAATGGCGCACCCAATTCTGGATGCAAACCGAGTCAAGATCGATTTTTGATGAGTTAAATTGTCGAACCGATGAAAAGGATTCGAGCTTACACGGTGAGAACTGTGAAAAGGATGAGGAGAATGAAGGAGAGTGCATGAGTTGTGCGGGAGTAGAAAGAAAGGCGGCTCTGTTTTGGGAAGCAGCAGTAGCAGCAGCAGATGAAGGCCAAGGCCAGGCCGAAGACAAGGAACCAAATGAAGCCGATGGAAAACAGGGGAGCAGCAGAGAATCCAACCGACTGCAATCGAAAGTTTGCAAGAGATTGAGAAGCTGTTGGAAGAAAGAAATTGTTGATGTTCCAGGCAGACTCACGGCTAAGTAGTGGTGATTGCTGATGTTCCAGCCATCGGTGTAGAATCTGAATCCATTCAGGGGATCTCTTCTGTGAGTCCTCTCTGCAGCCAAAATGAAGGACTTGTTCTGTTCTAAAGTCGATCTCTTTGGTGTGATGATCAAGAGATTTGCTGCAGTTTCTGTAAGAAAAATATTAAATGCCAACGAAAAAAAGGCCATCTATTTCTTTCAATCCATTAAACATCTATTTATTTCTCTGTAAATTGATAAATCAAAAGACAAAGAAAAAAAACTTCCAAGATCAATTCATGGAAACAAGATGAACAAAACTAAGAAAAAGTAGCCTTTTTCTACCAAAACATCTTCCCGTTTGAAGAAATTGAGCAAAGAAGTCTTCTTTGTATGAAGAAACTTTCTTTCTCCACTTTCAAGAATAAAAAAGAGAGAAAATTTTGTACCTGAAGTAGGTGTTTCTCGAAGTGCAGGAAGAGCAGAGCAGACAGAAATAATGGTGGCGATCACCAAAATGTTCAGCGTTCTGCGCAACGCCACCATGTCTTCAATCCAGAGGCCTGAGAAGGAGAAATAAGTTAATGAAGTTAAAGAGGGCAAGAAGATGGAGAAACAGATCATGGCAGGGAGTTACCTGTTGGGTTGACTCTTTCACAACTCCATTCAAAAATTAAATAAAGTTGAGGATCAAAAATTGAGATTTATCCACTTGGTGAATGGAGAATAGACGTTACTGATCAAATTCTATATTAAACCTGAAAATAAATATATGTAAAGTGGTGGATCTCATCACAATTCCACCTGTCTCAATCTGAAATCACCACGCCATTCAAAACAGCCTAAACTATAGGGAAGAAGATATACAGTGAAATATTTTTTTAAGCAATAACGTTAGAGGAGAGCATGATATGTATTTTTTATGTCAGGCATTGCATAGAAAAGATGGTATTAAAAAAGTGTGGCAATCTTACAGATCATTTCCAATTAGCACATGCCCAAGAAAGCCAATTCCCAGAAGAAGAAAAAAAAATAATACAGATGAATTATACAAACACGGTTCCAAGTCATGAAAAACTATTCTTACATAGTTACAAAGTATGAAATGGATGTATAGTATATCTGTTGGTGTTATAACATGTGTATGTGGCTTTGTATAGATTATATGGCTGCGTGATATGATTCTAATGCTAAATGCAACATAAAGTTTGCTGCTGCTGCTGTTTGGCTGAACCAGTGCATTACCATTGCATTACGGTTTCTGTGCAGAAAAGATGATAAAAGCTCGTCTTACTGTGCTTGAGTAATTAACAAGGCCGCAAGATTTGCACAAGTCTTCGATTTCTTTTTCAGTGAAATAGGTATAGCTGTTGGTCTCTTGCATAAAAAACTGGAAGATTATTGAACAATTAGCTAGATTTCTAGGCAAAGCAACAAGAATAAGAGATGGTTTGAGTGTACCTGTCTAAGCGGCCGCAATGCCGTGAAAGGCAACGGTGTATTCACTGGAGATGATAAAAAAGTCGTTCCGACAAAAACACCGCCACTTCTTAGTGCCCGGCTTATTTCAGCAACCTGGTAGGCAGATGAACAAGATTAAATCTCAAAGTTGTTTGAGAAACAGAGCTAAAACAAGAAGTATCCATTGAATTGCAAAATCTACATCAATTATGATGATTGCCAAAGATATTTAAAACATTTTGGAAACTGTACGAACAGAGAAGAAGTCACGATAAAAAACCTCATTCAAATTCAGAATGCCATATGTTTGGGACATTCAACATAATCTGCATGACTTCCCTAATTTTATTTCATCAAAATTGGGTAGATTTGAACTGACATATGATAAACTACTAGACATACAGACAAATTGATGATTACCGCATTGGAAGGAGAAGGCCAGCAATGCAATGCAGCACCAGCATGAACGGCATCAACAGAACCAGATGCAAAAGGAAGCCTCGACACATCTGCTCTTACAAGAGCAAGGTTCCTGAAAATGTGCTTAACATTTGCTGCATCAGAGGCAAGCATGTGTGATGTGTATCCCTCAATATTTTTGTGCTAATCTCAAAGCAAAGCAGGAAAAACATGTTTTTTAGAAACACAACTAATAAACTGTCTTTCAAGTCAGTATTACTTATCTGTGGAAAAGAAAAAGGTATGAACTATTAAATAACATATAATAACCACAGAATGGTAGCACCATCCTAAAAATTTGGAGTTGCAGCGCCTACTGACAATTCCTAATTCCAAGTTTAATTTATTTCATCAAGAACATCTTGTACACAGCGGAAAAAAAAATTGTAAAGGATTTTGGTATAAATTATGTAATTCAACCAAAAACAACAGCAGAAATTTGATTGCTAGAAGAGTCATTTTAACTTCACAGCACTTGGATGATGAAGGAGCAAGCAATGTTATTTGGGAGCATGGCATGAGGCAGATATTTCATTCATTTCTTGGTCTACTCTTCAGGCCTAACTATATGTGAATGGATGTCAAATTTGAAAATTTTGGCCATGGAGCTAATGTATAGGCGGTTAACAGTTATCTAGTAGAGAACAGATGACCCCGTACAATATTGATTCAAATAGAAAGCTTGCACTTGTGGATTGAAAAGAAGTAAAAGTTATTACTTGAAAATTTGAGCCGTGTTAGTAAAGTTTTGGATGAAAACATTATGCTATACATGAGGAAAATGCTTACGTTGTCAAAAGTGTATCATCTTGTTTAATGAACTCATAGCATTGGCGAAGCATATTCTCAGAAAAATCCAGTGCAACTACAGCCGAATAAGAACCAGATTTTGCAAACTTCCTCGAAAACAAACCACTGCCGCAACTAACATCAACGAGCAGACCACCTTTGACAGGCTTGAAGTATTCTTGAGCCATGTTGAACTGCCAAGCCAATCAGACAACAATAATTTGGCAGTGAGAAGATTTAACTTTTTAAATATAGTTTTGTAACATGATCAAAGAGAAGGGGACCAACAAGATGAATGTTCTTTCATAGTACAAGGTGAATAATTTACCTCTTCATCAGGACCTGGAAACCCACTTCGACTGAAGTTCTGACGCCATCCTCTTTCATAGAGAAATGAAACAAGAGGGCTCCTAAGGATACAAAACAAGATGGTAGATATAGCATGATCTACAACCACCCATTAAAGCAATATTCGGATCTAACAGGTTGTGGCAAATGTTTATTTCATTCAAAACTTCCAAACTCAAGTGTACACAAGAATTAAACTATTAAGCTGACCTCAAAAGTACATTGTCATGTTAGTTCTTAAATCTTGAACAATTCAGGGAACCTTAAGGAAGGAAGCCCACAATTGGAATCTCTTTTTCTCATCCCACTGGGAAAATCTCACAAGTAAATGTAGTTAGGCTGTTGGCATGTACCACACTCCACAGATGAAAAACTTAAGGTATACCTATAAAGCTATATCAAGCATCCAATATTTTTCTTTTGTGCACTATCAATATCTTGATAATTCTCAATGAAGAAGAAGAACTTGAATTTGATAATTCTTATGGAAACAACTTGAGTTCTTAATTTTCACCATCGAAAAAGAAACTTATGACATCCTTCGGTATTCTAATTTCCTTGGTAATTGTCATGTTCTAGTGCATAAAAACTAAATAATTTTATGGATAATTGTTAGTTCTTAGTTTTATGAAAGGGGGACATGCAAAAGAAAAGTAGAAAATTTTGCTTGGAAGCGGCATCAACTAAATCGCCTCAATCTTCTCAGGATTTGCCTCAATCCCTTACTCTGTCACTATATATTTGAGGAAGCGCCCTTTAGTCACTCCAAAGGTACATTTCTCCGGATTAAGCTTCATGTTGTATCTTCGCATGGTAGCGAAGGTTTCTTCTAGGTCAAACACTAAGTCACCTGCACGCAAAGATTTGATCAAGATATCGTTAACATATACCTCAACATTTCGTCCAACTTGTTCAATGAAGATTTTGCCCATTAATCATTGATAGGTTGTCCGGCTCGAATGGCATGATCGTGTAACAAAAAATACCGTCAGTTGTGATGAAAATGACTTTATCTTATTCAGGAAGCATCATAGAAATGTATTGATGCACGACCGTCGAGTCTACCAGTTGATCAATGCGAGGTAGAGGGTAGTAATCTTTAGGACATGCTTTGTTTAAGTCCCAAAAATTCACACAAGCATGCCACTTCCCTGATGGCTTGGGCACCAATACAATATTAGAGAATCAGGTCGGGTACTGCACCTCCCGAATATGTCCGACATTCAAGAGTTTATGTATCTCCTCTTGAATAACCTTATCTTTTTCAAGGCCAAAATGACGTCGTTTCTGTTTAACCGGACTGACTTAGATATGATCTGCAATCGGTGCTCTATTATTTCTGGCTTCACGCCCACCATATCTTTTGGGGCCCAAGTGAAAACATCTGCATTCTTAGTAAAGCATGAGATGACACAGGACTTTAGCTTGGCTATGAGATTTAGAAATTTTGGTAATCCTCTCTGGATGAGCAAGAACTATCTTTATCGCCTCAACCTCAGGTTCTGAGGTCTGCGCAGATTCTCCCTCCTGAGTAGCATATATCCCCTCCCTTGACTGGAAGGGACCATTTGGTCCTATTCTTTGGTCGTTCCTCCTCTGTTCAGCCCGAATGGTCTCCACATAACATCTCTAAGATGCTTGTTGATCCCCATGAACTTCCCCAGCTTCATTACCGACCAAGAACTTGATTTTCTAGTGATAAGGGGAAGCTACCGCCTGAAGAGCACTAAGAATAGGTCGGCCTAGAATATTATTATAGGAGGAAGTTGCATCAACCACCGTAAAGCTTGCCAAGGTGGTTCTCCTCCATGGTTCTTCACCTAGTACTAAGGGCAACTTATTCTGGCCAAGCGGCCAGACTTCATGTCTAGAAAAACCAAAAAGAGAAGTGTTGATAGATTGTAGATCATCCACCTTGACTCCCATTGGTTCTAATAACAACAATAGAGAATATTGACCGAGCTTCTTGCATCAACAAACACTCTAGCAAGTTCAAAATTAGATACAACTACGCGTGTTACCAAGGCGTTATTATGTGGGATAATAATGCCTTCTAAATCACTAGGGCCGAAGCCTAAAATCAGCTAGGGTTCCACTTCTTGCATGTTAGCAGCCATGCACTCCTCTCGACTAAATCACTTCCTAGAACGATTGGAGTCTCCATCAATTGCCCCTCTCAAGATCATGTTTATGATCCCTCGAACAAGAGGTCGATTTTGTACTGGCACCCTTTCTTATTGTGGCGTTGCTGGTTGATGTTGAGGCGTTGAGAACTCGGGTGGTTCTGCCTGGGAGGTTAACGAGGGGGTTGCCTATCTTGATAAGAAGTTGGGTCGGTCAATGTATTCCTCATTCAAGGATAAATACGGCTCTATAGCCCAGACAGTTATGGGTCGTATGCCTATACTCTTGATGGAAATCACAAAAAGCAGGGGGTGGTCGCCTTTAGGGTCCTCTTTCATAACCTACAGGTTGCCTCAAGAGTTTATGCTCCTAGCAGATTTGCATAGCTCACTCCCGAGAATACCGTAAAGGAAGTGTGTAGGGCTGGTATCTTTATTGGACATGTTGTACAGGTTGGGGGGAGGTCGTTGTTCAAGACGATGCTTTGGGATCTCAATCGACCTAGATCGACTTCACTAAACCTCCTCCATATTAATATATTTTTTTATCCGTGCAAGGAGGGTGTCATAATCTGCTAGTGACTTCTTTTACAAAGAACAAAAAAAATCTACGTCTTTAAGTCCTTGTGCAAATGCGTCCGTTAGAATTTCTAGTACTGCCGAAGGAATCTCTAGCGCAGTTCGTGTGAACCGCTAGATATACTAACATAGTGTTTCCTGGATCCTTTGCTTAAGATTAAATAGGTTGAGCGGTGTAGGTGCATACCTCTTGGAACTAGAGAAATAGCGTAAGAACATAGCAACGAATCATCGAAAGAACGAACACACCCAAGTCATAATGTGCAAAACCATTATTGAGTCGGTCCCACCAGAGTAGCGAGGAAGACTTGACATTTGATTACCTCAGTATACTAATGGAGGAGAGCAGCATTTTCGAATCGGCACAAGTGATACTCGGGATTAGAAGAACCATTATACTAAGGAACTTGTGGTGGTTGGAAATGCCAAAGTAACTCTTCCTTCAAAATATCCTCTAAGAAAGACATCTGTCGAGCCACCACCCTTTTAGCTAACGAAGGTCTGACAAACTCATTGTCAAGTAGTAGATCGTCATGAGGATAAAAATTGTTGGCCTCAGTAAAATTGGGGCGTTATTAATTGATCGTTTTTCGAGGTGATACGCAGAATTATCCCCCTTAGAACTTTGAGCCATGTATGTTGAGGTGACAAGTGGTGGTCTACAGCGGGGAATGCTTCGTGCACCTCTAGAACACGAGGGACTCTTTCTTTACGCATTTCATCTTACACGATAGTAGCTACAAAGCGAATCAGATTTTCTCTGGCACTGGGATCTTCAACTCCCTCAATGATAGGGGGTGGAAAGGGTCGAGACGACTTAGACAAGCCATCTAATTGTCGTTCTATCTCCGTCGTCTTAGCTCGAACCATTGTGACTTCTCGCAAGAGTTTCCCATAGACGGCGCTAATTTGATAGAGTCCTTTTCGCTTGCTTGGGCTCCGCCTTCCCAAAAAGCTAGGTCCGTCTTCAGTAGATCCTGAAATCCGATAACCTAAGAACATAAAGAGAGTTAGGGGTGGCCATCTCTACTAGCATGGTCACTCCGACGCTCAAGTCAATATCCTTGAAGTGAAAAGTAGATCTCTCGCAAAGATATGATATAAAGAAGAAAAAGAAGAGGACGAAGGATAGCTTAATGGAAAAGAGTCGCCTCCGCTTGCGAGAAGAAAACTATACCTTTGACCTATCCTCTTTGGGACTTATATAGCTGTCAAGAAAACATCTCTACGTCAACTACCATGCCTTCTCTAGTCCTCATTGTGATCCTCAATAAGAGGACAAGATCCGACATCTGTTAGGGGTCTCTCCAATTGCAAACCACCACCTATTTATCGGTCAGTGATTAGGAGACCAGATTCAACATCTATTATCGGCCTCTTCACTAATGATATGTCAGGTGTCTGTTAGTAGACGATTATGGCACTAACTTCCCCTGGCTCTAAAACTACAACTCCACGCAGGTCATTGGGCGTGGGGGCCGAATATTTAAGACTCAGGCTTCAAGCATAGTGCTCAGGCGTCGAGGCTGGTACTCGGGCATAAGGCTGGTACTCGAGTTTCGATTTTGGTGTTCGAGCATCACTCGGATTTGAATATGGTGTTCGAGCCTTGAACATGGTGCTTGGGCGTCGAATCTGGTGTTTGAGTTTCGATTATGGTGCTTGAGCATCAACCCTAGCGCTCGGGCATCGAATCTAATGTTTGGGATTTGAACATGATGCTCGAGCGTCGATTTTGGTGCTCGGGTTTCGATTCTGGTGCTCGGGCGTCGAATTTGATGCTCGGGCCTCGAGCTTGGCTGGTCAAGGAACCAACACAGCCCATCCAGGAACATCCCGAGTACCATCAGATAAAATTCAATCATATATATATAATTAATTCAATACATCATCGGAGATTTAGAAATTGTGTTACCTAAATAACTCAGTTCTAGCAGGCTTGAACTCACTGTACTCAGTTGTCCCTGAAGTGACAGTTAGATCCAAGTAGACATCTTTGCTACTGAATGATTTGTTACATATTGGGCACTTGAAACCAGACCTGTATATCGAAGGGCTGCAGTACAAGAACAAAAGTTTAATATACCAAGTAACCACTGATGTGCCCAACTCAAAAGACATCAAATCCTTCATACAGGTTAAAACCTGAAGGTCCTTTTCTTATCAAAGGCTCGTAGCAAATTGGGCAGGAAAGCAATGGAATGTCCCTCGAGTCATCTTGCTGAGCTTTGGTTTCCTGAAAGGATTCACTTTCAGGAAATACACCCAACATTGTGTGAAAGTGCAAATAAAGCATAAAAATTATCATGAGACGCCACCATATAAAAGAAAGGTATCACTTTTGCAGGAAAAAGGTTTTGTTTCATTGAACAGATAGGCTACCTAACGTATTTGCCGCATTCATTAGAAACCTAAAAAAACAAGATAAAGTGTGTACGTTTAATATGGTTGACTCTTTAGCGGAAACAGGAATAGCTCTAGGTTAGCTTGAGAAGTAATTTGCCAAATGAACTACGATACATCAAAATGGCCGTCCCTTCCATGTGAGTATTTTCAATCTATTCTAAATTGGAGAGAAAAAACAAATTCCTTGGTTCGAACTTCCAGTGCCTTCGGCCATTTAACAGCCAATCCTAAAATCATTTTTCCTAACTTCGAATACTCATTATATACAATATAAAGAACAGATGCTTCGTTAAATCTTCTCTTTCAGACCACAGAACACAATCGCCATTCCTAGCTCTTCTATTTATTTACTTCACAAAGACCCGACATATAAAATGACAAATGGACGAATTAACATAAT
Source organism: Curcuma caesia (assembly GCA_037834155.1). Taxonomy (NCBI): domain Eukaryota; kingdom Viridiplantae; phylum Streptophyta; class Magnoliopsida; order Zingiberales; family Zingiberaceae; genus Curcuma; species Curcuma caesia. The sequence continues at coordinate 4,985,406 of JBBMKF010000007.1, read as the reverse complement.
TCTCATAAATTTAAACAAGGTTAATTTTCTACCATAAAGTCTTTTCTGAATCACGCCCAGCGATCTCAGTCGGAAATATTGCAAAAAACAAAAAACAAAAAACACGTTTTGAGGATGAATAAGAAGCTTATTGATCACGGGGAAAGTTTCAATTTAGGTATCGAGAAGAAGCTCACCGGCTCAACGGAGACCGAGACCGAGGCGGACACCCGGAGCCATCGGGAAGAGCCAGTGCTGAGGAACGAGGGGCGGTGAGGTAGCCGGAGAGTGAGCGTATGACCGTGAAAGCCTCGC
>JBBMKF010000007.1:4968046-4982691 GCA_037834155.1 Curcuma caesia | reverse complement strand
GTTCTAGAGAGGGAGTAGGATCAAGACTAAGAATTTGTCTTTTAAACTCTCAAACTCTGCATGAAGCCCATCTAGAAACTTAATAATTCTGTCCTTATCTAGAAGCTTTAGATATCTCTGGTGATCATCAGTGAAAATCCAATTCTCCATCCTGTAATATTCAAACTCATTCTACGGCCCCTTCAGAGAAGCAAAATAATTGGTGACAGACATAGAACCTTGATCAAGTTTAAAGATTTGACTACTTAGCTGATAAGTACACAACATGTCGTACATGCGTCCGTACATTTGCTCCAGAGTCTTCCACATGTTAAAATCTATTTTGTTATGAAGAATGACCTGTTTGATGACAGAACTGACAGAATTGAGTATTCAAGTCATCAACTGAATATTGTCATGCGTCCAAATACGAAAGTTTGAGTCCTTTTCATTTGGTTTTACTTTAGTACCATGAAGAACATCAAGTTTATCATGACCTTCAACATGAAGTTCAACAGCAACTGCCTAAGATGCATAATTTATCTCTGTCAATTTCTCCGAGGTTATCTGAAGACCGGATCCTCCAGCTCCTAGCATTGTGAAAAACGATTGTACCAGTCCAGAAGAAGTCATGGGATCTGTAGAAATACCAGAAGTTTCTCTAGAGGTGTCCGTCATAAAACAAGATTGTGGCTAGGATAACAAAATTGTCGAAATCTGTTGCCTTGGTGCTATTGCTGAAAAAAAGAGGAGGAAAATGCTTCTATAGGAGAAATCTAATGTTGATGGTGCTGGGGTTCCTCAACTTCAGTGGTGATCAGAAATGATATCGCTTGCCTGAAACTGTCAGCTATAGTTGGAAAAATAGAAAAAGTTATAGGCAGATTACTGATGCTGTTGGTTGTAGGAGGGAGAAGCAGCAGCTCTGAGCAGGCGGCAGAGGGATTCCGCCGAATCAATAGAGGCTTATCAGGGAAGCAATCAGGGGGATTCCACTGGCAAGGGGAAGATGCAGCGAGCAAAGAGGCGTGGTTGGGGCTCCAATCGCAATTTGGATGGCACTCACTGGCGGTGTGCTCTCGAGCAGAGAGGACAAGAAGAGAGATCGCGACACTCACGCTAAGGTTCCACGCAGAGGCAACGATTGGACCGAGTGCTTCTTTGCTTCTCGCGACGAGTGATGGAGCGTGAGCAACAACGTGGAGGCAGCGAGCGAGGGGCGACGGCAGAAAACAAAAGCGACGACCGCGATCAGAAGAGGGCTCCAACGTCCCTCTACGGCACCGAACAAAGAGAGACAAGGAAAAAAATCCGCAAGTAGCGGCGGCTACGAGCGATGACTTCGCCAGGGATACCCAACAACAAAATGCAAGGAACAGAAGGAAGAGGGTGATTGGCTTTTCCTCATTGAATAAATAAATAGCTGAAAAAAAAAAGTTAAAGCTAGATCAATTTATTGTGTTGGAAATTTTAGTGGAATGATTGAATGAAGGTGGCCTTCCATAAGCAAACAGGCTATTGGAGCAAGCAATGAACCACATCACAAATTTCACATTCCTATATGTAGGATTGTGGGGATCGATAGAGGGGGAATGAATATCGATCATCTCATTTTATCTTTTTCATCGTTCTTTCTACAAAGTTAGTCATTGCAACAGAAATACAATAAAAAATAAAATAAAATAGAAGAAGCACAAACGAGATTTACTTGATTCACAACCCCCAAATATGAGAGTCGCCCATATACTAGTGTTCTCCTTTCCAAATGTCTTCCAGAGGTCGAGAAATCTTCCTTCAAAGTTTAAGTACAAACAATATTAAAATAAAAATAGAACTAATAAGTAATAGAAAGCAAACACGTGTAGATCTCCATTAGAAGTCCTGAGCACGCTGACACTCATCTTGGACCTTCCTGGATCACACCCGTAGATCTCTTGGCACTTTTCAAGCGAAGAACCTGAGAAAATTGGATGTAGATTGATGTTCTGAACATCATGCTTGATGTTGTTTTTATAACCTTTGTTCGGTCTACCGAACTAGGTCAAACTTGATCCAAAAGATCGAGCCCTTTGCAATTTGGATTGAGCCTCGCAATCTCATCTTTATCGAGTTTTCCAATCTACCAAACCTCTTATCGTCTACCAAATTGATTTTTGATCTACCGAACCAGCTGTTCAATTGACCAAAGCAATACAAGTCCGGTTTGACCCAGGTTAAATCTAGTTCAATGCGGTCTTGATCTGGCTGCTTCCGATTTGCATTTGTTTGTTTCCTCAGTCTTGCTTCCAGCTCTAGATTCCTTCAAGACATGCATACAAGTATAAACAAGCAATCTAGCCTAATCATGTAAATCCACCTGACCTACTAGGCTTTCTCTTAGTTGGAGTTCACTTCTCTAAGACTTCTCACCACCTAGAGTTCACTTCCCTAGGATCCACAAATCTAATCCTGTAAGTCTACTTTACCTACTAGTCTTGTCTCGCTAACTAAGGTTCAGTCACTTAGGATTTTTTTTTTAATAAGTATCTGGTCACCTTAACCTGGTTAGACTTACTACTTACCAGACATCCGATCATCCTTCACTTACCTAGACGTTTCCTTTCCAAACATCCGATCAACATGACCAACTTGGACTTGCCACTTGTCAAACATCCAATCACCTTTACATGGTCTTTTCCTTGCTAAGCATCCTGTCAACATTAACTTAGCTAGACTTTACCCTTGCTAATTATTCGATCAACCTTGGTCTAACTAAACTTCTCTTGCTAGTCAATCAGTCAATTTTGACCTAACTAGATTTCACTTACTTTCAAACATCCGATCATGTTTGGCTCAATCCTTAGTCAATACTTAATCAAACACAAGTATATTGTCAAACATCGAAATCCTAAAGGGTGATTGCATCAACAATCTCCTCCTTTTTTTATATTTAATAATACTCTTAAGTTAAGCTTAAGTCTTAAGGTTTTACACTAATTTGAGAGGTACTAAATTTTTCTAACTTAAGTCTTTCTCTCCCCCTTTGATATACATCAAAAAGTTAATTACCTAAGCTCCACCTTAGGCATTGCACCAACAATTTATATGGTTTCCTATGGTCAAAATTTTGCCCTCTATCCTTTCTTAAAAAATCATAGTTTTAAAACAAATTTCTTTTGAAAAGTCTTTAGAAATATTTTCAAAAATTTCTTATATTTTTCAAGGTTTGACAAATCGTTTTTAAATTCTTGCAAATTTTGATTTTTAAAATAATTTTTACAAGATAATTTTTAAAAAATAATTTTAAAAGTACTTTTCAAAGAGTTTGTAAAAAACATCAAAGGAATTTTCAAAGATTTTTTAAAAATCTTTTTAAAATTTTTTGTAAAATATTTTTTAAAGAATAACATAAATTTTCACATACATTTTGAAAAGTCTTTTTCAAATGTTGATCTTTCAATAGGGGTCTTCCCTTAACCGGACACCCTTAAGACATCCTTACTAACCATAAGAAAGATCTACCTATGTGCCTTAGAGATATAGAATTTAATGTTGACCTAAGGATTTTGTGTCTAGATCAAAATCAATATTTTCAAATATGTAAATTTTTGAAACATATATATATATATATATACTCAATCAATCATGAATTTTAATTAAATATTAATTTTCAAAAATAGCTTTAGAAAAATTTTATAAGTTTTAAAAATATTTTCAAAACATTTCCAATTGATTAATCTAATATCTCATCAATACGCATAGTATACGGTAATCTTATGAATTTGTGTGAGATTATTTTTTAGTTTTACTTGATTAAAATTAATTTTGAATTTGAGGAAGGTTATTTGACCTTATGTTAAATTCAAATTTAATTTTCAATCAATTAAGTGGATATTTCTAAACTTGGCTTCCAGGTCATAGCGAGCCATAAGGACCTTCGATCAATGACTACTTCCTTAAACAAAATCAGTTCTAGAAATTGTGCACTCAACCAACTTATTGAAAAATCTTAATCTAACTACTTTAAGATATAACGAAGTAGCTTCAGTCAATCTCTCTTAATTGGGTGCACCAAGTAGGATATTCCTTATCCAACCCGAACACACTCAGATTAAGTATCCCTAACATACTATCATCTCGCTGCATCCTGATACTATATTGTCAAATATCAAGCAACCTTTTTTCCTATCTAACCGTTCTAAATTTAACCAAGAAATTAAAGGGCTAACATGCATTACATGATATGTATAAGAAAAAATAATTAATTAAATATATACATAAGCATGGCAAATACGCATGTATCAAACAAGTCAACTAATTAATAATTGATTTCTAATAATGTATCAAATTCTCGATTTGATATATTTCATATTAACCCGTGAATGTGGCAATCCAATTTGACACATTGATTTTTATTAAGTTATTTATTTTCTTGGGTATAATTTTATTAATTAATTCCATAATTATAGGGTACCCTATATTTGGGCTTATGGATTTTAATTTCTTGATTTGTGTTTATCTTAAACTTGTAACGTAAGTCAATGTTTTTGAATATCACTTCGTAAAAATTATTCTTTTCTTTTGAAAATAAATCAAAATTGCAGCGAAAATAATAAAGACAAGAAACACACAAAAGGTACAAATTAATTTTCCTTGATTCATAGTCCTCTAGACTGTTGTTCCAAGGTCCGTGATCCTTGAACGCTTACAAATAACAATCAACTAATATTCTCTTTCGAAAAAATATTTCAACGGCGGAGAAGACCTCATACAAATGTAAAGAGTATAGTATTTCTTACTATCCCTCTATTACAATATAAAATGCAATGAACAAAAGATTTACCGATAACACTAGAATAAGGAAGTTGACCGTTTGGTTGTCAGAGAGGTTTGGCGTGTAGACTGTAGAGCTTACACAAACAAAATGATGAGAGATTTGTGTACAAAATTGTTGTTTGAAGCCTCGAGACTCGAGCTTCTTTTATATACTTTTTTCGACCGAACCTACCATCGTCGACTGAACCCAATTAGATCTCACAAATACAATGCTTGATTTCTATTGTTATTGGTCGACTGATCTCACTTATCGGTCAATCGGGCTTTAATGTTGTCCAAGTTTGCGTCCAAGTTCTTGATTCGATCAGATCGTATCTCTGTAAAATCAACTTGATCGATCGATCGATAGTCCTTATCGGTCGACTAGACTTCGATATTTTCTTGGTAGACTAAATGTCGTCTTATCTAATCCTTGCTTTCCATATGTGTTCGATCAATTGAGCTTGTCAATCGGTAGACCGACCATGTGTTTCCTTTTGGACAGATTCGAATTTGTCGCACTTATCTTCTTTTGATTGGTCGATCGAACTTCCCTATTCAGTCGACTGAACACTTTGATTACAAGAAACTCTATTTTTTCTGTAAAAAAACAAAGTTAGCACAATAATAGTGGAAGTAATCCTGCAAAAAAGAGTTAGAAATAGTTATATAATTGCATAATTTCTTCTGATAGTTAGACTATTTGATCTCGACTTAAAACTCGAGTAAGTTTCTAAGTTGGACTATCGCCTAAGTGATTTGTCCCAAATGGGATACATTCTCACCGCCTTTCAAACTGAAAGATCTCTCAAGAACTTACCTCACTTATTCGTCAAGCATTCGGTCCAACTGATCTATTTGGAATTTCCTTTGCTTAGTGTCTAATCGACCCACCAGAACTTCCTTCTTTACTTGATATCCGATTCAACTGACCTCTCAAGTGTGTCTAATTGGTGTTCGGTCCTCCTGTTCTACTAAGACTCGTCTGCTTAGTATCCGAACATTCTAACCCACTAGGACTTCTAATGCCTAATGTCCAATCCTCCTGACCCATTAGAATTTTTCATGTTAATTGTCTTGCACACTTAACTCTCCATATCAAATACATAATGTCTAACTTTAAACCCTTTGCTAGACATCAAATACAAATTTGAAATACAAATTTGATTATCAGTACTGCTTGCACTAACACATCTTTCAAACTAAAATAGAATTTTGTTGTCATCTCCAACTTTCTAATGTAACAAATAAAAATTCTAGCACCATGCTATAGTTACATTCCAAAGGAAGGACCATCTGCTATCTAGCTTCATAACTAATAGGAGATCAACATTTGTAGTTATGTGCCAACTAATATTCAACTAGGCGATTTCTTTCAAGTTTCATCGTTGTTGGCTAGATTTCATCATCAATTGCAAATCAAGTAATAAAAAGAAACTAGTCAATCAAGTAATAAAAAGAGACAAGTATACCTTTGACAACAGGTCTTTGCATATCAGATGAAGAAAACCTTTTAGAACATGATAATCTCATTCAATTACCTACCTATTTTCTCCTGAAAATAATAGCGAAATAAGAACATATATTTTAACTTGGAAACAATCTAGATCAACCTACAACTTAAAATTGTTACTGATATTAGGAATTGAATTACCACAGTAGGTGTTTTTTTTAGATTATAATGTATGCTTTACAAAGGGCATATCAGAATGCCTAATAACCAAAAAAATTTGCAATAGAAAATTCATGTCTTATCATCCTTTAATTATTACGAGTATGAACTAAATTAGCTAAAAAGAAAAAGAAAAAAAATAACCACAACAAGGAATTCATAATAATGATAAGATAAACAAGAAATGGGAGATGTGACTTAAAGTATCCGATATGACCAAGTGGTGAATAAGAAATAACTCTAATAATCCCAGTCACAAATGAGAAAAAGGCACTATTAGACTAGACCTTAGTTGCTCTTTTGTTTGGATGAACTACTTTTATAAATTAAAATAGTTAAGAACTATAACAGATATGCTTGATCTTTCTAGAAAAATCTAAAATCATAAATTACTAATATTTATACCAAATTCTAAATCAAAATTTTTCTAATATAGGCAATTTGAACTACACCAATGAGTTGCCACCATCTTTCACAATAAAGATTTCTTTGAATATGAAAATTGTGAGTGTGGGAATAGTGACTAGTACAATCATCTTTTAGTTGGTTTTATATGTTCCCAAGGAATCAACTCATGGATTTACCAAATTTTAGAAATGCCTAGCATATGACTAATGATTGTTAATGAGGTTAAAGGAGTAATTAATATAATCATTTTATTTTACAAAAAGGTATGTATAATGCAACACTTCTTGAATCGAGTTTATTTTATTTAATCAAAGTGAAACATGGCCAATGCCACAAATGACTAACACGTTTTATTTAACACCAAGCTTGTATCAAGCTTTAAATCGACATGATAAAAGTCAACTTTGTGATATAAATCGACATGATAAATAGAAAATCAAATGGAAATTGTTACTCAATCAACATTCTTTTGTGATTCTTTAATAGATTTGTATATTTCTCGACATTTCTTGAACTAGTTTTTTATGGGGACAGAGCTTTACCATATTGATAAAACTCACCCTCACTAACTAAAAAAGTGTGCTTTTGTATATCAATGGAGCATCACAACATTTTTGTGTTTGAAGTGCAACGCATTTTCTCACCCTGAATAAATAATGTTATATGTTAAATAGGATTGATAGGAAAAATTAAAAAAATATATATCAAATAAGAAGAATAGAGAGTTGGACAAGGAATATAAACAAAATTAACAGAAAAGGTAATATATTGTATTAATGCTTGTAAGTATCAATTCATACCGGAGTTATAGTCTTTGGTCTAAATTTCCTCATTGTATAAATAAATACTTCTCCAAAAATATATTATACTGAAACATTAGTGGAATTAGTAATTCAAGATAACTTCCTAGATGAACAAGTAGGTTAATAGAGTAAGCAACAACTGAACATCACAACAATCACGTTCTTATACACTAAGAAAACAACGTCAGACAGTAAGCAATTACTTTAAAGATAGAAAAATAAAATAAAGGTTAAATTGTGGCATTCTCTTTCTATATGAATGAGACCTATATAGATAATCCTATTTTTTATTTTTATGTTAAATCACTTCTTCAATTGCACCATTACATTTATCCTTTAGTTAAAGAAACAATCTCAAAGAAGCATTTGCACTTAAAATGATGCCATATTTACACAATGATTGTTACTATGTTCTAAGAGGTTAACAAACAAATAACAAAAGTTTAAATGAATAATTTGCATAGAGACAATAAACTTACCTAATGACAAACTTATTTGATAGATGTTCAAAAAGATGTTCATGTTAATAATCAAAATGTCATACACAACTAAACGATATAATCCGCATGCACAAAAATTAAATTAAAGAAAATTCTTAGAGAAGAATAATAATTGCAGTCATTACAATAAAAAAGAATTGCAAGTAATAAATTAACTCTCACAATTTGAAATATAAAAAAAAAGACAAGAAATATATTGCTAAATGAATGAATACTAGGTTATCTCAAATAATAGGAAATAAATATTTTAAACACTTGTTATGAAAGAAGATTAGAAAACAAAATAAATATTGAAGACATGGTCTCCACACATCAACATGACATTTGATAATTCAATGGCAATACACAAACCGAATACAAGCCACATCATAAGGCAATTTTATAAAAATAAAGTAGATACTAACAAAGACACCTTAACAGACTAGAAAATAAGAAATGTAAAAAAATATATAAAAAAATATCACAAGGCAGTTTATCAAACAATTTCTCACCTTTACCAAACAATGGCATGAAACATTTCTCAAACAATCCATCATTATATTGAATCATGCCATTGGCATTGGAAAACTCATTAGCTCAAAAATTTCACTACAATGTGTAAAATGATTGTGTTCACCACCACATCATACTATAGATTTAAATATTATAACAGGGAGACATAAGGAGTTTCATTGCCTATTGCCAATTATTGTTTAATTAAATATGTCAAAATCAAAGATAAGGAACTCAATGGTATTATAGATAAAGTGATTCAAAATAGATAGTTCAGGAATTCAATCTTAATATAAACAAACTAAGGTTAAAACTAAACAAGAGCTAGACCCATATTGTGAATAGGCAAAACAACCAGCATCAATGTAGCTATGAGCGTAGTGGAAAATTCAGCAGTTTGCATACATTTGAGAATAAAATAACAATATGCCCATGTAACTCTTCACATATCAACAATAAATCCCTATCATTGATCATGGTTAGATTATCTGATCGATAGAGCTAGGTTATGTGGTTTACCTATGCCTTAATTTTATGAATGCATCAAGTAAGTGCCACTTTATTTTTTCCATTCAAATAGCAGAGCCACAAGTTACAATGATGAATCAAGGCTGCAATTGAGATGGCTTTGCAACCACACCATCAATAGCCATATTTGGCACATGATCATAGCTCATCTATTATTCATTATGAAACTATCATTAAGTAGTCATTGATACTTGTACAATTGTACCCAACTTTGTATGAAAACATAGCAACCCCATTGTAGTGAGAATACAATTTCTAATGTTCTGCAGTTTCCTCATAACAACAATGGAAAACACAATTGGAATTGTCAAGAGGCATAAAGTGAACCAATGGCGAGCATATACAATATAGATATCTTTAAGTCAAAAAATGTCACTTGTAATTCAAATATAGAGATAACAAACTTGCTCGTGGCCACTTGGTCAAACACACTATTGCATTTTATTTGGATGAATTAGATTCCAATGATACAAGGTTAACAAAAAAGAAGGGATTGTTGGATCAAGTGGAGCAGTCAATGATATAAGCATTTGCACTGTTCAAGATGATTTAGCTAATGAGTGTTGGCTCTACAATCAAACAAAATATTAACACTGAACATATGGTGAGGGGAATGGCTGCATTACCTAAAGAAATGTTTAGGGAATCGAATTTCATGAGTGTTTCTCATGAAAAATCCTAGCAACATACTAATCTCCTTAACCATTAAAAGTGAGTTCTTTTTCCTAAAGAACTTCCCCACATATTTATTGCACCAAAGTATAATAGTGCTGCAACAGCTTCACCATTAGGGGACACGGACACAAGTGATACAGGTATATATGTAGTTGTGTTTGCCTCGGAGATTATGATGACTGCAAACAATAGTTCAGAGATATATATATCACTTACAGGTTACAACCTTCTTGATTGAATACTTCTTCTTTTCAGGTATATAGCAAACTGAAAATTTTATGGAACAATTAACAACCATATTTATTACAAAGAAGGATTCATAATGGTAACTTGTCAATTAGGTAGTTAAGTTTGCCTTGGAGATTAAAATGACCATGAATAATAAATAGATCTCTCTGGCACCCATATAGAATTAGGCAGTTATGTTTGCCTCAGAGATTACAATGACTATCAACAAATAGATCACACACACATATACACATATATGTATATTCCAAATACAGATTACAACCTTCTTGATTAATCCTCGTCTTTTTCACATATATAGAAAACTGAAACGTTTATGAATGGATTAACCATATTTAATACAAAGAATGGTTCAAAACAATAACTAATAAATTAGGTAGTTATGTTTGTCTTCGAGATTACAATGACCTTGACCAATAGAACTACTGAAATTAAAATCACTAAAATGCAAGTACATTGAACAGAAATTAAAAAAAAAAGAACCAGTAAAAGTAAACCTGCATATTTGCTAGCACTCTACAAAAGTGATCTTTTTTAAAATAATATTATAATACTTGGAAAAAAGAATGACTTACTCAGAACCAATAGAGAGCTTAATAAGCATCATTATCCTATTCTTCATGGAATCATAAGCACTGAGAAAACCACTATGAACCTGACAAATTGAAAAAAAAAAAATTAAATGATTTTAAAACAAATAGAATAAACATATTTCATAGATTGATATAAGACTAGCATAAATTTAAAAGATTGAACTTTCAGAACTCAACCTCCCAAGGTTGAGACTATATGATTTGATGGGAAATGGAAAATCAGAGCACTAAATCATGTAACAATTATTCATATCTTCTCTCTATCAAAGCTCAAATGTCTAATATAGCTAATACGAACAAACTTATTAACCTTTAATTTTAAATCAGCTCAAATCCTTTCATTTAAATTAAATTGCAATATAGAGAATTCTAGTCGTAGTATCCTTGGTTTGAAGGAATCAATAGCATTATTTCCATTTTTTTCCTCTATATATCCATTTTTTTCCTTCTATATACCGATTTCTTTCTTTGGTATCTTGCATGTATTGAATCGTGGGGCATTAAAAAAGAAAATCAAACGTAATCATTATTCTATGTGATTTACTTCCCAAATCAGGAGAGAAAAAAAGTGATACTAAAGAACATGGCTATGTCTACTTCAGAGATTTTAGGGTAATATATGAACAACTAATAAAAAAACTATTCTATAAATCATTAGAATATGTAAACAACACATAAGAACCTACACAAGAATTACACTTGTATATATAAAAAATAGAAAACTAAGAATATTTTAAGCTCTTATCCAACGGGAAGTAGCATTAGGTCCGTTCGTAGATCCTTCCATTTTGACTGACAAATAACACAATTTCACATGCATGTTCCATAGTACCTATCAACATCAAAAACCATCTAGCAAGAGAAAACAACGGAGATTTCATTAATTAATCCCCGAAAGGCAACGACTAATCTTTTCCGCAATGAAGCACACCATATGGCCACCTACAAATCCTTATTTATTAATATTTTATACACAAAAATAAGATACATTTACTATCCATTTTAATCTGAAATAGATGATAATCATGTCTTTGAATAAGTAGAAGATATAAATATACAGTTGCAAATGCACCTGTGTATCAGTGGAGGGGTTATCAAGATAGCAGATCTTCTCGAAGTCAGATTTAATCAAACTACTATGTCCCAATGAAGTGGCAAGCATTGCCTAGGCTTGCATAGCACGTCAGCACCTGAAAAAAAACACTCTCATCCTGTCGGCTTTTTGCATTCTCAATGCAACTCTTTCGGTAGCTACATTTCCTATTTCATTTTGAAAATCTTCCACATTTTCATCATCAATCTTGGAGATGTCTTAATTATTAACATTGCTACAATGACAGTAGATCCTTTGTTTACAGAGTATGAGCCAAATATTGTCTCTGTTTGACTTAGTACATCTTTTGATATTTTATTTATGTCTAAAACTGAATACTTGGAACCATTAGTTATAGACGATTGGCCATTCTTTTTCTCATCATCATCCACTTCTTCAGGTGTTGCTAATCCAGGTTCTATATACTCTTTTTTCTGCAATTGTGCGCAATTGTAAGCTGACCTTGTTTAACATATCAAATCCATCCCAAAACTTAATCTCAGGAAGTTAAAAGCCTAGCTTCAGGCAAACAACCGGATTAATACTATCTGCAAAAGTTCTCCAGAAATACTCATCTGGTGGATCAGATCTAGCATCTTGTTTTTCAAAGGGCCATCTTCCTTCGACAGTTTGGAGAGCAACAGAGGTGACTTCTTTCTCAAAGTTTAAGTAATTTATGAAGCCACCTGAAGATTGTGAACTGCTATCTTGCTGCAGCAATGTGGATGAACCAGGAAACTTATTTGTTTCAATGTGTTCTGAACCAACATTATCACTGTTGGATGAGGAAGGTTTCTCAAGATAAGTATATCTGAATGTGTTTAATTGCCCAAAGGTAGTCTACAAACTGACTAACGTTAATACCCTGAGAACCAAAGACCAGTCTTAGAGCAGATCCATAGTTGCTTTTCATAAGCATATCTGACAAAAAAAGATATTCTCCACAATTGTTTATCTTTTTCAATTTCATCACAGCTCTTATAAATAACCTGATAATAGTCATTAATTGGATAACCTTAAAAACTACACATAATAGATGGGCAATAATCCACAAGAAACACCCATAACAAACGAGAACTGTCGGAGAAAGATATGGCCTAGCTTTAAAGAATAGAAACTCTTCTATAAGTAGAGAAGAAAAGGTACACGTCTCATAGGAACAATTTAATTTTGTCTAACAAAACAGAACCCCTCATTCCTCAAATTGGAACAAAGATATGGATTATATCCAACTTAAAATGATATTGTTTCAATCTTTCACTACAACGATACTGTTTCAGCACTATGTTGATGTTCCAACTTATGGTACCAATGGAGAATTGAAATGAGGAGGAAGGTGACGAAAAAGAAGAGAATACAGTATATACCTAAGTTCAGACTTTGTGTTTAGTCTGAAAATTGTATAATTTTGACATTGTGTTGTATGAATATAAGCTAAAAAACATAACAAATACTATTCTAATTTATCTTGATGCTTGTTATAGATTGCAATGTCAATGTAACAAGATATTCATCGACATGATTGGCACAGCAACACAAGATAGATATTACCAAATAGTATCAACCGAGTAGTTTCAAGTTGATTGTGCCGCTCAATATTTCAAACTACGGCTACTACCAAAACATATACATCTGAGGATCAAGCTCTTGGGTTATTAATAAACCCTATGTCCTAACTTGGTAAGAGTGAAAGAACCTTGAAGACAAAGTTAAGATGTTATAGTTTTTCTAGAACTTCCGAATTCTCTAGGTTTCCTTCTCAACTCAACTTGCACATTGTTACTAGCAAAGCATTGGTTTAAAAGGTTTTAATCCGTATCCTCGAGTTAGAAAAAGAAGATAGACATGTAAACTCTGATAGCCAATTAAATAGGAGGGATTAAAAGAGTAGAAACCTAAGGTAGACGAATCGAGTGAGCATCTGGATAGCTGCATTTTTGTGCTCTAGCATCTACCACATTTTTCTCTATAAATTTATTGAAATGCTCATAAAATTAATTATGACAAGAAAATTGAAAAATGAATTGAAAATGGTGCATTATGAATAGGTTCTTTGACAATGTACAATATCAGCAACTCAGCAAAGAATCTTATAAAGCATAAGTAAAGAATAAGAACCACAAACAAGGACTCAAATCTACAATAAGTAAGAGTTATTACCTTGAATACAAATGATTAATAATTATGCTGTTATTTTCAAAATTTTCTATGCATGTTTTTTAACAATAATAAGAATCAAAGCTAGCTAATCTATGATGAAAAAAAAAGTCTGGATCGTTTATGTACAAAATACTAACCGCTTCAATCTAATGAGTCATTGAGAACTAAACTTCTTAAGGTCTGCTATGAAAATCAGAGTAATATTGAAAACATAATACTAGAATAAGAGTTGAAAAAATGATAGAAATAGAAACGAAAGGAAAATATATAAAAGTACAGTTTCAGTTTATCTACGTTAGACTATTAAATTCATCATAATTACTATAGTAATTCACTTATTCTTCCTCAACCTAAATAAATTAGTATTATTATAACTATCATATTTAACTTTTGTTGAGTTGCATCAACTGAGGTTTATGCATGAGCGAGACATTTGTTTATCCTGAAACTGAATAAATTAGTTGAAGTTAGAAATCATATGAGCATGTGTTAGCAACATAAGGAAAGAATGAGTAGTATTCAACAGAAGCTTCCATATGCATAAGCTAAAGTCATACTCTCTACCTTTTAATAATCATGAGTGAACTTACCTTTTAGGCGATATGAGGCCCTTTTATTTGTATTTGTTAGACAACTATTGTCAATAGGATTCATTAGCTTCTGAGTGTAGTATTTCTGTATAGCTAGGACATGAATTCTATA
>JBBMKF010000007.1:4946396-4967946 GCA_037834155.1 Curcuma caesia | reverse complement strand
TCCTCAAAGGGCTGGAAAATAGGGGAAATGGAGTGAATTGGAAGGAATGGGTGGAAGGAGTGGAATCCAAGTTAATTACTTGAGTGAGATGGTGGAGGAACCATCATCATTTCATTCCTAGGAACCCTAAACCACCATCGGTTGTATAGTCCCTTTCCACATCAAAACCCTAACTTATTCATTTTATTTCTTTTCGGTTAATTTCAATATTCCATTTCATTTTATTTCTTTTCGGTTAATTTCATTCCATTTCAAAGCCCTTCCAACTTGAAAAATTGTCTAAATATGAGCCCACATTATTCGTAAATTTTCAATTTTTTTTTACTCTTTGTGTTTGTCGATCATATTGTAAATCGAGCGAGATAAAAAGTATTACCGAACCATGTCTAACTTTGGCTAGTCTCTCATATGGGATGGAGTAGCAACGTGAGGCCCTCACATGGACCGTCACACATCAGAATTATTGTATTTTTAAATTATGATTCCTCTACTTAGTTAAATCAAATTAATCGACCTTGTTCAAATTGAGTTACTTAGAGATCTGTGCCTTTTTAAAATTATTTTTATTTATTTATTGGTAAAATTTGGCTAGGAAGAACTCAACGAGCTGTCTTTATGATAGCTCCTATCAACACTTAAAAAACTATTGCTAAGTTATATACGTTGGGATCTAATTAAAATCCTACATTATAAATACATAAAAAAGATCATAAATTTATAAGATAAAAGATATTTCTATTGGTATAAAATATTTTGAGTTAAAGCTAAAAATAAAATCATGATGAAGGTTTAAGCTCAAATGGACAATATTATATCATTATAGAGATATTTTTTTCATAAATACTAATAAGTGATATCAGAGTCATGGTTTATATATGTAAAATCATATGAGGATCCTCAGAAAAAACGAAGAAGGTAAAGAAAGACTGGACTATAGGGATAATGATAGGGGGCTCCTAGTAGGGGGAATCGGATCCGAACTATGAGGATAATGATAGGGAGACTCCGTCCTTTATTTGAGATGATGATTGTTAGAATACAATTAAAGTCTCACATTACAACTATATAGAAAAAAATCATTGGTTTATAAAATAAAAGATATCTCCATTAGTATGAGATTTTTTGAGTTGAGTCTAAAAATAAAATCATGAAGATTTAAGTTCAAAGTGGATAATATCATATTATTATAAAGGTATTTTGATTATATATTACCTACACACGGATGGATATGTAAAGTTTAATGTTTAAGTTAAAGAAAATGAAAATAAAAAAAATTAATACTGGAGGTTCACAGATTAATTTATAAATGATATGTTATATATCTCATGAATATCTAATATAAAATAATTTTTTATTAAAGATTTAGTATTTAAATTAAAAAAGTGATTTTTTTTTAAAAAAAATATTTTATACTGGATGATCAACCACCTCTCTCTCTCTCTCTCTATATATATATAATTCTAAAATTATTATCACTAAATCCAAGAATGAATATCTAAATGTATATTTCTTATGATGTTTTGATTTAATTAAGTTTACGAAAATATAAAGAAGTTGTGGAATTATGATAATTATGCCATTATCATAAAAAAGAGTTTACACAATAATTATTAAAGTTAATCTAATTTTATTAATTAATAACTTTTATTGGCTTCACTAGCAAGAACATAAAGTGAAATCAAACCAAAAAATTTCGATCTGAAACTAAATCAACGAATCAAAAATGTAGATTGTGTTGGTTTGGTTTGAATTGGTTAGGTTTAATTTACTAGTTTTAGGCTAGACATGTCTATCGGATGCCCATCTCTAAGCTAAGCTCGTTCCATTCGTGCCATTCATCATCCAATGCCTTAAAGGAGTTGCGCCTTAAACCTACATCTTACTTGATCTTCCTTCGCCATTGATGCCGTCTCAACGTTCATCGACACCTTTTTCAGGTCACATAGTTATTGGATTTGCTTTCCTTAGCTCGATTGGCCTCATGGGAGCTTATGGTTCTTCACCCTTCGATGATGTGGTGGATCACTTGATAGTCAGGTGAAGTGTGACAATGCACTTCTTGTAGCACTTGTTCCTCTTATTTGATGTGTGTATTATCATAGTCACTACTTTCATTGTTTGGGATGACAATAGAGACTATACATTAGGTGAAACTAATTAGACTGCACAATCTCACAATTATGAAATTTTAAGTTGTTTGTTGTGGAAGATAAAAAAGTATTTACATAGGCAACTCATTCTAGTAGAGAAAAGAGATATTTTCGAACGAAATAAAAATTAACTAACTCTCAAAACTTATTGAATCAAAGTGCCAATTTTTTTTAAAAAGAATTCTTACCTTTAGCAAATGACTTGAATTTTTTTGTTAAAATAATCTATAAATTGATTTAGATAAATAAACATATATATAAACAATTTTTTTAAAGTTTTAATTAGTGATTGTTCTCATAAACAAGTTTATTCTATATTCAGAACGAACCAGAATAATAAAATGAAACCTATTAAATTTAAGTACAAGAAGAGGTGCATACTCTTTCCTATATTTTTTAAATTTATTTTAATAATAGATAGAAAATTTTTATAAAATTAATCATCATTAAAATTAGTTAATTCGGGAAGAGTTGAATAAGTGAATTAAAAAACATCTAATACCAGAAATCAGTGGTCACGTTCAGAATTAATGAAAAATTAAATAGAAAAAAAGAGGATTTTTTTAAAGTGAAAAAAAAAAAGAAATTCACACCGACAGTCGTGACTTCATCTGTAAATGGATGCTTTAATTGCCTAAATATCTCTCTCTTTCTGCCCCCAATGCTGACTGAGTGGTGACCCACTCACTTATTTATTTATTTATTTTCTTCTTTTTTCTCAAATAAAAACAATTTACTCGATAGCTTCTCCTCCTTTGCTTTGCTTGCCCTCACGGCAAAGCCCCCAAACGATTGAAAATAAAGCAACGTAAAATATCAGAAAAGAAAAGAAAAAAAATAAGAGCAATTAATACACCATTTTGAATAGAGCGGTAAACAAACGAGTTAAATATTATGGTGTTCAAATTTTTTTAATAAGTAATAATTAAATTATTTAAATGATTATTAAGTTTGTGTTGATTTTTTTATGAGTAAGATTGATTGAAACTTGATTTAGTTTGATTCATTCAATCTTATGGAGTTCTGGATTCAAATTTATTTGATTATTTAAAATATTATTAAATTTGATTATATATATATATTTAGTATGTTGATAAAAATTTTATTCATGAATATTATTTATAAATATTAACGAATTGAACATGTATATATTTAAATTTATTCATTTAATTTAATGAGTTAATCAAATTTATTTATTTAATTGATTTTTTATTATATATTAAATGAATATAAATAATTTTTGATTAAATGGATATTAAATTTGTTCACAAACCTTCAATTCATTTACATCTCTAATTTTGAGACCTAATGCAAGTATTTGTCTTGAGATTGTATACGAATTATATACGTATCAGATACTTATATTCGAGTCCGAGTAACATAATGACAATACTAACTAGTCGCGAGTAGTTTAAGAGGGTTAGGGGGAGGACAGGTTGGTTGCATTAGGGCTCACCAGCCTGTGGGCCCCCTGCGAGTTAGATTGCATTCCACCAACAAATAACAATGACTTGTCATGTGAGGTTGAGGTTGGGAGGTGAAGCTATGCATAATGGTAATGGTGGTGGTGGTGGTGGTGGAGGAGGTATAATGGTGGCGGTGTTGTGGAGCCATCACCGCTCTCACGTTTCCTTCTCTTCCTCCTTTTTTAATCTCCTCTTTCTCCCCGTCGCGACTTTCCATTCCCCGTCTTCTCCGTGATCGAGCTTCTCGATCTGTTTTGTTTCTTGCTGCGCCTCCACTTCGCTTACGGTTCTACTCCGCACGGAGAAGCTTCTCTGGTCGGTGAGGACGTCGACACTGTTGCGCAATTTCATCGTATGCTGTTTTGTCCTCTCAAAATTCGATCTTGATCTCTGCCGACGTTAATGGCGGGTGTCGATGGCGTGGTGTGTTTGCAGGGAGGGGAGGAGATGGAGGATGGGGTGGGCCACCTGTTCGACCACATCGAGGACTTGCTTGACTTCCCCAGCGACGAGGACGCGCTTGGGATGGTGCCGGAGCCGATTCTTCTTCCTCCGCTGCCGGTTTGCGGCGCCGACGAGATTTTAGGCGGAGAGGGAGGGAAGAAGGCTGGCGGCGAGTTCGGCGTGGAGGAGGAGGAGCTCAATCCGGTAAAGTTTCGGTTTTGGCGCAGTATTTGATTTAATTCGGCGAAATTTGGGTAGAAATTTTTGGGAATTGGGATTTGATTTGAGAGATTTTTGTAATGGCACTGTGGCAGTGCGATGAGCTCGACATCGAGCAGCTGGAGTGGATGTCCAAATTCCTCGAAGATTCTGATTCCTTCTCGCTCGGCCTTACGGCCGGCGGGGGCGGCGCCGCCGCCGAAAAAGATGTCGGTGAGCGTTGTTGCTTTCGCACCTCGAGCCCGGTCTCCGTTCTCGAAACGAACACAAACGGGGGCGGCGGCGCAAGCAGCGATTCCAGCATCACCACCTCGTCCTCTTCCTCCTCCTCGACCGCTGCTTGCTACTTCATCGGCGGCAAGAAGGAGGAGAAGGCGATACCGCCGCCGCCTCTCAGCCCGCCGGAACCGCCGGCAGTCCTGGTCGTACCCGGCCGCGCACGCAGCAAGCGCGCGCGCCCGGCCACCTTCTCGCCCCACTCCCTCGTCGTCATTCCCAGCCTCCCGCCGCCCGCCGGCTCGGTCACCGCCGCCACATCGGACCCGGAGAGCTTCGGCGAGTCCTCGTCCCCCGCGCCGCCACCGCTTCTCAAGAAAAAGAGCAAGAAGAAGAAGCCGAACCCGTACGCCGACGAGTCGGACTCACCGCCGCCACCGCCGGTGCGGAAATGCGCGCACTGCCAAATCCAGAAGACCCCGCAGTGGCGAGCGGGGCCGATGGGACCCAAAACACTCTGCAACGCCTGCGGCGTCCGGTACAAGTCCGGCCGGCTTTTCCCGGAGTACCGCCCCGCCGCCAGCCCCACCTTCGTCCCCTCCGTCCACTCCAACTCCCACAAGAAGGTCGTAGAGATGCGCATCAAGGCCAACCAGAATGCCGCCGCCGCCTCCTTCGCCGACGGGTGCGACCTCCTCGACTACATCCGGCTCCGGCGCGACTGAATACGACCGTCAATCCTCACCCACGACCAAGAAAATCTCCATCTTTCTCGCTCCATGTTTGCTCTGTTTTCTGAACTCATTTTTTCATAAACCCCCTCCAATTTTTGTACAGAGGAACTTTGAGTGGTTAAACAAAAAGGTAGAAGATGACATTATGCAAGGAGAGACAACTAGTTCTTATAATTGTTTTAGTCTAGAAAGCAAGTAAAAGGAGGGGAAACTTGTGGTTTGGTGTATCGAATTCTTTCACAGTTCGTTTTGGAGGAGTTATTTTTAATATTATTTTTTGAATGTTTGGAGTTTTTTTTGTTTTAATGAAACCAATTTGCTATTGACTAATGCCACGATTGGAAGGAATCCTCCATCCAAAGTTTGTATCTGTGTTCTGTGCCATCAGACACATTTCTTGGCTTTATTAAAGTTTATTAATTGATAATTTTATCCTAAAAACATGAACGGTAAGAATTTTTCTTTTTTAAATTAGGTGGAGTTTATTGCCATGCCAAAGTTACTTTATATTCTTGATGCAAATGAGTAGATTGCTGACATTGTCATCACAGTGTTTACTTGGATGGATGAGTTCACTTAGGCCATCTTTGTAGAATCAAACAGTGAGGAATCGAATCGGTTGTTAGGCAGAGCTTTTAAAAACATTGCTCGATGCAGTAGCATCGACACGCAGCATTATCGCGTGTAGAGATTCACAAGTCACAATTAATAATATGGAGAAAGTCAGATATCTAATTTAAGCATCTCTGATCAGGAATCTTCCTTTTTGACTTTAAAAATTTTAATGGTTAAGTAGCTTCGACAGTCATCTTTTTTCTGACATAGTTACTTTGCTAACGTTTTCAGATGCCTAATTTCTGTTCCTCTCTGTTACGGAACGTTCATCCTCCATAAAGTAGTATTCCTTGTTCGTTCTCCCTTATTTTTCATCTTGTTCATCACATCCATACACACAAGGATGAAGCAGATTACTCGAGGAGAAATATGCAGTGAATAAATTCTCTCCAAGAACACCAAATTCAAAAGTATGAAATCAGTATAGTATACAAAAAAAACTTTTGGAGATGAGAAAGTATATGAATCTTTGTTTATTTTTCTTTCTATTTCAGCATGAATGCTGAAACAAATCTTTGGACAAAATGGGGAAACAAATACACCTACAAATTGATGTAACAACCCAATTTATCACCGGATAGCTATAGGAAGAGCCAACACTCCTAAAGGAAGATCATTAGAAATGTTGGAAAGAACACAACCATTGTCACAAAGAAGCAGATTTGAAATATGATATACCTGAATCGACACAAAGATGGATGGAAAAAAAATTGCTTAAGCATTTGATATGCCAAACTGATGAAAAGCGTTTTGGAATGAGAACTTACTCATCTGTATGCACCTCCGTATGGTTGCTGAGAACCATAGTTGCCCATGCCACTCATTGGGTTGTAGCCGAACCCAGGGGTACCACCTTGACCTGGAGGAGGAGCTCCCATCGGTGGTCGTAGAGGCATACCTTGATTCATTCCGGGGTTCATTCCCATGCCCATAGGTTGACCCATGTTGCCTCCATATCCACCCATTCCCATTCGCATTCCCATGCCGGCACCACCACCCATTGGACCGATTCCCATGCCAAGACCACCACCCATCGGGCCAATTCCCATGCCAGGACCACCACCCATTGGGCCAATTCCCATGCCAGCACCGCCCATCATGCCCATGCCCATGCCCATCATGGGATTTGGAGGGCCTGACATGGCACCAGCACCGGCACGGCCAATGCCAGAGCCAGTGCCCATGGCCTTTCCCATGGTAATGGTAGATACTGGTGCTGCAGTAAGCTTCTTCTCTTCTCGTTTCTCCTTCCGATTCATAGAGTCGAAGTCAATACCAATGTCCGCATGAGGATTAGTTTTAGCTGAAAAAATGTCATGGAATCAGAATTGAATCCAAAAATTCATATATCATGAACTTATAGCTTTCTAACTCTTTAACATGTGAGATGACAATTTTTACCTGCACTGTTTTGATTACATAAATTGTGCATTCATTAAGTCTTATGCAATTCTTAAAACCATATTATTCCACCAATCCTAAGAGAATTTCAGTAAAAAAAAAAAAGCAAAAAAATAATAATAAAATAAAAATTAGATACTTACGTCCAGATATGTCCAGATTAACTAAACCGCGACTCAGTGTGTCAGCCCAGACTCTCGATTTGGCCTCAAATTTCTCCTTGGATGCAGCATCTTTTACAGGGGGTACAACCACTGCAGGGGCAAGATCTATGGTTGGTTGTGTCTGTTGGCCAGGCTGCAAAAAAGTATTCCACTTGGTCAGGTTATGTACTGGAGTAGTTGTCTGTGACGCAAACTGAGAGGGTATGCTTGAGTGAGACATTAGATTTCCCTGTGCATTTGTTGGGGCTGCGGGCGGATCCTGTGAAAAGATATTCAATTGGGTCGAGTGATTGTTTACTGGAGTAATAAGGTGAGGTTCCAGTGTGGTAAATGGGGTTGACTGTGATGCAAATGGAGCTGGCACTGACTGAGGTCGAGGATTTAGATTTCCTGGCCCATATGTTGGTGCGGCTGGTGGAATCTGTTGGCCATACTGTGAAAAGGCATCCATCTGGGTAGTCTGATTATTTACTGGAGTAAAAGGGTGGGCATCCAGTGTGGTAAATGGAGTCAACTGTGAGGCAAACGGAGCTGATGGAGCTGACTGAGGTTGAGAATCTGAATTTTGTTGTAGATGTGGTGTTGCAGCAAGTGTAGTCTGTAGGCCGAGTTGTGAAAGGTTATCCATCTGAGCAATGTGGTTATTTGATGGAGTACCAGGGTGAGCATTGAATGTGGGATATTGAGTTGCTTGTGATGCAGATGGAGCTGGTGGACCTGACTGAGGTTGAGGATTTACTTGTACATGCGTTGGTGGTGAAGGTTGAAATTCCTGGGTAGGAACAGAGGCCTGGATGCCTGTCAGCATAGCTGAAAAATCATTGTTCTGTTGGCTGACAGGAGCTTCTGGCGTGAAATTTGCTGGGCTAGCAAAAGAACCTGGTTGACCATCCAATGCAGGATTGTAAGAAAAGCCAAAGGAGTTTCCAGACTGATGTTGAAAATTTCCTTGTACATTTGTTGGTGCCACAGATCGAGATTCATGAGAAGAAACAGCAGCATCCTTGCCTGTCAGCATGGCTGAAATATCATGGCTCGGTTGTGTTACAAGAGGGGTCAAGATTCCAGCATTTGTGTGGGAACTTTGTTGACCATCTAATACAGGATTGTAAGAAATGCCAAAGGACAGATCAAAGTCCATGCCTGTGGTTTCAGTTTTGGGAACTAAAGGGAGAGGATATTCAGTGCCCCCAGTGGAACTGGAAGAATGGAAGTGTGTGCCTGTTGCAGTATTGTGTTCTGGGTCGAAAGAATGTTGGGAAGCTACAAAGGGAGGATCCTCGAAAGGATTAGAACCGGGCTGCAGAAAGTGTCAAAAAGGCAAGAAACATTAGGCGCAAGCACAAAGAAGATAATTAGTGTACTAATAAGCAAAGCCAACAAAACACTTCGACAACAGTTTTTAAAGTTAAGCAAATGGCTTTTGGAGTTCTAACTTGATGAGAAAGTTCTATTCAAAAAAACTTGGTATGATTATGTACACAATAATTCAAATAAACATTGCTCATCACGGCATTTTTATACATTTAAAAGTATTAGTGGAATTATGCTACCAAATAGATATAAAACTAACCTGAGCAAACACATTAGCTGCTGATGACATCATTCCAAAATCAGGCCCAACACCTGAATTTGCAGGACAATCAATTTCAGCACCATTGTGAGTAGCACTTGATGAAGTCAAAGTTAGTGAATAAATATCTGGTGCAGAGGAAGATCCAAAAATGCCCATCTCCAGACTATCAGCAACAGGTGGATCAGCTTATTGAGAGACAACGCCAGGGTCATCAGTCATTGTAAAATACAGTGATTTATAGAAATAAAAAAACAGTAGAAAGCACATGAAGAGAAATCATTATCACTAGCTGAGATAGTCAATAATGGATTCATATCAATATGCTAAAATAACAATTTTGCATCATCGTGTCACTATAATAACCCTTCCATATATGATGGTTGTACCAAGTATTAGAAGTAGCACTTGGGCAGTGGTGCTTGTACTAGTGGTGATTGAGGTGGATGATGTTCTAAACCCTAAAGAAATGGAATTCAAGATGTAGGACAGGGGAAGTGGTGCTTGTGCTAGTGGTGATTGAGGTGAGTGATGTTCTGGAAAAATAGAATGCAATAAAAACAGTTGACAATAGAGATATGTATCTATATAGAGTGTGCCTGCAATAGAATTGCAATTTAGTGTTACCTGATACTGACGAATCACGAGGATCAAACTCATCAAAACCATTGTTCTTATCTTGGTTTGTTGAAAAAAATACATCATCTGGAGGATGGTCAAAACCTTGGTTCGTACTTGCAGGAAATCTATCTATCATGGCAAAAGGTGCCGTTACTTGGTCTGTACTGTCTGACAGGGAGTTTGATTTAGGTGCAGAAGGTGAAGAAACCTTTGGAGCAGCTGTTACAAGATCATCTCCATTTCTACAAATTAAACTTGTTTTTATCAAGGTTGGCTCATGGAGGTAACGTGAAAGATATTATAATTTGAACGATAGTATGCAAATGAACCTGTCATCATGCACATAGATTTCAACATCTCTTGTAGCTTCTTCATAGCTTGGCGGTGCTCCAACACTCGTGTCAGAAAGCCTTTGGCCCAACTGCCTGCTGATGTAATAAGTAGTTAGACAACAGCTTGTGCCAGTCCAGCAGATCTTAAAGACACGAGACACAACTATAATAGGTATTAACCCAGTAAACTTCCAATCACTCACCCATGTTCCCGAGGATAATTATCGGCTCCACCACCACCATCACCGCTAGTGTCAAAGAAATCATAATCAGCCATTATACCAAACATTTTTATACTCTCAAGGAATTTTATTTAATTAAAGGAAGGTGAATCAACTTTAAGTGATCAAGCTCAAAAGTCCAGTAATAAGATTACTTCAGTGAACAAACAAGCAAAACAGGGTGTCACAACAGGAGTAACCATATAATAGAATCAAGGTTTGCATACCAGTAAATAGATCACCAAATTATTGAGAATAAAATTTAACAAAAGAACATTCATGTAGAAATATTTTATATCGGTATCACCTCAATAACCTACAAAAATTACTAAAACCTCACAATCACTAGAAGAATCAGCAATGATAAACCCTGTCCAAGGAAAATGAACCAAGTTATTAAATATGGAAGGGGAAGTGGCTTACCTAGATGAATATCGCTCAGCATTATCATTATCATGTTCATCTGCATACCCACTATTTCTATCTCCTTCTCGACCATATTGGACCCCAGCTCCGCTACTTCTATCATCATCTCTGTCTCTGTGTCCAACTTCTCTTTTGTTTCTGTTACCATATGGATCTTCATCACTACTAGCGTAGCGATTCTCATAGTAATCATCATTATTGTCACTGTAGCTTCCAGGCCTACCAGTTGAAACTCGACGCCTATGCAACAAAAGCAGGTGATTTTAGTAGGTAGCCAGGACATATCAAGAGTGTTGCAAAAGAAGAATCATACATGTCCCGATTTGCAGAATTCTTTTTTCTAAATTCCTGGATTTTTTCCTTGTCATTGACTAGAGCTACAAGAATTTGTGATTTCCTTCTGATATTGCTTCCCTGATCTCGTCCGCTTGAGTCAATATATTGGAAATTCGATAGAGCCTAAAATACAAGTCAACTCCTCCAATTTAAAGAAAAAGCAACTCTAAGGATACAAGTAAAAGAAGGCACATTTTCACCAAACACAAAAGATGAAGGATAAATATTACTGATATGTGATATGAATGCTCCTTAATATTGTCAATCACATGTTCTGATCCATTTGCTACTAGGTACTCCAGAACCATCAATGCCTAAAGATCAATTAACGGAATAGAACATTAGCTAAACCCTTGTAAACATGATGCAGAGCTTGAAAGGACGAGCTGTGTGAAAGAATAAACTGAACACACAACAAATTGCAATGACATTTTTTTCACTTCAAACATGTTAACTAAAGGTTACAAAACCTTGTAAACATGACGCCAATTTTTTCCGGTATCATTGATCCTCTTCCATATCACATTCATAATCCTTTGGTATTCATGGCTGTATAATATTGCTAAATAAATTAGATTCCAGAAAGGAAATAGCTGGAAGAAAGCTTGTCAATGGTATGAGCTTACTAGTTTCTGGTTGCCTGAGCAATATCAGCAAGAAGAGATCCATGTGGTCCCCAGGATTCATTACTTGTTGCATCAAGAACCTGAAGACAAGAAAATAAAGGAAAAAAATTTGAGCACATATACATCTTCAAGAACCAAAGAGCATATGAAGGTAAATATATATTAATATATGAATTAGTATTACCTAAAATAATATAATTTTGGTGCATACAATTTGAGTTACCAAAATGGACACAGACAATTAACAACCAAATATGAAATGGTGCGGGGTGTAGAATAATTTACCTTCTGCTCTATACCTGGAACCTTTAGAACTTTCTTGTTCACCTCTCTTTTCCTGTAAAAACATGAAAAGGGGTAACATCATATCCTGATGGACAAGCATAAAGTTTCTACAATGCCTTGCTGCCAGTCATGTGTCTACCCTACACTACCTAGGAAGTTAAATAAACAGGACTACATAGAGGTCCTTTATGGTACAACCTCATTTTATCAAAAAGCCAGTCCAATAGAATTTGCTATGCAAACCAATTGAAGGGGGAAGGTTGGTGTCTAAGGATCATCAAACAAGCCTTTCACCTAGTGCGCTATGGCTCTATATTCCATAAGAACAAAGCCCCTCTTGCAGGAATTGAGTTGGTGCTCATGTATTTCAAGCACTCAATGTGATGTGAAGCAGTACTTAATCAACACCTGTCACTACTGCTGAGATCTATTTATTTAATCAAGGACCTAATTAACACTCAATAATACATGACCCATAGCCTCTCGCTTTAAGTGGCTATGGATCTACATTCTAAAAGAAGAATGTATCCCTTGGAGCATTTAGTGGATGCCATGTATTTCAACTGCTAAATGTGAAGTACTTAATCAACGCTAGACACTCCTAGGTCTCTGGTGGGTTGTTCGATCACATACCTCTTTTTTTACATAACATGACCTACTAAAAATCAATCCCAAAGTGAATATATGCTAATTCAAGAATAAGAGAACTCACAAGTCACGAACAGTTTGATCAAAAGCTTTCTTCATGATCCTTGCTAGGATGACCTTCTTTGAAGCGCTTTGTGCAAGTGATCCTCTGAAATTATAATAGTTATCCTAATGTTGCAACAACAAAAATAACAGGGTCAAATAGAAGATTGAATAATACGAGACACAGTGTTTGTAATTCACAGAATCCATCCCTATAGAGGATCGTTCATAAAATTGTACAAATTTATCAAAAAATAAATAAACAGTGAAATTGGAGAAGCATTCTGTTACCTTACTATAGATCCGAACACATGTCTAAGATGCCATTTTATAAAGCAAACAAGCATTATATAAAGCAACTTTAACACTAACACGCAACATATAATGATTGATTAACGATGAATCAAATTGATATATAATTCCCTCAAAAGAATTTTTTTTTCAAATAAAGAAGAAAACGTAGTTAATATTTACAAACTAAATTTGAAATGCAAAGAGATGAAAAACCTCAGAATGTCTGAAATAAACGTCTTCAATGCTAAATTGCTAATACGTTTGACCATTTATCCAAAAAAAAAGCCAGAGTACTAGGAAAAATTAGCGCAAAAATGATCCATCCTTCAACTTATTTTTTTTAAAGGAAACAAGCTCTTAATAACCCCTATAACAGAGGAAGGACATATAGAGTAACCTATCAAGAAGAGCCACAGTCGAAATTCAAGACAATCGAGATATTCCATAAGAATAAAAACGGTAAGAAAAACAACTACATTCGATTCAAATAAACTATAGCAAGCACTTGTAAAGTAAAATTCAGCATCGAAAGCTCCCAAACCCCGACAAATTGCTGATGAAGATCTAACCCAGAATGCGATTACATTTGGAGAATACGGGAGATATTTTTCAATCCACCGACTCAAGAATGGAAATCGAGATCAGGTGGTTCCAGATCCAACAACTAAATCCAACATCCAATCCTCAAAAACGACGAACTCAATGCCACAACAGAAATTGAAAAACACTAGAGAATTTTATTGAACGAAACCTGGGAGGCAAGGATCTGAGCGAGTCAGATCCAGCCGAGAGGCGCACGCAGCGTTTCAAAGCGAAGGAGAGAACGCAGAAGCGGATCCCCTGGAAGGTCCGCCGACGAGGTCGAGGGCTTCTTCTCTCTAATCTCTATATCACTTCCTCATCAATGGGGAATGCGATGAGGAGGAGGAGGAGGAGGAGGAGGAGGAGGAGGCGAAGGCCCTGGTGGTGGCGGTGGCGAGAAGGGAAATACGAAAGAATAAGAAGGAAGAGGCGACTACGTCGGAGGACAGACTGGAGAAGCGGAGGAGAAATTTGACCGACGCGTGCCAGCTGCCTCGTGTTTCGGGAGGGCTAATTGCTATTAGCGTCTCGCGGATTTTTCAGAAAAAAAAAAAAACAATGCGGCTCCGTGGGCCCCACCGTCTGGGTTTTGAATATCCTGTGAAACGTAAGACAAATAACAGGAGTATGTGCGAATCAAATAAATTTTATATTCTTTTTCAACAAAAAATTTTGATGCCTAATAAGTAATTTATGACAAATGAATTTGGAATAAGCCTGAATGCTATTTTATATGAACAGGCGATCATACACAAGCGTTAAGCTCTAGTGATTTCCTATGCTAATCCTCGGCAAAACCGGCCGGGTTCTTGCTAATTCTGGAGGGCACAAAACTTGAACCTGATGATATGGTTTCCTGAAATTACGTAAATGCCAGTGCGGCGGTTCGATTTGAGCCGGTTTTTTCTGTTTGACAACCCAGAATGTAAAATATGACCATCGATTCAATTATATATATATATATTTTTTCTCTCAAATTAATTATTTGCGATGTAAAAAATTATCATTGATGGTAATTAAAAATCGATGGGATATCGCTAATTTAACAACGATGAGAAGAAATTAAATAATAGCACATTATTAGTAAATTAAAATTTCGACAATTTAAGTGCCACCCACCGATCAGATGGACGGTCACCTCACAACGGCAACACACAAGAGGGATGCCTCACCGTACACGTGTCCCCACACCCGAGAGCTGCTCCCCACCATCGTGCAGCTCCCAGCCGTACACGTTTCCCCCACATGATTTTTTATGAATGGAAAAGTTTATTGTCATTATGAAAACACATATGACACTCAGTAGAAAGAAATGAAATTAAATAAATCCTCAGCTATCACAAAAATGATCGAAACTAAACTTTGCTTGACAGCTACATTTGGATCATAAATCAGACATCTTATACAATAGTCGAAAGAATCTAACTCTAAATTTTTTCGTAAATGCATTTAAAAATGACAGAATACTAAAGAAAGTTAATAGAAAATGCTGTTCAATCTGTATCGTTGATGGTCTCCTTTAAAGAAGCTGCTAGGAACTCAGCGAGGCTTGAGTTGGAATCCAACTTATGATTATTCTCAGTTTCTGGCATTTGGTTGTTCTTCCCAGATGTTGATTCTGGACGCCGATATCCTGGGCTAGGCATTGGCTCCAATATGTCTCCGACAACAGGTTCTGTGTCACACCATGGGTCTTCGAGCATAGACTTCATGAAGTAACTCGCTACATCATCTCGTTTGCCTCCACTTCGATTGAGCCTTGAATTTGAGCCCCTACTTCGTCCCAAATTGGAATGCGGTCTGTTAGTTCGGTGGTTGCTTAATTGACTTCCTCCTGGCCTGAAATGAGGACTCGAGGAAAAACTACCTGAAGGGCGTGCCGCGAAGCTGTGCCCAGAAGAACCACCAGATGCATTCCATGAACCTGGGCCGGTAACAGGGGATCCTTGATGCCCTGACGAGGGAGTTTGTAATTGAATAGCACTTCCCCAGGGACTGTAGTGAGAAACTCGTGACGGGGTTCCATACGAGCTACAATCTGATGGGTGAGGCATCTGATGGAAAGCAGGGCAAGTGTTATCCACATATGTATTCTTTGGTCCTATTAGAGCGAGCAAACATAAGAATGATTAACTTAATACAAAAGAAAAACTAATTCATCCCTTTACACTGAAGGAATGGAGTGATATCAAAAGTCATTAAGAACAACAATGCAGGCAAGCAGCGGATCTGAGTAATAAACAACTTTGCGGCCACACATAGTAGGTGATTAGGTGTACTCAACCACGACAATCTTGTAGGCAGGGGGCAAACTCTTCTAACTTACTTTCATTTTTCAATAAGAGCAAACAAAATAGCTTTCATAGTTTATGCTTCAAAGTAAGAATGTGATCGAATCAATAAGATCTTAATGGATAGTAAGTAGAGTATAACTAAAATTTTCAATTAGAAATAACAGAATGACCAACCTTTCAATTGTTGCTGTTTAATTAAACATTCAAAAAGCATAACTAAATTAACTACGAAATTGCAAGAAAGCTAGAGTAAGAAATTCAGAACATGAGGGAATTTGAGAATTTCTGTTAATAATACTTAAACAGGGGAAAAAGAACTCTTGTACCAAATTCATCTGAACAACATACTGAGATCCTAGCTTTTATTTTCTGAACAAAGGCTATTGTTATTTTTATATTTAAAAAAAAACGTGAAAAGCAATGTGCCAACTTCTGAACATAAAACAACAAGTACATTTCCAACAAATGCTCCTATATAAGATGCCAACGTGCCAATTTCCTAGAGGGGAAGACTTGTTCATAAAATAAAGACGCAATATGAGAACTTGATTATAATACAAGTAGTCCATTACCCACCAACTCATGTTTGGTCAAGATACTAAAATGCTGGAGTTTACTCTTCAAAAGTGGAAAAAACCGGACATGCTACTAGTAGCACAAAGGCAATGAAAGAAATTTTGATCCTGATATAAGGAGCTCACTATTGTACCAAATGCATCTGGTCAAGATACTGAATTGCTAGACTTATACTCATAGGAAGAGGACATGATTTCACCATCATCATCATCATCATCATTATCATCAAGCTGTGTTGTCCCAGCTATTTGGAGTCAGATGCATTAATCTTATCCCTCCATTGCTATACAAAAATGATAAATCCCAGTCAGTCTCATGGACTCAATCCCTCCATTGCTATACAAGGTTATATTGTTAGTATATACAAATCAACTTAATCACTTTTATTACATTGAATAATATTTTCTTTACACTACTTGCAGTTTCCACTCTAATAGATTTCTAGACTTTTTAAGTTTTAAGTATAAAGATGTATATTCACTTTCAATCTATTTTCTCTCATTTTTTATTATGTATTGAAGCTACACCTAATTGCTCTAAAGAATTAGTAAGGAACCAACATAACTTGTGCAAGAGATATTCTCCCTATACAAGTGTTTTTAAAAGGTACCATGCTTGAAGAGGCAACCTAGGCATTTGCGTAGGAGTTTTGCTAATGGTTCACTTTGCCTTGTGGCTTGAAGGCATACCTTTCAAAAACCAGCTTAGATAGGTCACCTACTTAGCAACCTAGGTGGCCCAAGTGGTCTACATGGGTAGTCCAGCAGGACTAAGGGGAAATTTTTTTTTTTAAACAAGTTGTTAGTTTATTTATCATATTTCAATATTGTAGCATCATATTAATTATAATTAGTTTATATATATATATATTGATAATTCGGTGTCCGGGCTTTTCCCAACTAATCCTGGAGGTAGATAGTCTTCCCCTGGTTTATCTACCATATAAATCCAAAGCACAACTTATGCACACTTAGAAACCAACCTCTAAGATATTTGTCCTATTGGTGACTACAACCTTGGTTCTCTTATTGCTCCTCTAAGTGCTTTACCATTGCACCACAACCGTGGGGACAACTATATATTTTTTTGTAATACGAATTTATGGATGTAAATTATTGAATTATATATATACTAGTCATTATTAATTTCATATTCTTCTTTTTTGCCGTCTTAATGCTATTTTAATAGCAACCACTAAAAAATCACCCACCTAAGTGCTCCCATATGGCTTGGAAACAGCCTGCATAACACCAACATAACACCAAATAAGTAGACTAGAGATGCAGATTCCCTATATGAGTGTAGTTGAGATGCACCAAGGAACTGGACTAGACATGCAGGTAAGAGTAGGTCAATCCTGCACAGCTAATGAGCTTGTCTTGGCAACCGTCTTGGGTAAAAAGGGACCTAAGCATCTTGTGCCTTTAACAACACTGACCTCTGCAGTGTGGAAGACTAAGTTAAGGACAACAGAATGGTTCCAGTCTAAGGAGGAAGAGATAGGAGGAGGGAAGAAGAGAGGTAGAAGGTTCGTTTTCAATACGGAATCTATGAAGCATCGACTAAAATAGGATGGTCCAAAACTAGAGTATAAAAGATGAGAGGATAGGAGTACAGAAACGTCAAATGCTTGATGCACAATGGCGAATAGAATATGTAATTGCAAAATATTGTCTAATCATGCATGGAACTGTGGTTCGAACTTCTACAGAATAAGGAGGAAGAAAGAATTCCTGAATTACGTCAAAAACACCTAGACAATTGGTCCAATTCATGTATTGTGCGGAAGTTAATACAAAGTTGGTATCTCTCCACCCACCCACCCAAACAAACAGCATAGTTATCCTTGCACTAGATTTACCAGAATGGATCAACTCCTCCACAGGTTCAGAATATGAGCAACAACAACAACAAAAAGAAAATCTGATCTTACATCCCAAAAAAGAAGAGAGGAACACAAAGAAGACGAATGGGATTAGGGATTTACCATAAGGAAAAGACGGCGGCGGCAGCGGAGTTGGGCGTTGAGGGGAAAAGGGACCGAATCCTCCTGCCGCGTAGGAGAATCTCATCCGCTTGGAGGCCGAGACGGCCGACGTGGGGTCGGTGTAGAAGTCGAACCTGCGGGCTGGTGGCGGGGTCTCGAGCGGTGGACGATCGGCGAACCGAGGCAGCGGCGATGGCGACAGAGACTGCATCTGCCCGATCGAGGATGGAAAGGAGCGGGAGTGTTGAGCGGAGGCGACTGCCCGAGAGGCCTCCAAGCGCATAGCCTGAAGCTTCTCCTTCCTCTTCGCCGACTCCTCCATGAGGCAACCCTGGTGGAATCCCAGCGAGCCCGGATGCCATCAAGCGCCGGCGCATGGGCTTAAATAGCAGCAGGTCGAGAGATTTTTTTCGCTCGATCCGTTGCGGTATCTTCTTCAACAGAATTCGGTGTATTTGTAAAATACTTGAAACTCGGATGGTCTTTAGCAACAATTTTGTACGTTAATATGTGCATGTACTTTTTCTGTTTTACCCCCTCCAGTTTTATTTCGGGCTTTTAATCTTTCTCTTGCCGCCCATTAAAATTTAAAATCAAGAACTACCTTCCAATTAGGTCCTCAATTATTTTATACATCCTGAAAAATTTTGAAATCGCTCAGAATTAGAAAATTGGTGTGATTTGGATTTCACCAAATCAATGTGATTCGGGTTAAGTTGATATGGGTACAAATCCCCTAATTGATCAAGACCGGGGGCTCGTTGCTAGGCCGCTGACCGACAGTAGAAGTCAACCATCCGCTTAACTTTCCATGGAAGTAAACAAATTGCCCCTTGATAAGATAATCCATCCTCTCAAATAAACAAGACCCAAAGGAAAAAATAAAGACCTGAGAACAAATGAGAAGGAGATGTAGTTATCATAACCAAAAGATGGGAATATTTACAAGCAATATGTAAATCGTTAATACACTGATCATCCACAACAAAACTACACAGAATTCACAAAACACATAATAATCTACCAAATTAACTACTTAGCAAAAAGGGCATTTTTTTTCGCTATCTGATTCTGAAGCGATAAAACAATGCCAAGATCCAAACTCCAGAGCAACAGTTGACTCTTCTGTTCTTTTCTCTCCTCTATATGTTCCAGGGTCTAAATTTCCTTCCTCTTCACATACTGCCTCCATATGGTTTCAGAGCACACGAAGGATTTCTTCCTGTTGATCGTGCTGCAACAAGTTCGCCTAACTTAAGATATCTCAAAGGTTCACATTAGACAAATAGTTGATTCAGGTTAAAACAATGTATTTTGGGAGAAAGATGACTATTATTTCAATAAAAAATTGAGAGAGGATTCCAACAGTTTGTATATGCATAAGCAAAGGCTTGCAACTGACCTATCGAATAAGAATTCACTTACAAAGACCAGTTGCATCAGAGATCTTCATGATTCTAAGTCTCTTGGCAGTTTCGACAAACATTCTGTATGTCATGAAGTTAAACTGATGAGTGCAAGAAACAAACAAGTGGTTGACAAAAGCAAAGAAATGAGAAAAGTTAACTAAAGAAGAGTTAGTAGTAAAAGTACTGTAACGATAGGGAAGCTATGGATCAGAAACATAAGCTAAGAAATTTAGACTAACGGTCCTTACTACAAAGCAGCTAGGTTAGCTAAACTGCAGTCGATAGATGTAGGAATCATCAGGAAGGAAAGCCTACCCCCATGGAACATCTCCAACCAGCATCCAGTCCCCGTCTTTGTCTTCATAAGTGAGAGCAAACTCAGAAGAGATATCCATTAACTTCAAAGCCTTTGCCCCATCTAAATCAACACCAGCAACCAAATGAAAACTCCACCAAACACCCCAATATTATTAGTAATCAGTAAAGATCGAAATGAAATTGAAAAATGATGAACCACAAGTTATTGAAAAACAAATATCCACTCTGGGTTCCTCTGCGATCTCAATTGAACAAGGCTTATTTCTACATAACATTAGCCTATTAACTTGACAGAGAAAAACTACAGTTCAAATCACTGGAACTGATCCTTGCAATTAAAGAGTCAGGCGTGCTACTGGCTGGCTTCAACTCTATCTTGAAAAAAAAGGCGTTTTTGTATAACTAGGCATAGAAATATCCACTTGAACAGAGGGAAATATGTAAATAACTATGCAACAACAACGATTTTATGCTTACCAAGTGCAGCCGGAAGGTTTGTAGTCATCATAGGCTTCTGAAACATGAGCTCAAGCGAAACTGCAAGCGCTTCATAAGAATGATGGACGGCAAGGTCCACCTTCCTACCAATAGGATCACCATCCATTTTAACTTTAACAAACATTGAACTTCTCATTCCCATTCTTCTACTTCCTTGATCCTTTTGGCTCTGGTCCTTACTGGCACTAATCTTCTTGCTAGCAACAGTAGTAGTTTCAGGGGTGTTGTCTTTGGATTGGTTAAAGAAGTTGTTCATCCTAAATGTCCTGATAGGTGGCCATCCCACCACCATCTGACTGCTCCAACATCAATTCATAGAGTATCAGTGTCAAGTTGAACAAAAGCAAACTCTTTTGCAGGTTATCAATAACAACATAAGCTGAAAAGGCGAGATAAAGACAGAGTGCATAGCTTTCATCGTTCCTTCACTACAAAGTCCTTTACAAATAGTACACATTTCAAAAATCCAATTCTAACATTACACGGTGTATTTCAACCGCCATTTAATGTATTATGCAATGAAGAACAAAAAAAGAACTACTTTTATGACCGAGACAGTGGAGTGATAATGGGAATAAAAAAGCGAAAGAATCTCGAGGAAGCAACAGACCTAAAGTGAAGAGAAATCAACTTAAAAGGTGAGGGAAGAGCATGAGACTAACCTTGGAGGCTGGGAAGAACCACCGACATGCGGCGAAGCTGACTCAGCCGCTCGCTTCATTCCGGTTCCTCCGCTGCTCAGGTTGGTAACGGATGACGATGAGACGGAGGAGGCAGAGGGGGACCTCGGGGGAGCGAGCGACGCCAAGGAGGGAAGGTCCTTCGCCGTCAGGATACGCAAACACGGCCCCCACGGCACCGGAGGCGGATTCGACTTCCTCGCCGCTCCCAGCGTCAACCCTAGCTCCAACCCCTCTTCGTCATCTCGATCATTCTCCACTTCCTCCCCGTCGGCTACTCCCGCCGCGACTCCATCCTCCACCGACAAATCCCGCTCCGCCGCCGTCGCCTTCGACGGCGAGGAACCCGACGCAAGCGACGCCGCGCCTCCGCAGTAACGGCGACGATTCCCT
>JBBMKF010000007.1:4896772-4924548 GCA_037834155.1 Curcuma caesia | reverse complement strand
GCCGTGGGGGAAGTTCGCGGCGGAGATCCGGGACTCGTCGCGGAACGGCGCGCGGGTGTGGCTGGGGACGTTCGACACGGCGGAGGCGGCCGCGATGGCCTACGACCAGGCGGCGCTGTCGATGCGGGGGCGGCTGGCGGTGCTCAACTTCCCCATGGAGCGGGTGCAGGAATCGCTCAGCCAGCAGCTGGAGTGCTGGCGTAGGAGCGCCGCCGCCGCCGAGGATTGCTCCTCCTTCGTTATGGCCCTGAAGAAGAAGCACCTGCTCAGGCGGCGGAGGTCGTCGCCGGCGAGCCGGGAGAGCAAGGCGTCGACCGCGCAGCGCGCCATCCAGCACGTGCTGGAGCTGGAGGATCTGGGAGCGGATTACCTGGAAGAACTACTTAGGGTTTCAGAGCTCCCAAACCTTCTTGTTAACTAA
Source organism: Curcuma caesia (assembly GCA_037834155.1). NCBI lineage: Eukaryota > Viridiplantae > Streptophyta > Magnoliopsida > Zingiberales > Zingiberaceae > Curcuma > Curcuma caesia. Next base: position 4,924,127 of record JBBMKF010000007.1, on the reverse strand, counting down.
TGAAACCATCAAATTTCTTTCTTCTTTCTTCTTTTATTTTTCTCTTCTGGCCACAAGGCATCGATCGATCTATATATGATGTGGGAGGGGTCTGAAAACTATACATACATGATCAATAAGTGAAAGGGGCCAAGGTACATTTTGACCCTTCCAATATCTTGCTATGTTTTTTAACGAGAAGACTCTTTGATGGCTGATTTACCTACAGTCGATTTTGTTACATAAGATGACTCTTTGATAGTTAATTTATTTGCAATTAGCTTCTTTGTTATCGACTTCTTCTGTCGAATTTTCTTTGTTCCTTCCGCCGAGTCTTTTCTGTTTCTGTCTACTCCTTCGATCGAGTCTTTCTTATCCTATTTACTCCTTCAGTTTAGTCAGTCTTTGCTCTGCACACTCCTTTCACTGAGTAATTTCACCATGCCATAATTTTCAAAAAGTAGATCTTCTATATATAATTTATCAGAAATTCAACCCATCCTGGTATTCAAATCGAAACATATATATTTGTATTTTGTTTATATATCTGATCAGGAAAGTGGGGGAGAGGAGGCGTTTTCATTGGTTTTATTATCATTTGTCCCACGTAATTATTACTACATCATTATTTGTGTAGGGTCGCATCTGATGCCCTAAGGCTGCGGGATCTGCATTGCGTATGTATGTATGTATGTGTTTGACCTAATTATAACATTAATTAATTGTATATTATTCCAGTTAAAATTAGCTAGCCATCACGAGCTCATCACCTGATGTGATTGGAAATGACTGGTCGTTACCGCCTCATCAATCAATTCGTCGAATTAATTAAGATTTTAAACAAATATGGTTTTAGTGAAATATTTGAGACTCATTTAAATTAAACCCTAAGCTTTATTGTATTGGTTATATTCACGGTTTACGATGATTCACGATTCACAATAAAACGATAAACAAGGATGGTTAGGAATGATTCAAAATCATCTTACGATTCGATTCATGACAAATTAAAATAATTATTTATATTTTATTTTTAATAAATATATAAAAAATTATAACCATGAAAAAATAAAAAAAATAAAAAGATTATGATTTTATTTTAATTGTTTATCCATCCATTTAGAATATAAGACAATTAACTCAATTAATTTGTTAGTTTATTTGGTATTAAAAAGTATATTATTTTTATTTTTTTCTAATTTTCCTTCTATCTTCAAATAATATTTGAGCATTTTTTTATATCAATATTTTTTTAATCTAATATTAATATTATTATATTTTAGTGTGATGAGATATATGTATCACATGATTTATAATTTTTGATTAATTTTATATGTTCAATAATAATCCTCATATATATATATATATTATTGAATAATTATATCCTTATAAATTTATTATTTGATATATCATAAAATTAAATACTCTCCATAAAGTCAATATTGAATACGTAAAACAAGATAGAATAAGACCAATGATTAATGAGTTAAATGAGATTAATAAATTTAATGAGTTAATGGTAGAATAGTCTCATATTAAAAATTCAAGATAAATAAATTAAAAAGGTAGAATAGTCATATGTTGAAAAATTTAAAGCAAATGAGTTAATTTATATTATATCACACCATCAATATGATCACTAAAATATAATTAAATGAAAGACTCTCATTAAAAAAATCTAAAACAAAATAAAAAAAATAAAACTTTTTAAAATAAATACTAGTGAATTAGTAGTTAAGTGTTAGTTGAACCGTCAATTTAAATTGTTGGTTCGTCAGTTCACTTGGGGCCTTAACCGTATGAGGTTGTCCTCTAATAAATTAAAGCCTCATACGCTCGCATATTTCCATTCTTCTTGGTTAAAAAGAAATAGTTCGATGTTAACTCAAGCTTAAATTTTATTTGAACGATTCACATGATCATTATACCAAAGATATATCCAACGATACCGAAGATTTAATTAATTAGAGCACCTCTAATATCAAGATACTACTTAACTAATATTATTTAGAGGAGAAATTTTATCCTCTTAAAGTTTCTAAATTATTGTTTTCCCTATATATAATTCATTAATATATGATTAAAATATACTCAGTAATTATTAAATTCTTAATCATCTGTTATCTTTTCATTACATTTAATTTAATTTGCCATTCATAAATTTACTTATTTTTATATATTTTTCAATTATATTTGTATTAATATAAGAAATAAGAATTTATTATATCTTGAAATTTGATCATAAATTAATAGATTTGCAAATCACATTACATCATCCGGTGCCACAAAAGTTGACTTTTAGAAGTTGACTTTTAGTTAAAAATCAACAATCTGAAGTCAACAGAAACCATCTTAGTTATATATTAATCTATATAATCTTTGGTGGAAAATATATATTTGGAGCAATTATTTATAAAACTCCTTCAACAAAATGATTATTTACCAATTATAAGGTCGACATTTTGTTAAAGCAGGGGTAAATTTAAGAACTGCTCCAGTGTAACGATTATTCTAGAGGCTCCTTTTTACAGCAAAATCTCAAAAAAAAAATGGAAAATCATAACAAGGAAAGAAGTAGTCATCGCTGGGTTTAACCAAATAGGTTGATTCAAAATAAAAGATAATAACCATCCATAATAGCATCTAAATATAAGTTTAAATAGTTTCAAAATCCTATGAAGCAAAAGATGAAAATAATGTTAATAGTTTAGAGTCTTCAAAAAGACTGTATACAAAAAGTTGTAGGTCCCGTAGTTTAACTCGAGTAAAAAGTTATGCTCTCTCAAAATTTGGATCCTCTGCATCACAAAGTCTTTCAGGTTTGGGGCAAATCACCGTACCACGACTGTGTTGGAAAATACAGCCTGACCGTATTGACTGCTGAACGTTTGCAATTGATTGAATGAGACCGTTTTGGCTACTGAATGTCTACGATTGATCGAATACAACAGTATTGGGAGCACCGTCAAACCGTATTCAACTTTGGAGTTCTTGTCATTAGGTATAGCAACAAAAGATATAACTGTGTCGGGAGACACGACCAATATATTGGACGTTGGAAATCTTAATTACTGCATCATTTCGAAATTAGAATTTAAGGTCAAGTCAACACAAAGAACAATTAAAATATAACAGATATGTAATGTTGAGCTTAACCATGCGTTAGTCAACGCCGGCCAAACACACAAGTCATATATTGACTTTAGAATATCAAATGTTTGACAAATGAAGTGGAAGAATAATTGGATTGACAAAAAAAAAATATTATTATTTTTGTTTATCGTATAACATGAAATTATTTATTTAACTCTTTTTCCAACACAAAATATATTTATTTCTCTACCAAAGCAATGAAAAATCTTTAGAAATTAAGTGATCAATAGTTCTCAGAACACAATTGAATTGATTATTATCGTATAAATATTATTATAATGAGTAAGAGTCGATTCTCTCGATTAAGTCTAAAATAATATCCTCCTATAATGACTAACTTTTGCTACAATTAAAAAAGTGATCAATCCTACTTAAAACAGTTTGATTAATTATGTCAAGAAGTCAAAGTTCAACTTAATGTGGTCAATATCTTTCACTTTGACTTTACTTCTTATAAGGAAAAAAAATGTCTATTGAATATAAATGGGAGAACTTGGAATTCAGCTCGTTAGATTTTTATTAATTTCAAGTAAAAGGTTGACTAATAAATATAGTTACTCTAATTATCATTTTTAAAAGATATTAAATGAGTTATATATATACTGACTCTTCCTAACCATAAATTAAGTTCTAAAGTCCAAGTTGGGCACATTTTTTTCCCTTAAAAGAAATAGAATGTCCAACTTGTGTATTTTTTTTCAAAGTCAACGTTTGAGTATTTTATAGATTTTGTAGGTTGGAAAAAAACATAATTAAGGGAGTATATTTTCTAATTTTTTAATTTAATTTTCTTTTGAGGATTAATAAACTCGTGGTAAGTTGAGATCAATCGGATATTAGACAAATGGAGTCCTAGTAGATTAATTGAAACCAATCGAATACCATACAAGATGAGAATTCAATTATTTTGGTAAGACTAAAATAGAAGTATTAATCGATTGATAAGATATATTGATCGATCGATGAATTTTAAATTTTGAAATTGGAGTTTGAAGTGTTTTTAAGATTTGCTATAATAATTTTAGAGGTTGTAATATTAACTTCGGGATTTATTATAATAAGTAGGGTTACGTTTGTTATAATATCAATCGATTGATGAACAATAACAGTCGATTGTTACTATAGTAAATAACGAAAAGTTTTTTGTTCTGATTTGAGATTTGTATGATCCAAATATCAGTTGACTAATATTGATCGACTGATGTCGATCTAGAAACGAACAGAGGCAAATCAATTCGATTAATGGATCAGTTGACTAATGATGGCTATCAGTTGATTGATATTGATCAAGAATCAAACAGAAGTAAATTGATTCAACTGCGGGATTCAACTGATTAGGTAACAGTCAACTGATGATAATAAGTAGTCGACTGATACTGAGTTGGATAGAGCTATTTAGCTGAGAGGTCAGAGTAATGTTCGAATCTATAGTGAATCAATCAACTAATAGATAAGATCAATCAAATGATTGATGAAAATTAGCCTCGATCTAAAAGCTATAAAAGAAGAGTTTTGAAAAGATTCAATTTATTCGTGAAGATTCTAAAGTGAAGTACATGTGCATTTTTGGATCAACAAGAGACAATTTCAAACAACAAAAGAATGTTCAAAGTAAAATTTCATTTATAAAGTTATTCGTGTTTTCATTTATATTTATATGCTTAATGTATTTGTTATAAGAATAGGTTGTAAAAGACTTGTCCGTCTTAGGAAAAAAATTTGAAAAGGAGAAGGATAATAGAAATAGTTCACTAGGACTAAGCGTCGAATCTAATCGCCTTGAGAGGTGGTAAATCAAGTAAAATTTTAGACTTGTGCATGTGACGTCAATATTGATTCAAGTTTCTGTTGCACATTCAAACAACAAGCACGAAATCGAAATAAACGATCGAAATTATTTACCTCCCTCTAGCTCGTATGAGTCTTAACATTAAACTTAGGTCTATTTGACTCATTTATATATACGTCGATGTCAAGTTGAGCCCGACATCAGTTGTCACAGCCCGTGATGCACCACAAGGTGCTTGACCTAAGCCAAGTTGGCTTATGCCTATTGGCTAACCCTAATTAGCCTTAAATATATTTTAGAAATAAAAATACGAATAAAACAATATTTAGTTAAGCTTTTTTGGTCTTTTACTAAAAATTATTAAGAATGGATAACTTAATGAGTCGTCTATGACTCATAGTGAGCCTAGCTTCATGTAATTGGGCTACTATAATTAAGCATAAGTCTTTGCCTAAATACAAATAAAAAAATTGAAATGTCAAAGGCAAAAAAGATCCACCATCCCAAGGAGGACATTGCCTCGACTTCGTCAAAATTCTATCGATTTCAATAAATTTATCTAATAGTAATCAACTCAATTATTTCTTAAAGACTATTATATATATTATTGAAGCACATATATATTTACAAATGTTATGTCATAAAGGACACCTAATTTAAATAAATTATCATTGCATAAAATACCCGTGGTTAAGCTCGATGACGAGGTACGAATCATTTCTAACAAAAAAAACTACAACATAGTCACTAGAGTATTCAATTTGACTGAGATACAAGCCCATCCTTCATGTGCTTCAACCAAACTTTAAATTCGTCCAATTCCCTACCATAAGAGTTTCAACCATAGATCCACGACAAGATCATAATCTATAGTACTTGTAAATAACCTCCATCGTAAGCTCGCACTATGAAAATTGAAATCTTTCTCCCTTTTGGTAGAAATATAACAAATACACAAAGAAAAACATAAATTATTTTAGTTTAATGCATCGATATATTCACTTAGAGAATTCCAATCAATTTAATATGGAAGAAATAATACAATGAAAATTGTATATACAAGAAAATCTCTTTTTTATGAGTCTTAACTCTTATACTCTTCAAATGCACCCTAAGACTCTTTAAGACATACTTAACATTATTTAAAAATTAAAAAAAAAAGATTATTTGACTATAGGGCCGTTATTGGGCTTTAGAACATATCGATGTGTTTTCTAATCCAACAATTTCTACATCAATAACATTAACGGGGCGGATCCACCAAGAAACGCCCGAATCCATAACGCGTGTATTGACGCCGGCCTGGTGCCGGCATCTACTGGCCGTTAGATCGCGGGATCACGTGAGTGGACTCCCGGAACCGTATCTGACGGCTGGCTTCCTGGTACTTTAACTAAACGCCAATATTGACCGTTGGATGGGCCTAGTGGCAATACCGTGATTTCGTCCCATTTGTCGGGGCACCCTCGTCCTCGTGCTTTGAATAAAGCCGAACAGAGAAGAGGCGGATCTTTCTCTCTCGTCGGCTATCTTCTTCTCCATCTCCGAGCCGGCGATCCGATCTCTGAGACGCCGACGCCGACGCCGCCATGGGGTTCGTTTCTTTTGCGGGGAGAGTTCTCTTCGCATCAGTCTTCCTCCTCTCCGTCTACCAGGAGTACGCTTCATCCTCGCTTCTCCCTTCCCTCTTTTTCGACTTTAGATCTGCTCGTTTTTGTTGCTTAGAGTACTCGTTCTCCTATCCAGAGATTTAGTTTTCACTGTATTTCATGCTAAAGTACGGTTCTTTTCGTCTGGGTAAGAGTTCCGTCGTGGTTTCCCCCCAACTTCGTTACGATCTGTTAAACAAGGAAGTTAGTTAGCCCCGGATCCGATTTTAATTGACTTTGGAAACAAGTTCCCCCCTTTTATGCTAATCACATGCCTTGTTTTTTTAGAAGAACTTTGGTGCTGTTCGATCGTACATTACGCAGTATAAATTTTGCATCTTTAAGCACGTCGTCACTCACCATCAAATACGTTTCAGGGGAGAAAGAAAGTGACACATTGTGCTTCACATAAATTATTTGGGCAGAATCATATATATGCGTATAGTTTGTTCTTGTTTGAGATTGTAGTTGTATATTTAGATGTTGTTATCTTTGATTTTCGAATCAGTTGAGGTAACTGGGGGATTATTTTCAGCCTTTATATGTGAGTCGGACGGTGATTGATATTAAGATTTTGGTGTGATATGCAACTGATTTTCTGTATGCCATTTATTTATTCAAATGCAAAGTTAAACATTTAAATTGTGATTGAGCCATTGTAAGTGGTGTTTAGGTTTGCTAATGTTGCATTGCAACAAGTGGCGTGGAGCTCATTTACAACTAGAAGTCATCGTGACCTCTTAGTTTTGAGGAATCTGAAGCTTTGGAAAAAAAAACATTTTCTTTCTAAAGCAATTCCTCTTTGTTAAGTTTTTTTTACCATTCAAGTGATGATTAGGAAATTTAAGCTTCAAGGCTATTTTAATGATTATATGTTTGGTGTTAGAGCATTGTAATGTTGTAGTTGTATGTTAATAACTTCAATTTTAAGTTATTTTAGAAATCTGACAAGTGCTTGCTGTTTTAGCAGTGTGTTACCTTTCATATATTTGTTCCTTCCAGTTTGGCACATGTTAAAAAAGAGATCAACCAACATATCCATGAAACTGGTGTTTAATCAGCAAAGAGAGAATATCACTTGATGTTAAAACTATGCTAGTTTGTGAACCTATATACCTAGAACTAGGAGTCCAGTAGACTCTTTGTTTTTGGTGTTTTGATGCATGCTGGATGGAATGATTATCTAATTCTTATATACATCAAGGAAATACTTTGTTCTTTGTATAATTACGTAGGAATAAAGCTCAGATATGTTAGCATGTGATGGGCGTGCAGTAGGTACTTGCACTTGTGTAGCAATGTTCACTCCAAGTTTCTACCATGACCTACCTACAGATATTTTTCTATTTGCTTGTTGGAAGAGTGCTGTTTTATTTTTAGTGTATAACTTTAGTACATTCCCTCATTCTTTGCACAACCTTCATTTTTTCAGAGATCCTTTTTTCCGTTGGTTCTTTTACATGCCACTTTGTTGCAAGATGGTAATTAAGCTTGTATAGAAGGCTTTCAAGCAAATAATTACTGCTAATGCTTCTAGTGTTGGTTTCATCATATTTATAGTATGTAGTATTTCATCATATTGGTCTATTAGGAGAATAATAAAATGGTTTATTCTGGCATCCTTGGATATGTATACAATAATACCCGCTGAACTGCTAAACTAAAATGTCAAAAAAATGTAGTTACTGTGTTTGAAGTGCGTAAATATCATCTCTGTCTGTCCACATCTTGGTTTGAGAAGCAACTTGACAAAATGAAAGTCGAAACTTTGCTCTAGACATCAGTCCGCCCATGAAAGCGTAATTTAGTTGGTTTACTTTATGCCAAGTCATTAGTGTAGTTTTTATGGTAAAAAGTTAAAATTTCTGTTGTATATGGTATTTCCTGAGTTAGCAGGACACCGAAATAAGGTATGATATTGGCTTTCTGTTTTCAGGTTTATTGAGTTTGGAGTTGATGGTGGACCAGCAGCCAAGCTTCTTGCTCCAAAGTATAATACTTTTGTAAATCATATCACTTCACACCTAGGACTAAAAGTCCCTGAAGTTGATGTAAGAATACTCTTTTTTTTCACCATGCTCACGCTGTATTTTAACAATAGAACTAAACAAATTGATTTTTTTATCTCCTCACTTTCAGATGAAGCATATAGTTTCTGCTGCCATAGCCCTTAAAGGGCTAGGTGGTCTTCTATTCATCTTGAGCAGTTCCTTTGGAGCGTATCTTCTGGTAAGTAATATTGTTCTCGTTTCCTATTTTCCATTGAGACTTTAGTTCTTGTTCCTCGATGCAAGCATAAAGGCTAAACTGCTAGTGAGGGTTCTTACTGTAGTTCTTGGATCGGCTTCTTGCACTTCATTAACTGCCCAGAGCAATCAGCTTTAATTGGATTTGAGTGCTGCAATTCTAATATGTAACCCCTATTAGATGATGGCACTTAAAAATGGTCCTACTTTCTTCCTTGCAGCTGCTTTACTTGACTTTTGCGACACCCATCTTGTTCGATTTCTACAACTATGATATTCAAAGGCCAGAATTTGTAGAACTGTTTTCCAAGTTCACACAGGTTGTTTACTTATCTCTCTCCTGCCAACTTTGTCGATCAGTTTGGTCACTCATTTACTGAAATTACATATTTTGCTGCAGAATTTAGCCCTATTTGGTGCGTTGCTCTTCTTCCTAGGTATGAAGAACTCAATTTCAAAGAGGCATTCCAAGAGGAAGGCTCCTAAAACAAAGGCAGCTTAAAGGTAGAGAAAACCAGATGGGCGTGGCAAAATAGAAGTGCATTAGGAGAGTTTGAATGCCTTTGTAAAACATTTTCCTAGATTCATTCCAAGAACATCATTTTGTAGTTCTAAATACCCTTTTTTTGCCCTTTTGTTTTCTTGAATTCAGTCATCTGAACCGTCGAACCATTAGATGACATTTACGTTTAAGTTGATATCATGGATTGTTTTCTCACGCACTTTTTATTTGATCACGATCAAGATATTGCAAGTTTAAGTTGGAATTTGCTTATTCTCTTGTTTCCATTACTCATTGAAACTTTTGATGCTTCATTGATTGTCCTGAATGATTTAGAGGCTTCACTTCAACAAAGATCTAGTCGTGTGTTTAGTGTTAATATAATGGGGCATTGCCCTAAAAGCCCTTTAGTTTTACTTAAAGGTCTCATGATTTTAATAAAGATCTAGACGACATTTATGCCCTTCAACAAATCCAAATATGTCCTTATTCAATGAGAAGATCAACAACAACAACAAAAATGAGAATAAGATAAAGTTAACACGTTTTAAAAGGAGTAAAACACATCCATTTTTTGACTTTTATTAAAGCAGAGAATTAATAAATAAAGTTATTTGGAATGGATGAAGGAAATAAGTTAACAATCAATGAGTAAGTGCTTGTGCAAAAAAAGAGTGCTACCAAGTACCCAATTAATTGAAGGGTAAAAGATGGGTGGTGGTGTTCCGATAGTAGCTCAAGTATGGATTATTTAGCCTAATAAATCAATGAGTAAGTTCTGTCTAGTATTGAATCTTGTAATATCCTTTATAACTATGCCCATGGTGATTGAGTTTAAAAACTTACCACAGGCAGTGACGAGAAGCAGAAGCCACCCACTGGAAACTTTGCGTCGAGGATTTGAGGGCTTTCAGTCTCAGATCCTTTCAGATGCCATAGTAATTTCTATCCATTGCTCTTTTCAAAATATGACATTCACAGTCGAGGCACTTTGAGCAGGCATTGACTTTTTTGATAAACAAGTCAGCACCTGCTAGACTACTCTCAAACACATTCAACTGCTATAAGAGTTGTCTTTTAGTGCAATTGAGACAACATCAGATAACGACTATGAGACGACATAACAAGTACAAATGCAATGACTAAAATCAGATATTTATAGGGGGATATTATAGAGTATATAGATACAGACTATGAGACTCGAGATCAAGGGGGGAAAATACAGAAAGAATTGCAGGTCACAAACCAACATGTAACTATCCTGGTTTAACTAAAATTTACATCAACTGACAGCAAAAACATTTGAGGGAACAGAAAAGATTTACATGATAATAGATTGCAAGAGATTTCATTACCTTTTGTGTGTTTGTTTTTTAAAATTTTTTATTTCAGTGTCTATTTGATACTTCATCAGGCGATTTCAGATGAATTTGGCAATAGCATGGGCATTTTTTGACCCGAAACTTGAAATTCTTTCAGATGCTTGAGAATTTACTCAATTGGTTAAAAGCTCTGCTAGGGAGACACCATACCGTACATGTTGTCAATCATCATTATCTGCAAAGAAACAAGAGAGTTAGAATCAATAGCATATGAGCATTCCAACTTTTCTTGATCCATATGCACGTGAAAGGATAAACATAGGCATCAAACTTAGGCGATAGCTGGTAGGAGGAAATGAGGATCGAATGAAATAATAACTTAAATGATTTGTTTCATTATTTTTTAGCTAGCATTAATGGAATAGTTTGATAATGAGATGATTCATCCAATGTTTGGCTATCCAATTAGTCAATATAATTTACTCAGGCAATTTGACATGCTCATTTTGTCTGATTTTGGTAACATGTCGGTGCATTCAAAGGATGCTCCTGCCAAGTTTGTCTGATTCCAAGGATCCACCGAGCTCGTCTAGTTTGCTTGGTTTACCCAGTATGCCCAGTTCTCACCATTTTCACTAGATCCATCTGGCCCACTTCATTCGCCTGGTCATTAGCCTGCTTGCACCATGCAACTCTCTTGGGCAGTCAGAGCAAGATAGTTATCCAATCCATCCAGCTCACTTGGCACGCACAATTTGTCTAGCTTATACAATTTGATTAGCTGATCTAGCCAATCCAATCCACCAAGCTCGTATTACTAATCTGGTGCATCTTGCTTGTCTAGCCCATCCCCATCCCATATGTTTGGCTAGTTCAACTCATCTAGTCCACTGGGCTTGTATAACCTATCTGGTTTCTTGGCTTGTTAGGCCTGCCCCACTCTTATGGTTTACCTGATCCACTTTATGCATTCAGCTCATCCAATCACTCAATGCAACTGAACTCTCCAGCCAGCCTAATTCTTACGACTTCGCCACCTGTTAGGTCTGCCAACCCATTTGGCTTGCCCAGTTCATAAATACAGTGAATTTGCTTAACTTGTTTGGTCCAATGAGCCTGTCCCGGTCAGCAAATCTTGTTGAGTGCTCCATCCACCTATTAAATTATCCAATGGATGGAATGATAAATTCCATTATATTTAGTAAAAGCGGAATGACTTACCATAGAATACAAGGAATCAAATGGATCATTCTTTTAAATGATCATTCCACATTAAATTGTCCATCTAAAAATTGGAACGAAAATAGGTAGCATTACTATTTTATGCTATTTCACCCTACCAAACATGGCCTTGAAAACAGTTGGTGACAATACCAGATATAAACAATCCCTCTGGCTTATTAGGCAAAATTGAATGATTTCAACTGAGTACCTGGTCACAAATTGCACAGGTATCACTTCTCTCCATCCACTCCAGAATACAGGACAGATGGAAATGGTGCTCGCATTTAGTTACAATACGAGGATTCTCTGTATCATAATCTATCAAAAGAAAAAGAGAGATAGGGTTAAGAATTAATCAGACTACAAAATTCAAGTGTTATAGAAAGCATGGGCATACTTTATAGAAGGAATATTTTCAGGTTAGAGACAAACTGAACATTTAAAGGATCAAATATGATTTCTTCATCCTGGGAAACTTGCATAAGCATTCAAATCAAATCAACGTAATTGCGGTATCAAAATAAATTTATTCTCAAAATAAGCACACGTAGGAAATCTTGAATAACACAACAGTAGCAAGAATAGTGGACAAAGCAATAAATATTAAACAAACAAATCTAGGGCAAATCAACACCTGAGTTTTGGTGAGAGAATGCAAATGTCATGAACCAGGCTGGAAAAATTCCGATGTTTGTACCAAGGGAATGGGTATTGATCGTGCCATGATTATGAAATTATACTCTTGTACCATTTGTCTCTAATGGAGAAGGATCGAAGCAGATCAAAGTGAGGCTGCAAGATAGCTTATATTCATGTTGCTCAAGAAGTAGTGTAACAAGAAGTGTTAGCAAACTAACCCAAGTATGATGCAGCTAAAACAGATTCAGTGATTGTTGTCAGAATTAAAAGTAGTAAATTGTACAAAACAGTAAATACCCTAATCTCATGAGACACTATATTCATTGTTGCAACATATAATGGAAAAATTAGTTCACTTCAAACAAGGACAACACTACCTTCTAGACAAATAGGACAAACATCCTCCTCTTCTGGAGCGGTGATAGGCTTACTGACCTCATCTTCACTAATTTTAGGAGAATTCTGCTCACAGTTGGTTTTATTCTTGCAGTCTGAAGTTACAAAACTATCATTATTCTCTCCTGTTGTCTGAGAACTCAGTGTTTCATTTTCATCTACTTTAGTGCCACAATTTGCAACATCTCCAGGCAATGTTGGTAAGTTCTCCAAACCCACATCATAGGGCAAAGGCGCAGGTGGTGCTTGGTAAGTGTCAAGTGTTGATGTGGCCAGATTATCATCGAGTACTCTGGAGGGGACTACAGGCAATGCACCGTGGTTGGTCACTGACAGTGGTTCATTCTCTTCCAAGTTTCGAGGATACTACAATGTGTACCAAGAAGATTTAATAGATAATTTTACTGAAATGCAACTTTTCTGATAAAAGATAATTTGTGGCAGGAATTATGAAGCATATTACACTGGGGATATGCAGAAGCAAATAACAAACGTGAGTTGAAAACATTAAAAAAGGCCAGTTGCTTACAGAAATATAGAACAAAAGAAAGTACTATAAAATGCATAAATTAAAAATAGCCAAGAAAGAAAGGAGCCTAGTGGACAATTTTGACTTATGAAACAATTAATGCAGCAAAAGATTTAAGGAGCAAGGATTCCCCCAATCGCCACAATATCAAACATAAGATTAAGAAAGAAGATAGGTTGGGATCTACCAAGCTGATGCAGCCACAATTACTCAAAGGCTGACAAATCTAATGGTCTTGTGCATGCCATATCTTTCATGAAGAGAAAATGGTTACATACAAGACATTTTGAAGTTCAATATAGAGTTGCACTAGATTGGGAGCTTATGTTTTTGACGCTTGGTTGCCAAAAGTCACTACCTTGTTTTAGAAGTTGTTTGAGTAGAAGTTACATTGGGATCCTTCTTATACCACTAGTAGTCAAAATCATTGGATATATGAGGAATAAAAGCTTCATATGGTAGTACATCAGATATACAAGATGGATGCCACTATCCCCAAGATATTTTTTGATCCATCAAGAATTGTAATCATCAGATGCTATTTACCTTTGCATTGCTTTATAGTTTCTAGTTCAAGTCTCCTCAAATATTCTCAGTCACCTCCATTTCTATCCCTCATAAAATTTTTGTTCACATGTTCCCATGTTACGATCAGATGCACCTATACTTGTAAAAAAGAAAAAAAACACAGAAAAGGCGTAAAGCTGAACAAGCATCTAATAATGGGCCCACTCCATGAATTAGAGCAAAACTTGTCCATGGTTCATGTAAGGAGAAAAATGCTTCCCTTTGTAGAATTAAGAAGACTCCTTAGTATGGGAACTGGAATTCACCAATTCCAATTTCCAATTTCCAATGTCAAGATCAAAGATCTAAAAAAGAACATTAGCAACACAAGGATGCGATTATGCATGAGAAAAAAAAACAAAATGGTGAAAACAAGATTAAGTTACAAATTTAGAAAATCTTAGGTCTGAGTTGTCTTGGTTTTTTTTTGGGAAACTATTTTGTGCATCGGTCAATTAGGATATGGAGGAAAAGTGGCTAGCCTTCCAAGAAAATTCTAACTTAGAAGCTCTAGTAGCGACCCACATCCCAACTCCTTGATGGCCAACCTATATACAAAATCAAGCTTTTTGTGCTTAGTTATCAGACAACAAAAAGCTGTGGTGACCTCTTTGTGTGGTACCCAAGGCCAAGGCTGTTGGAACCAAACTGATGGTTGTACTAAAAATTACGAAAGTAACAGCTCATGAAGATCAAAGTGAATAAACTTATGGTTGAGGTTACATAAGGATAAAAAAATCTAACAAAATCAATCAAACATCATTTATAAAATTTGATAGGAAAATGTACAAAATACAGATCACCAAAATACAAACATATACAGATATCATTATGCAAATGATCCATTCAATATGTAATGGACAAAATAAAATTTTCTTCCATAAATATTGAAAATAAAAACAATCCAAAAGAAAAATTCTACTCACATAGTAGTAGGCAGGTGAGCTACCTGATTCAGCACTTCTTGATGAACAGCAACAGCAACCACCCATTACCTATTTAATTGTTTGTCTAAGTCAAAACTCAAAAGTAGAGTCCAACTCAAAGTTACAGAACATTGATACATAATATCCTTTGAAGCTTGAATCTGAAACAAGAAGAATAAATTGCTGTTAGATTTCAGGCAAATACAGATATGATTTAGTAATGTGTATTCCTAAAATTAAAGTTTATCATCATACATACATCTAGAAGGAGGTTAAGTCAACTGACTTAACAATAAGAATCAGTCCATGTACATAAGCAGCATAAACAATAATGCAATTGAACTGCTTGATTGCAGATGCAATTGCTCTACTGGTTCTGTAAATAACCAAATGAATGTTGATGGTTCTCTTCTAGGTCTCGACTAGAAGTTCCACAAACCTCCTTAGGGCAAGGATGAGCAAACAAAAATTCTAAGGTATTGATGCAAATTAATATTTGGCTTTTGTGAAATTACTTTTTGTGCTACATTAGGTACGAGAGCTGAGTGTATAACAACGAGGTGATAGCTCATGGTCTACTAAATCCAAAAGGAATTACCATGTCAACCAATATAGCAAGACAAGAAACAAACAACCCAGCATCAAACAATTTTAAGAGAATCTTTTTTCCATTAGCTAATAAACAAAGGACTATAATAAACAAACCTCAAATAGGTCCTATCGTTGTCCTAGCTCAAATGCATGGAAGCAAAGATATATTTGCATTATCATATACTTCTTCCTTTGAGCTTGATTCTTCAAATAATATGCTCAACATGTGCTATATTTCTGGCACAGTAGAGTATTACACATACTAGCCATAAAATTTTATAAGTATAATCTGCCAGAAGAAACCATCCAAGAAATGGTTCATATAGTATATTGAATCTCTCAAACAGTTCGAACTGCAAAATGCAATCTAATATCCATATATCCATACGTTAGATGATACGATTCTATTTATCTTTCGATGCAACAGCACAACTGCCCTCAAGAGTCAAGATGTTGGAGATGTTTGGAAACCTAACAACTAAACCATGAGACTGAAATCTCAGGCCTTCTCAATTGAAACCAAGATTATGAATCAAATCCCGAACTAAGATCAATAACCGCAACCAAACCTCACGGGAATTTCCTAAGACACTGCATAAAACATGATAGACTACATGCTCCAGCTGACTCAGTCTCATTTTATTCTGTAGGCGATACATCCACAAAGATTTTAGCTCACTGAGTTCCTCACTCGCGCATGATTGTGATGGATATTAATTTTACGTCAACCCGCTCGAACGTCAACCAGCTCCAAGCCTCCAACTAAACAAAACTAAGGCAAGTCAAAGTCACGAACTCCTCTCCGAATCATGGACAAGAAGAAAGACCAACCAAAGAGATCTAAACTCCGAATCAAAGCAACCCTCCAACGCCCAAATCCCACCACCCGTATCAATCGCGAACACCGACCCACGGGATCCACAGAGCATCGACCTCCGCGGCCAGGTAGTATACGAAACGGCGGTATGTAGAAGGAGGAGAATTCAAATTCAGAGGCGATTTACCGAGAAGTGCTTGCGGAATCCCAATCTTTATCGGTGGAGAAATCCGGCGAGGGTTTCTCACGCCACCGACAGCGGCGGCAGCGAAGCGAGAGGGAGGAGGCGTCGTCAGCCTTCTCTCTTCCCTTCTTCCAAATATTAAGAAAAGACGGAGGACAAAATAGCGGAGGGCTTTCTTATTTCTTTTCATTTATAGACTGTCCGTCCATCAATAGATGGGCAAATCATTAACGACACAATTATTAAGGCACTTTTATCCGCACTTTTAGATTTATATAAAAAAAATTTTATATCGATTTTAAAAATAAATACCTGATGTTAACTTAAAAAAAAATCTCTTAAAATATAATTTCTATACACTCAAAAATTGATTTTTAAAATATTTATTCCCATAAAAGTCTGGGAGATCAACTGACTTAGTGCTTGCAAAATCACAAGGTTAATTCATAAACTTCAATACGATTGTGTGAATGTGGTCCCTGAGACATAACTGAGTTAATTATGATGCAACAGAGTTGCAGAAGAAGGTAAGTGTTCGAATCCTACCGAAGCCAAACAATATTCTCCTGTATTAAGGTGACGTGGAGCCGATTGTGTGGGGCCGCTAAAGTGGCAGTTTCCCGATTTACCTCTTCATAAATAGTCGGGGGATCGATCATCTGGGGCCACTAAGGTGATGGATTCCCCCTTCATGGAGAAGAAAAGTGTGGATGTGGATGAGATAAATTCGACAAACGAATGGAAATGTGGACTCGACTGTGACTTGTGGTTTTAATACTCAGGTTTCGTTTCTTGTTAAATGGGATTTGCCCCGAAACTGTTCTGGCAATCCTTTGACTAATAATTGTTTCAGAATTTCCATGAGATGGATGATTCATTGTTTGCTCTTTCAGTCGTTTTCAGAATGGAAACTTGGAAAAGGAACTGGAGAACCACCTGGCAGAGTGTGCCAGCTGCTGTTGATGACAGACATGGAGAGGCAGCCTTAACCTTCAGTGGGAGATTGCAGTCATCCTCAAAGTTGTTCAGATGCATAGAAAGAAAATGGGCGAGTTGAAGTTGAGTAGGATTCGTAAATGGCCGCCCTATGATGTGTTTTTGCTACACATTTTCATTAATGAAAGATGGACTATCAGTCACAGTCACAGAAAGAGTAGGTAAGTAGCTGAACCTATAGAAGAAAATTAATAAATTCACTGCCATGCTATATAATTCAGTACAAGAATGTATCATTAATAATGTTAAGGTAACAAATTAGTTCCTCAGAGCTTCTCCATTTTTGTGTTTTGCTCTTTCTCATTGTAAAATCATTAGTAATGCTATTTGAGGAGTTTGGGAAAGGCTGGGAAGTTAACTGATTCGGAAGCACTTGCGGCCCTTCGAGTAGACCTGATCATGGTTTAGAACCGATGAATCGACGGTTCAAAACCTAATAGGCCAATTCTTAATTTAACTGCTCAAAACTGTTACGGTTTAGAATAGTCAATTTATGATTCATCACAATTCAAGATTATTATATTAAAAAATTTTAAAATTATAAATTCATAAAACTGTTTGCACCTGATTCTTAAAAAGAATCATACAATAAAAAAATTTATTAATTAATTAATACATGAAATCATTTATCTATCGAACTATTATAAATTAACTAATAAAATAAAAAAAAAACCATCGAATCAGATCTACCTAGGAGCCAAAGTCGAAGGCATAAGAATTGTGATGAAGATTGCCCAGAGTAGAAGCCGACTGTTGCCTGGCAAGTCGTTAATGGCAGGGGCAGAATTCATGATGCTGGCAAAGAAAAGCTAAAGCAACTAGAAGATGGCTCAATCCAGATTGGCAAGTGGAGTGTGTTGATGGGCTAGCATAAGGAGTAGCGAGAACTAGATATAACAGGATATTTATGTATATTTTGGAGCAATAACTGTTTTTTTAGCACCGGATCACTTGATTCCAACACAAAGTTTGGATCTTTGTATGTTAAAAAAAAGACTCGTAACACACTTTACCGAACAGGGTATCTATAATACAAGCTGTAATCTTGTAGGTTCATAATGTTTCAAAATTTAACTGAAAATAACACCAGTCATTAACTAGTTGAGATAAAATCTTATAACCCTTTCTTTCGACGCTTGGTAGGTTTTGTCGTCCGCTTGCTCAGGCCAACCTCCTGTGTTGTTTTTCTTTTGATAAATTGCTGCTCCTAAAGAAAGGAGAAAGACAAACAGAGAGTGTTCAGCGAAGAAATAAAATGCAAAAGATTATTCACCTTCAGGTTCACAGCATCATTTGTTTCAAACAATTGAAAGGAAAAAAGAACAAAGAGTTAAAGGTATTTAATGCATGGAAGTGGTTCGATTTCTAATCTTTTAAAAAATCTATCAAAGACAGTAATTCTCAACCAGACATTTTTTTCCCTCGAATATTTTTGATGCACTGGCAAGTATCACTATTTATTATTGCAATGTTGAATGTTGATCGTCAACTGGTCTCTTTAACATGCAGTGGTCTACCACCCAAGGTTATGCAAGAGAATGAAAGAATAATAACAGATGAGAACAGCGGAAAGAAAAACCTGATAACCAAAGCATTAGATTTAGCCAGAAATCTAAGGTGTGGACATATATCCCAGGCTGAAGTAGAGGCCAAGAAGAAACACTAACAAGTCATGAGAGAGCCAATCCATTTGAAAGTGAAATTTGCAACTATGGAATATATATTTTAAGGAATTGAAATAATGGAATGTGCCAAATAATCAATCACCAATTCTTTCTGTCAAAACATCTGCATGTGTAAGCATAGAATGTTTCAGCAAAGATGATAGTTCACATGGAGTTGATTCTACGTTTTTTATATCTTCTCAAATAGAGTATATTCTGAGAGGTGTTCTGCTTCTAAACAACTTCTATGCTACTAGCAAAAATCATCGGCATTAGAACTAGACTCAACCAAGATTGTCAATAAAGCCCATTCCAATGGTGTAAGGCATAGAAATTACAACTATTACAAATCCAATTATAAATTCATTTATTGAAGGGTTAATAAAAATGAATGGCACATAGTTCAAAGAGAGTTCAAGTAAAAGTACAGACCTCTTCCCATTTTCTTTGAAGTTGTTGAAGTTTCTGACAGTAGGCCAGACATTCAGAGTGGTAAGCAGCAGCCAGTTCTTTTATCAAGGCCTTCCTTTTGATGACGCCAATCACTGTAAAAAAAATGGAAAGTCATAAAGATTGATTTTCATTTTTCATAAAGCAATCGATTACTATGAGAAAAGCATGGTGGAAAATGGTTATGGTAGAATACTAGTTCTTTCGCAACAGATGAAGAATGCTAAAAGCAGTGTAGCACATACAGTTGAAGAAAGCATTATTTCCATTTAAGACCAACCAATTGGTTCAACCTTTATAGGATAGGAACAACAATCATTAATGGCTACCAACTATTCCATAATCAGGGGATGATTTTCTGCAACACAAAAATTTCCTTATAAACTTGAAATATGAGCTGGCTCCAGACCAGAAAACACAGAATAACATCTAAAACTGTTCCAAAGTTTCAGAATATGTTGATAAATAGACAAGCAGATAAGTGGTTTCTCTAGTTATTTGTTGCAATGTTAATAATTTTAAATATACTTTGTATTTACAAATTAAAAAATCTTAAATCAGTAATAACTTACTTGGAACTTAATTGTGTCTCTTAAAAGAAAAAAGAGGTTGTTTCTATCAAGAATCTTACTATGTAAACACCTAAAAATGCTATCTGAACAACCTCAGATTCCCTTAATCTCTAAATGCTTCTACAAACTGGAAAGGATTTGCAGCATAGATGCTCATTTAATCCAAATTTTGCACACTAGTTTCAATCCAAATAAGATGAAAACCATGAAAGATGACTGTTGAGGCTTAGATCACTTCCTTTAAGAAGAACTAGAAAGATAAATTGACATTCCAGTAGTCATATTACTTGGAACTCCCAGGTCTTATAATCCTACATAAGAAACAAAATCATAAAAAAGTGACACCAAAAATAAGAACCACTAGATCATACATAAACTTTCAAAGGACAATATTAAACCGATAACTAACAGTTGATAGATATTATAGAAAGAATTCAATCATCAGCTGTTTGATCCAGTGGTAACTAAGCTAGATCAGAAGCACCTTTTGCCAAAAGTCAAAGTTCAAATCCAAAAAAGTACACACTATTGAACGGGTTTAACTTATAATCATACCATATAGAAACACATGAAATTGCTAGAGATCTGATCCAAAACTGATGGACATATAAATAACTTACTTTTGCTGGGGTCAAAGTCAGGTTCATCTTTCAATTGGGAAGGCTGCTCAGGTTGGTCTGTCACATCCATTAGCAATGTTGTAAAGACTGCATGCAACAACATAAACTTATAAGGATGCATACTATATCCATATTGCAATTTGAATAGGTAGACTTATGCACTCTGATAATTGCTTATAAATTCATGAAGCTAATTTGTATTGTCTACCAAACAAAAGCAAAGATGATTGGAAACATGTTTTCCATTGCTAATCAAGTGTAATTACAGCATTACTATTTACACATCGAAGAACAGATTGAGAAACTATCATATAGCACAAATTTCAATAAATATTTACATATAAAGGCACCTACACACACACAATAAGGAGGAAGAATAAAATTAATATAAATATTTTTAAAAAAAAGCATACTGATTCAAGAATGACAAGTCTAAGAGTAGAAGTAAGTGCTGCTCCATTAACAAAGAAGGCAGAAATAAATGTGAGGTGTGGCAATAGGTCTTATAGGTCAAGAAGCCAAAATGCAATTGGGGGAAGAAGTGAAATTATAAAGTTTTTGTCAAAGCTGAGTAGGGATTTAGGAAATTTTCAAAGAATAAGACAATGGCAATCCTTTAAGTGAACTCGGTTGTGTGAAGCAGGATTAGATTACTTTAACTTCTTAGCTACTTTATCTATGCTTTTGACTGGATATATTTGTAATGTCAAACATAAAACTTTAATCGAATTATGTATTTCTTTGAGCTATGTAATAAATTGCTTATGAATCATCCCACAGTGCGTTACTTAGTTCATCAAAAAACAATAGTATAAGATTGAAACAATTAGTACATGACCCCATGAAAGATGAAAATATGTCACATTTCTGCCTAATAAAATTCTTGTTTGTGGACTCCAAATTCAACTTATACATAAGTTAGCCTGAAACTATTTCAGTTTTCAAGGCAAATCAATCAACCTAATGTCTGAAGTTTAAACTTTGAACCCATCCTAAACTCATTTATTGCTTATCAAACTCCACCCAAACTGACTGAATACCGTTAGCATCCCACCAATATAAAGAGGTCAGGCAGATAAAGACATCTTGAGACACATGGCTGTCCTATTCCCAAGTCTTAGATCTGCAATCCTGCGCAGACCAATTTGTTCTATAAGCTACCTAAGTGAAACTATCGACGCTGAATCTTCACTTCAAAATGCTTGGCATAGATAAGTAATTTAGCGAAAGCAACATAGTGTTGGCAAATACCCTGTTTGAGCACTGCGGTTCGTCTCTGCCTAGGCTGGACGGATGGAGGGTGAGACGAAAACAAGGGGGCCAAGGGAAGGGAAGCGGTGGGAACCGGATATGAAAAACTGTAGAACAGACGGACGGTGGCTGAAGCCGCCGCCGCGGCGGATCAGAGAGGAGGGATGGGCGTCGTCTAGGTTTCCAGTGGAAGATGCCCACGAACGCCGATGGTGCTAGAAAGTAAGGTATTTCTGAAGAAAATAAATTAATGTTATAAAAAATATTAAAAGCATTTTGGATAAAAAAAAGAAGCAAGTGAGAAATATTATCGTTTGCTAATTTAGAAAGTCGAGGGTTCACTTTGAGTATTTCCGAAATTAATTTAATATAATTTTATTATTTCACGTCGGCGAAGTTGGCGGTTGCTCGCTCGTTTCAATTCTTCGCCGTGAACGGAATGAACATGTATCAGCATTTCACGGAGGAACACAGGATCGGCCTTTCTTTGCTTCGATTTCCACGGCCGGCGCGAGACGGAGACGGAGAAGGAGACGACGATAGGCGTGACTACCCCAAATGGGTTTTCTCGAGGAAAACTACCTCGGAGGCGACGAGAAGAAGGCTGCCGCGATGGGGAGCCAGAGCCACCCCGAAGTTACCTGTACCATCCCCAACCTCTCCCCCGTCGCTGATTCCGTCGTCCGTCGCTGCTCTAGGTTAATTCCGATTCCCTTTTTTTGTTTTCCCCCTTCTTCTTTTTATTTGGGTGTAAAGGGTTTCGTCAAACTGCCGATTGAAGTTGTGTTGGCTATTTGACGCGATGTTGTAGTTCATAGGCTCTTTGATTGCAAGATTGTTCGTTGACTTTTCTCGATAGCAAAATGGTTTCCCTCTTTCTTTGATTCTCGTACATAATATCCAAGGATGTAAACAAGGATTTCTAAAGATATCTTTTCTCTGAAGAACAATGCACTTGTATTGTTGTTCCAAACAAAGATTGGCCAATAAAGCCCATAATTAGCCCCCATCCTTTTACCAATGTGCATATCAGTTGGCATAAGGTCTTTCTGTAGAGAGAACCATATTTTATCTGCTAAGATTTGATCAGCAATGTAAACTTTAATGAATCTAGAATGATGTTAAACTTTCTCTTATACACAGCTTGCTCCTTCCGCTACTGTCCAAGTGAACCCTCACCCTTTTATACTTCAATTAACCATGTAAGCCTTTCAATTGATCCAGGATTCTTATGCTGTCAATGGAGCAACTGCACCAATCTTTTGAGGCTGAGCTACCAGAAAATTTCAGGTTACCAGCAGATTATGCTAGGAACCTTGTGGAGTACTGCTCATACAAAGCTCTTCGTAGGCAAACTCAGCACCAGGATTATTTGGCTGATAAGGAGTTTTCACTTTTAACATTTGATATGATGCTTGCTTGGGAAGCACCTGATAAGGATACTGAGTTATTCCTAAAAGTGAGACACTTAACAACTTCTATAACAGGGTATTTGCAGGAATTTTTCAAATTTATTTTATGTGGATTTTCTGCTTCTATATGTTATTGTGTAGTTTTCATGTACGTATCTCTTTTTTGACTTGGCTTTTACATCATCAGTTGTACTCTAATATTTATCTAGTGAACTTCTACTCCATAGCTCTTATGCCTATAAATGTCAAAAGAAATCTCTTTCTTTTTCCCCAACTAACTTTATATAGCAGGTTACTTTTGTCTGTGGTCTAATTTTCTTTTTGATACAGAATTTTCCCAAATGTTATCCTTATTCATGACTGAGTTGTGACATAAAGTCATGGCAATTGAGATCTACATTTTTGCAGTATTGAAGAGTATTTGCTTTCATTGTAACAGGAAAAAGTTCTCTCATATAATTCAGAATCTGATGATGATGATGGATCATTATTTTATGCAAGTAGAACGAGAATAGCTAGTCAGGTTGTCATTCTTACTAGCTACCCACCCTTTTCTGTCCTTCAACATTCAACAACCACTTCAGATCATTTTTGACAGAATACTTGTTGTGTACATGAAACAAATCTTTATTTCATGCCTCCTCTGTTAGATTAATAGTAAGAAGACTGTTGGACTAGAAGCTTTTGCCCGAATTGCTCCTGCTTGTGCTGCTGTTGCAGATCCAATGACTGTTCACAATCTCTTCGATGCACTTACTAGCTGCTCAGGTGGTCGACTCCATTTTCTTATATACGACAAATACCTCAAGAGTCTATACAAGTATGGAATTTGATATCTTTTTTGAACATGCTAATTTTGTTGATTAGTGTGTTTATCATAGGAATTTATGTGGGGTTTTGTTCGTCATGTTTTATTAGTGTTAGTTTTGATTAATCAAATTCCATTATCTTAGTCTTCCAATCTAAATTTAAGAGCATTATTTTTACAAGGTTATCTAAATTGAAAATATTTATATCATCATTTTAAATCTAGCTTGGTTTTTCTTATTGGTGGACAAAAAACAATTTGTCAAAGTCACTATTAATGGAATGGGGAACTTTGATATGTAAACATTGAACTTTATCTGAAAAGATATTGTATTCTTAAGAAAGCCTTATGTCTGCGAATAGTTTGAACTAGTTCTAATTGATGATTAAAATGAGAAATGAACTCTCAGGTGTTTTATGCATGCCCAAAATAGATGCAGTTATACTAGCTATAAGGGATGGAGCAGTTATGGTTTAATAAGGTGGTGATAACTGCTTCATCCCTTATTCAGTGAACTGTGAGTAATGTAATTCTTTACCTAAACGTTACCACGGTAGCATTGTTGGGAGAAGGAAGAAGCATGGAGGATTGGAAGCTGGAGAAAGAGCAGAGAAGAGGTTGTGGATTGCTGTTGGATAATACACTTGCTTGTGGATGAGCCCAACTCTGTAATTAAATTGAATTATGGCCATTAACTTGATTTAATGGCTAATGACCATTAATCATTAATCGTATTTCAGGATAAAAAATGGCAAAACATAGGTTAGACTACATAAGCAGTTTTTGCCTCAACCATATTCAATGTGCACAAGTCACACTTGCACACAAGTCAATTGGTTTTAGTACAAATCAGGCTTTGGATTTGCGCCCCTTGTGGTAGCATGCACGAGAGACGCCATCTTATCCAATAGTACTCACATTATTTTAATGGTGTGATTCAATATAAACCAATCTTGTTGCCATAACTTTTCCAATGTGAGACTATTCCACATTTACATTAGAGTCAATTTCATCCATTTTCATTCACATTTCCTATGTTCCATATTCTAATAGTCTAAACTTAATCATGATATATTTTCTACATGATGATTGTTTTATAGGTGGAACCCTCCTACAAACTATATTGTTTTTTTCTATTAACTATTTCTGGAAAAATGCTGAAACTACATTAAAAAAATCTGGTGTCGACTGCTTGCGTTCATGTACTACTGCATTGGCTTTTGGAACAGATCAAAATATTGGAAACTAATCAGAATAGAATTCATGTCTTTGGTTTCATGACATTACATTTTTGTCATCTGTATATTGCAGACTACTCCAATCGACAAAGAGGATATCACATCAGCCTCAGAAGGATAAGTTCAATCTTATTGATGGGGAAATCATATTAGATACTGATGCTAAATCTGTTGTGCAACAAAATGGGACTTCCAAAAAGCCTGGTTAAGCACCTTTTTCATGGTATTTTTTTTCCTTTAGAAGTTGAGTATTTATCAACGTAAACGCTTCAGAAGGATATTTCCATGGCAGGACGGCTGACACTCACCAGCCATGCTCTATATTTTGAAGCTTCAGGGGTTGCTTCATATGACAAAGCTGTCATTTATGACCTGTCCAAGGACTTAAGGCAGGTAGTCAAGCGCGAGTTAACTGGACCATGGGGTGCTCGCCTCTTTGATAAGGCCATTATGTACAAGTCCGATTCTGTGTAAGTAAACAATTATCAAACCTAATTTTGGCTCCATCATCCTCCATTGGTAGGAAATAATAGTGTCTTTCATAATTGCTTGACATTGTTCTGCACTGTTATTCTTTCTTTTGCAGTGCACAGCCCATTTTTTTGGAGTTTTCTCGGTTCAGTGACCACTCCTACAGAGACTACTGGTTTGTAGTCATTCAGGAAGTTCTTAATGCTCACAAATTTATAAGGAAGTATAAACTCAAAAGGTTTCAAAGGGCAGAAGCTCTTGCTAAGGCTATTTTAGGTATCTTTAGATATCGTGCTGTGGTAAAAGCTTTTCATTGCACACCCTCACACTTTAAGAGTATACTTCCTTTTAACTTGGCTGAAAAACTTCCGAAAGGTGACAAGATTTTGGAAGCCTTGCATAATCACTTGGAACTCATGCAAATGGAATTTCAGAACCATGCTGGCCTCCTGACTATATCAGAGGAGATGCCATTAGTTGGTCCATTACCTGATTCATTATATGCACTTACCAGAATGGGTTTTTTGTTACTGAAGAAGGAAGATAATCCAGAAGAAAATGACATTTTGGTTGGTAATGTCCATGTTGGTCAGACATGTCCACTCCAAACTGCTGTTAAAAAATCATTTTGTTACTCCAATAGGGCTGAAGCAGCATATGCAACATTAGATCAGGTCAAAGTGGTAGACATTAATACAAATTTAGCTGTGATTCAGGTATGATTGTGTAATTCCTTGCTTTCTATTTTGTTTTAGGGAAACCAGTAGCAGAAAATAACTCCTCGATTTCCTTTTATATGTATCGCATAAAAAATTCTGCTATGGAGTCTGAGAAAGGGTGCTACTTCAAACTTTGGTTGTGTCCGATAAGGGAATCATGCAGCACTTATTGTGAATACTGATTGTCGACTTGACTGTGTCATATTTATACTGCTCAACCTCCAGTGCATGTATCTTTGATACTCACTTAGAGCACACCCTGTTAAAACTTTTTGGGCTGTTGTCATGTTTAATTAATTTAATAACTTATGGCTTTAAATAAGTTACGAGCAAGTGTTAGGAATCTTGAGCTTTCAGTTCTTTTGTGCAAAATGGTTTTCCATGTTTCCTCCAGAGTAGCTGACGATGTTAATCTTAGGGCTGGGTCGGTACGGTATACCGAATTTTTCATACGATACCGTATACCGTACCGAAAATTTCGGCATAAAAAAATCTATACCGTTACCATACCAAAAATTCGATATACCGGAATTTCAGTATACCGAATTTTTATAAAATGCATACCGGGCCGCGGCCGTCCACCCCTGCTGATCGACCAGCTGGTCGATCAGTTTGCCCCTTTGACGGGTGCGAATTATTTT
>JBBMKF010000007.1:4866849-4886913 GCA_037834155.1 Curcuma caesia | reverse complement strand
AAATAAAAAATAAGAGAGATATAATGAAATTATTTCATATGAGACTACAACATATGTTCTAAAATATTAAAAAAGGGGAACTTGAGGATCGTTGTTGATTGAAAAAAGATTATTGCATTCTCTCTTATCCACAATAACCTCAACAATAAATGAGAGAAAGATGTGAGTTGTAAAGTTCCACGAACGATGGCAAGGAGGTTGAATGAGTGATTCTTGATCTCTTTGGTAAATGATGAGGAGGATTCATTGGATCTTTTTTATTATTTTTAATAAATTATTATTTTTAGCAATTTTCATAATTTTTGGTAATTAAGGTATTTTTGATAATTTCTATCTTTTGTATTTTTAGGATTTTGAGCCTATTTAGAATTTCGAGTCTGTTAAGAATTTTTCCTTTCTTTATAAATTAGGATTTTGGGTCTATATAAGCATCTTGTTAGTTGATGTTTAAGAAAAAATTTTGGTTTAATAACATTTTCAGTAATGCCGTTTATTTCCCTATCTCTTGGTATTCTTCTAAATCAATAGATTTTAGAAGATTATTTCCGGAGTTCGCAGTCAATCAACGGAATCAATACATCCTGCAGGATAATCGTTATCCCGCTCGACATCAGCAAATCTTAAAGTGTAGCAAGGATAAGTAATTTAAAAGAATCATGAATAATCTCTCTTTTTCCTGTATGAGTTCTCAAAGAATCAAGGGGAAGGTTAAATCGGTCAAGTTATTTTAAAAATTCATAACAATTTGACATAATTCCAATAGATTTCATCAATTCTCTCATACAAAGCTTTGAATTCATGCATAAACACAAACGGCATTCTAGTACACAAGATCATATGATTTGATGGTTTGTCCAGTTACAATTCCAGGTCTTCAATCTCAAATAAAGAAATAAAGGACAACCATACTGTGAATTTCAATGCCTTGAACTCGAGTCATCTACACAGATTCAAATAAACTGTTCAGAGGCACTCATACCCACACCAGCATATCCACATACTGGTATGCATACTAAAAAATCTGGCAAAGGAAGCCATGTTTATTGGCACAAACAAGAACCAATCCTTTTTGGTGAAAATAGAACTAAGAATGGTAGAAGGAAGAATGCTAAAGTAGAATCATCTGTGCCCTTTTATTTAACTATCACACTGCTAGCATTCCAAACAAAACGGTCTTAGGGTCCAAAACTATCCCTCAAAACTCTGAAAAATCACTGTTTAATGCTGCAAGCACATACTATGTAAGTAGCTCTAAGTTTAACATCTACGCAATGAAACAGCAAAACTCCAGATCATTTTTGGTGCAATGCAACAAAAAAGCAATCAAATAACTTCTCTTCCTATGATGGACCAGTTATCTTCTACCTAGCTAATCTGTAGTAGTGATTTGTGTTCCATGCCAGACTGCATCCAAGCAGATAGAAGGCAGAATGCGATGAAATTAACTCTAAATAATGCTGGAGCATAGTTTCTAATTTACAAGAATTCACAAAACAACTGGATGACGACTTTGAATCTTAAAATGGGAATCATTCGAGATGGGCCTTGTTTCTTTAGGAAGGGAAAGAGCGAATGGAAGGACAGACCATAACATGTCAGATAGGAGATGGGAACCCAGATGCGGAAGATTGATGACCAGGAAGGATAGCCAAGAGAGCTACTTTCACGAAGATTAGCAAAATAGAACTTCCCGAAAAGCAAGATGAGCAAAAGAATCTATAGAAATTCGAGAAAGCAACTGGCAGTGCAGAAGCGAAGGAACTCACTTCGTGGGAAATAATGTTAGGGAAGCCATTCTGCTTGGAAATAGAGTATAAAGTAGAATAATACCTTGTTGGTATCGAGGGCAGCGGGAGCCTGGTTGTCGCCGGAGCACCTCAAGCGCCTACTACCAGGCGAGAAAGAGGAAGAGGATGAGGAAGAAGAAAAGGGAAGGCGAAAAGTGCAGCCGACCGGATGAAGAGCCATCATCCGCCACACTTCTCGCGAATTACACAGTTCCTTTTTTTTTTCTTCTTCCAGCGAGAAAAAAGCAATCCAAGATAACCCGACAAGCAGATGACTGATTAAAATCAAAGCTCGTACTTTTCTTCGTTATCTATTCAACTCTGGCGTTTGTGACGGAGATAGAAAGGGCCCATCAAGCTGGACTCGCGCAGGACGCAACCACCAAGCCGCCGCGTCCCTTTCATTCGCGAACCGCACCGCCGGGCAAACTCGAGTCCTCCGCCGTCCCCATCGCCGATCACGACCGCCGTCACGCCGACGGCGAAAGCTACTTTTTTGGACACCATTAATGTATATATTCTAAAAATGCATATTTTTTAGTAAAAAATTATTATATATACGTTTTTCAACCGATTGATTTATATATATATAATTAGATATACGCCCATCATTTACAAAATCTATGGTTCCATCTCCAATTAAAGTCAAACGGACTTCCATTTTATCTCAGAAATACTTTTTAACGCAACACGCTTACAATAGCCACCTACGACGGATAGAAGCTGCCCAAAACGACTATTAAATTAATTTTATTTAATATTAAATTAAAAATTAGAAATTATAAGTAATTTTATTTAAATATAAATTAATAAAATGACAATGAGACCTATAAATATTTAGTTGGTGAGATATTTAATTATGATATTTGAAAGTTAGATATTTGATAGATGAGATCCATAAATATTTGGTTTGTGATATATTTCATTGTAAAAAGTTGGGATATTTAGGGAAAAAGATATTTGATTGATTACGTGGATTTGAGGACCACAAATATTAAGATTTAGAATCTTTAAATAATATTATATCAAAATATTATTTATCAACTTGGTCAAAATTATTTAAACATTATCAAAATTATTTTAAAACAGTTGTAAAAATTATTATGGCGTTATTACAATCTCAAATCATAAACTCATCCTAAAGACATTATAACAACTACCAATAGCTTCTACGTGTTTTAGCAACTATTGGTAGCTTCTACATATTTATAACAGCTATTTGATAGGTTATATGTGATGTAAACTTTAAATTTTAAATCATAAACACATGTTAACAGTTACCCGGTGACTTTTACGTGTTGTAGATAGCAGTTAGGGTGTTTTCGAGATAAAATGATTAATAGAGAGTCCATTTAATTTTTTTTGTTTGAAAAAGAGATCTCCATTTGATATTTCTGTGTTGGGAGGAGGTGAGGGAAGGGTAAATAAAAGGAAGAAAAATTTTAACCTTTGTTTAAGATGGAGTGAGTTAAAAAGGGGAAGGAAAGAAGGGTAAGTTTCACCCTTGCATGTTCATGAATTAGTACAATTTCTTACATCACAATTGAAAGAGAACTCAAAAATATTTTATTTCAATTTTATCTTTATTTTAAAATATTAATTCTTAAATTAACTCATTTGTTTAAGTATCTCGTCTTTGTACTGCCACTCCTCACGTAACGTGCGCTGTCACTTCTTAGTGTTCAACTACTCGCACTCCACGACATCGCTACCGACTCTCGCCGCATATCTCTCTAAGGAGAAGATGCAAGAGATATTTTAGTAAATTTTTACAAAAATATTTGAAAAATATCAATTTATCTTCTATCAAACTAAAGTGTATAGATTTTGCATTTTGTATTTATGGTATGCCTATTTTCTATATCTTTAAACTTTCCTTATTTATTTAAGTCATAAATACTAATTTTAGTTGGATCTATAGAATGATTTTGATAGAAAAATTTACATCCATAAGTTTAATGGACTATACATTTTTTTATATGCGAATTTATTTTAAGAAGTAAAGATATTTTTATAATTTTATATATTTAACCTTTATTCTTCCTCATTTTCTCTCAAATAGGATAATACATGTTATATTAATAAACCTTTTCTCCTTTCCAAATTAAGAACATATAATACTTTACTTCCCCTTCTTTTCTCTTATATTTTACTTCTTTTTTCTTTCCATTAATAAACCTTCTCTTCTTGGCACATCAAAAGAGAGTGTTAATTTGGGACGGTCTTTTTTATTTTTTGATAATCACACTATATACGAAAAGGATCAAATTAGGATAAATGAAATACTTAGGGGTTTAAAATACGAGAAATTCCAATAGAAAAAGGGCCAAAACAAAAAAGAGGTTACCTTTAAATACGGTCGTGTGCGAATTTTCTCCAGGTCTGCCCTAAACCAGGGGAGGAGAAGGGCAGGGAAGGGCGCACGCAGCGGAGTTCTTTCCGCCACTTCGTCTCTCGTCCAACATCTCCAAATCTTTGGAAACTTCCTCATTTTGACCAATTTTGTGATCCGTAGATCTTCTATTCTTTGTAGATTCAATTTTGCCCCTCTCCTATTCTTGGAGATCCCCGATTCCCGCAGCGGCGGCACAACCCTGAGTGGCTCAGTTATGTCTCCCATCCACTCCTCGTCGTCCCCGGCCTCCCTCCAGTTTGCAGCTCCGCCGCCGCAGCAGGATGGCGAAGAACGCGCTTGCGGTGCAAATTTGACCGGAAAGAAGCCGGCCTGGAACGTCCAGATGAATGGGGCGAGTAACGGTGCAAGCGTGATCAGTGACGATTCCTGGCCTGCTCTCTCCCAGTCCGCTAAAGGGATCTTCAAATCTTCGCTATCGGACACCACCAAGCCACTCCAGGATCAATCGATCTCTGCGCCCTTGGTAAGTCTTTTGAAAATTTCGTTGTTAGTTTATTCTATTACGTAAAATGTGTCATCTCGATGTATTCCTGCGTGTTGATTTCTTTGTCTACGTGTGATTTTAGGGTTCTGTTATGACGGCATCTCAGCCAGTACCATATTTTCCCCTCCATGATACTAGTTCTAGCCCAAGCTTGCTGAAACCTGATGCAAAACTTAATTCGGTGAATATGGGTATTGTTACACCTGAGGCACCTCAACTGGCTGCTTTGGAGCAGAGGACTAAACTTTGTTTAGATGTAGTTTCAGAATCTTCTCCCAAGGACCCCCCTAAGGGGAAAAACAACTGGGATAGGAATCTGGGCGGCAGCTTTGCACCACAGAACCGTAACACTACTGATCACTATGGTAGGCATAATGGAATCAGGAGGGCACAGCATGGTGGTTGGGTTTCCCACCAGGGAGCCTATGGGAAACGACAGGACCACAAATTGGGAGGTTATGAAAGGAATTTACCCCCACATGCAAATATGCTAGTACCTCCACCGCGTGGTTACTTCAGGCATTTCATTCGGGCACCACAACCTGCCGTGGCACCTTTTTTTAGCATGCCAGTGCAGGTTCGCCCTCTTGTAGGTCCCATGGGCTACCCCGGTAAGTAAAACTTGTGGACAAATATTATGACTTCCTGTGGATCACATAAGTTTCTAGATTTTGATCCTTGCGGTATTCTTATCAGAAGCACCTATGTATTTTTTCCCACCACCTCCACCGCCTGAGAAGCTGAGAAATGTCCCTTTCATTCGTCATCAAGCACCATCTACAATAGTCAGGCCATTGGATAACTTGCAACTTATGATACTGAAACAAATTGAGTACTATTTCAGGTGATTGTGTTATTCTTAAGGCTTTAAACTTGTCATACAAGTCTAATAAAAGTTTCCTTTTAGTAGTTCATTCCATATGCCTGTGTTGCTTGTGCAGTACTGAAAATTTATGCAAAGACTATTTCCTGAAAACTAATATGGATAACCAGGGATGGGTTCCTGTCTCATTAATAGCAGGCTTTAATCGAGTGAGTATCACTTTTTGCTATCTTGTTCTTGCTTGCTCACTTAGCTCAGTACAATATGTTTGCATGCGATTCAGAATAATTGTGATCTAATCCAGGTTAACATGCTGTATAAATTGTTTGTGCTTTTCTCTGTAATTTTTTTCTTCTTATAGTATGTTTATCTTTGATTTGTTTGTGTTATAGTTTTATGGCTCTATTTGATGAAAGTTAGGTTTTACTGTTGATTGGCTTATCCTGATACTATCCTATATCTATTTTTAATGCCACTATATGCAATGTGGTATTTTTTATGGACTTCTTTTTGTAGTTGTTATATGATCTTTTATCCCTCACAATGGCACATTGCATTGTTGAAACAGAACTAGCATCTAAGGCTCAAACCTAATTCATATATTAACTAGTATGAGGTTTGCAAGAAGTGTCGGGAATGATTTTTTGTTATGGTTAGCTTGCTGAATCTCAAAATCTTTCCATTATGCTTTCTTATTAGTGAGCGTTTCTCCTGAATCTTTGCCTTATGGGCTATAAGTTTCAGCATCTTCGTCATTCACACAGCTATTGTATTTGTCTTAATCCATGTTTTTATTGATCTAACCCTCATGGTGTTGTGGAATATAAATTATAACTTCATTTTGGATAGACCCAAATTTTCAAATCAGATTGGAGAGGGTAGAATTGGTAGTATGACAAAACCGATCTCAAGGTTAGTTTTCAACATACAATTGATTGCACTGGTGATGATCTGAAACCAACAAACTCAACTGGATGCATCTTCCATTTTTATTTCAGTATATAACCTTGTATCCTTTGTCTTCCTCAACTGTTACTAATTAAACATCTGCAACAAGTTTATCTTTTACCTTGATCATTATGAAGCTGTGATTGTCTTCCTCTTTACTCAGTTGCAAATCAAATAGTTTAACTTTCCCCTTTGATCATCATTGTCTATCAACCTGTGTTAGTTACAACTAATAGGAATTAGGTCCTTGAGTTTTATCCTTTTATCAAACTCTTATGCCTATTCAATAGTAAGATCCAAATCAATTATACCAGGGTGGTGAAGGCTCCTCGTATTGTTTGCAGGTGACAGTCTATCCTTGTAACATATAAAATTATGATCAATGCTCATAGATTTAGACACATTTTATGCTAGTCGTCAAGGTCTAATGCAACCGTCAACCTTTTCATTTGTGTTGAGACCAACATTGGTGATTTATCTTTCCCTTGTTTATGAATCTTAAATCTGGATCTTCTAATTGTGCTTTTATTTTTGAGAATATAGGTTCTATTTTTCATTCTTGTATCTGTCTTTTATCAAAGAGGAGAGTTTCCCTGTTTGAGATTCATTGATAATGAAATGGTAAAGTGCAGATAACTGTATACCTTAATCAAGACATACTAACGAATTAGTGATTTGCAAGGTGTGCAATCAAGTTACAGCTTTAAGATAGACTCTTATGGGACTAATATATCTTTTTTGGAGAACCAAATGCACCAAGATCATACGATAGCAATATTGGTATTATACTTTCAATGTATCATGTTCTCTTCTTACCATTAACATAGCTCTTTAATTTTCAAGTTCTAGACATCTTCTAGCTAAGTCGCCCATTACCTATGGTCTGAAGTGTAATAATAGAAACCACTGGAGAGGGGAGTGAATACTATCTAATGTAACCTTTTGGTTTTGTTCTTATGTGTTGTAGAAAGTGCTAGGAAATATAAACTACAACTTCATTTTGGATTGATCAAAATTTCCAAATTCGATTAGAGGGTAGATTGTTTGCATGACAAAGTTGAGCTTTTCCAATCATAAGGTTAATTTTCAACATACAATTGATTGAACCTAGGATGTTCTGAAACCAAACCAACAAGATCAACTAGATAAATCTTCCATTTTTTACTTAGAAGTGTATAATCTTGTGGACTTTGTCTTCACTGTTAATAACTATACATCTGCAACACTTGATCATCATAAGGCTGTTGTTGTCTTCTTTGTAGGCCTTGTCTTCCTTAATTGTTAACAATTGCTCGATTGCAACTAGCTTACTTTCCTTTTGGATCATCATCATCTATCAACCTGTGTTTGTTCCAACTATTTGGAATTTATCTCTGGGTCTTATCCTTTTATCGAACTCTGTCTATATCAACATAATATCTATCCTTACAGGCAGTGACCTATCCTTATAACAAATACAGTTAAGATTCATTATCATAGATTAGACACTTATAATGCTGGCTGTCAAGGTACAATGCAACCGTCAACTTTTTTTATTTGCACTTGAGACTAACATTGGTGATTTCATCTTTCCCTTGATTATGAATCTTAAATCTGGAGGGGCCTGGAGGTCCAAGAATGTCTGTGTTCTAACATTTTTCATTTTGTTCTATAAAAAATTCTTCATACTAATATTTTCCAGGTTCAATTATTTTTATCCTTGTAAAGCTCTTGTATTTTCTCTTGATCTTCTAACTTGTGCTTTTGTTTTTGAGTATAGAGGGTAGATTTTTCATTCTTCTATCTTTATTTTATCAAAGATGAGAGTTTCCCTGCTTGAAATTCATTGACGATGGAATGGTAAAATACAGAGAACCATATACCTTAATCTGGACATTATAGAGGATTATTGATTTGAAAAAAAAATCAATCAAGTTACAGGTATAAGGTACAGCATTATGATACTATTATATCATTTCTGGAGAACCAAATGAACCAGATCATGGGATACCAACATTGGCCTTCTACTTTCAATGTGTGAGGGATGACAATGAAGTGGGCAAATTATGGATAAAATCCTTATTCTCCATCTGGGCCTCACTTCTCATGCGGGTCAAGTTTGGGTGGGGCAACAAATATAGGATAAAATATATATCATTACCACAAAATTTATATTTTATAAACTATATTTTATACCTGGTCAGGCGGGGTATAAAAATCCAATCTCGGGCTCGCCCCATCCCACATAATCACCTATCCCCTCCCAATTTTTATTTATTCTTAAAAATAGCTCTTTAAAGTATACCTTGTTTTTTATTGATCATTACTAAAATACAAAAAATCATGTATGATCATAAATCGATGAATTCCAAACAAGTGTCATATTAATCTTGGTTGGAACAACTAGATTTGGAATATGGTGAAACTGGAACAACTCTGCTGTCTTTGCTTGTGTTATTACTATGGAATTAACTGCGGCATTTACCATCTTTTTTTTTATATTTGTCTGAAATTGGTTTATTGAGGTAATATATTAGAATCATATTTCATTGAAGTTCAAAGGTTCTTATGAGTCTGGCATCACTATTTCTCAAGTTTGCTGCTAGTTAAGGCTGGTACAGTTCTGTTTTAACTACTTTTCTGAGATGGTGTACCATGCTAAAGCCACGCTGGATGACACGTGCTGGTGGTACCAATCAGTTAGAGGAAATTGATATGTCTGAGTTGTTTATCGATCCCAATAAACTGGAAAGATGAAGTATGAAAAGTCTCATGGTTTGCATTACCATTGCTTATGCCTCATCTCATTGAAGAAGTCTCACCTTTAGGAAATCATTCTAGCGTATATGTCACCACTCCACGTCTCAATCTGTACCATGCATTGTCACCCCACCCGGTGCAAAAATATGTTTCATCTGTGCTCAGCACTACAGAACCTTGTTTTTAAGTGTGAATAAAGTCTTGTTGCAAGCTTGAAATACAATAATCT
Source organism: Curcuma caesia (assembly GCA_037834155.1). NCBI lineage: Eukaryota > Viridiplantae > Streptophyta > Magnoliopsida > Zingiberales > Zingiberaceae > Curcuma > Curcuma caesia. The sequence goes on along the minus strand of JBBMKF010000007.1, from coordinate 4,877,487 downwards.
TCTAGTTCTTTAATGCTGCATTTAATTGGAAACTCCTTTGTTGTTTGTTGCATCTATAGGTTTCAAGCTAATTAACAGAAGTGTTACTTATATTAATTTGGCTAGTTTTACAGTTCTATGCAGAGAATTAAGGCAGGAGATGAATTTTAAAAGTTGGAAAACTACTCTTTCAGAGGCATTGCAATAACACATTTTAGATGTTACAAAGATGCTGCAAAATGGATTTTGCAGTAAAAACAAATCATTTTAGTTAATTTCATATGATAGTTGATACATTCGTTCGAGCTGTATATCTCATTTTCATACGGCAAGGTTTTTCAGCAACATGATTTTGATTCTTGACATACGCTAAGATTCTAACCATATTGGGTAAGGTTTAAGGCTGTCACTTCATGCTAGTCATGTGTATCTACATTTCTCTTATCCAAATTCTATTCCCTGAGTAATATCTTCCTAATTTTCTTGTGTGGCAATTTCCGGATTTCAGATTTATTATATGAACATTTTGGACATATCAACTGTTATTCATCACCACATAAAAAATATTCCGTGTTTTTCTCTATGTAGCTGCATCTTTTGTATCGTATAATTAAGTGTATCCTTTTCTCAACTTGATAAGGATAGGTAGCATAGTAGTGCCCTATATTGTCTGGAGGATTGATCCAGCTTATGCATTAATATGGTAGATCAGGCCTTGCTAATGTTTGATTACGCTATTCTCTTTGTTTTATCTTAGCAAAAACTTCCGCACTATGTTGATCTTTCGTAAGCTTAACATTCCATTTCTAATTGTTGGGATTTTTTTTTATTCTTTCATTGCATGCAGGTTAACAAATTAACCAATAACATCTCATATATATTGGATGCACTCCGAGATTCAACAGTTTTGGAAGTACAGGTATTTGTTGTGCCCTGTGCATTGGCTTTTAGCTTCACTTGGATATGTTGACTTTCATAGCTTACATTAATTACAACGAATATGAAAATAGTTTACAGTTATGGATTAGTTTTCTTACTCTTCATTTGTAAAAGGTTTCACCTACTACTTAACTGTTATTATGTTGCAAGATAGTTAAACATTGAATCTCTTTCTTGTCATTTTCTTGTTCAGGGTGATAAAATAAGACGACGGAAGGATTGGATGAACTGGATTCTTCCTCCGACATCAACACGATATGGCATTGTTCCAGGGCCTCAGTCTTTAGCCATATCGCATGATGGTTCTCTTGATACTCTTGTCCAAAATCTTGGCTTGGAGGATCCTGCTGCTTGCCAAACCATATATGATGGGACACTTGAAAAAGTCAATTAGTCCCGAGACCAGAGTTCCTTGGAAGGCGGTGGTGCATCACACTACTGGAGTAAAGCACCGAGAGACAATTTTAAGATTTCCAAAACACAAATAATGAAATCATGAGGTAGCTAAGTTGCTACTATCATGTTCCTTATTTTGACTTGGTTTTGCTAATGACTTTGGTCAGCGATACTCTATCTCGATTTGCTGGTGGATGTGGCAAACTATCTACATCCTTCTTGGTGGATACTTTCATGACTTGGCATAATGATTCATGACTGGCCACAACTCTGGAGGTGTGGCAATGGCATCTGCCACAACTCTTATCGATTTCTTTTGTCCGGTAACTTTGCTGTTAGCTGTTTGATGATTGTTAAATAATCGAAACTATTTTTGACTTATCTATTTTAAACTTTGTTCCATACTTGGGTGAAAAGCTAGTTCGACGTTTGATCCAGGCATTGAGTAGTGAATTTGTTTTGCTGATTTTGATATCTAATTTTCTCTGTATTTTTGTTAAATTTACGTTTGAACCAGGCATAGATTGACCAGGTTGAGTAATTTGCGTGGTTGCACTAAAACGATCAGGGAAGAAGCATTTAGGAAGTCAACAGATTTAATTGTTTGAGGCCAACTTAGCAAGAAAGGTAACATGGAGGAATTGAAGTTGTAGGCTAAGCTAATCAAGTCAGTAGATGAGTTAAGTGGATCACACAGAGGCTGCTGAAGGAATTGGACGAGCCAAATGGTCTAGATCAACCCTGCAAGACAATTGGGTCATACGAGTCAAGTTAATTGAACCAAAGAAGCCAAGTAATCAAGACAGATCAGCTGCATTGAGCAATAGAAGCAGATAGGATTTAGCCAAGGGCCCAACCATGCTTTATGTTCAACTCTCCTCTTATGGGAAACCGAAGCATGGTATACAACTTTTCATAAATAACAAGCTCTATAAATTAGTATTACTACTTTACTAGAAGATTCAACTAATAAAATTGTGGACCAACTCTGCTTTTAATTCTCTGAAACTAACAACCCACAAACATGCAATCAGCGGTTCACTTCGAATTATAGATAAGCAAAATGGGTCACCCATAATCTGAAGTTCTACTTGAGCCCATAAATTAGCAGTTTCAGGTCTAGGTATGGAATTAAGAGAAGCAACTGACTAAAGCAGAAGCTGCCGTAAACTAGACTTAGCTATCTTTAGAAGGGGGCTTCTTTGCAGCCTCTGCCGCAGCTTTCTCAGCCTCAATCTCTGCAACAATAGCATCAATCTCAGCTTCTTCAAGTTGACGAAGACCCTGGTCTTTTGTCATCACTGCAATCTCGATGTTCTTTCCTCCACTCTCAACCACCTGATTAATACAGAGGAATTCATGATTTCAATTCAGGTTGTGTCGAAGAGTATGGAATGCAGTAATAGCCTCATGCTTACAGGTCACAAGGGTGAAGGAAATGAAAAGTTGTTCAACAGATAAATAAAATGTAGAGTTGACATGGCCAATCATATAGACACGACAAAAAAAAGATGCAAATAAACTCTGGAAACAAAACTGTTTAGTGAATCTGTGAAAGATCTCACTTTTCTAGGTAAAGTTTCACCAATAATAAGTACAATTACAGTCATACACACTTAAATCTGTATTATTATAGTATTTAGATATGGAGATGCATCCCAACATCCATCTAGTTGCTCTATAAGGAGTATAGATGGAGTTAAGTTTTTTAGTAAGAAATGAGCACATGGAAGATGTTGTTTGTTCAAGATCACAATGTATAACATCCAAAGCTACCCTATAGATGTATGACCAACAGCAGTGGCAACGTAGAAAAGAACTGATATGCCCAACGAAAGGTTCAAATCTTTCAACTTGAATTTATCACACTGGATTTCACAAATATGCTTGTTCTAATCTGCGGACTACAAAGTAGTGTCATTTTACAATGTTATTTTAGCGTTTCTTTGTTGTCCTATCGATAATCATGCTAATGAATGCTGATTGTGTTCCCCATAATTTTCACAAACGCTCTACGACTACCATGTAAAATGTTAACAGCAATTACATCTTTGCAAACCTATCTTGGCGCATAATGTCTCCACACAATTCCTTCATACCATGGCGCAGTATGAATAAAGTCTTGAGTTTGCAAACTCATCTCCACACAAATACTAGTGCTAGTCAACAAATCATTCAGCATTCAACATTGCACATCTAAAATTCTGCTCGTAAATATCAAGAAAATGATTTGCAAATATGATTTGTATGCCTTGCGAATATGATCTTACAAGGATGGAAAGCATAGGGCGGAGCCAACCCAAGCTGAAAACAAATCATGTGACTGGTGAATAGGATGTTGATTCATCTCAATGCATCATATGATAATCTAAGTAAACTATGATAATCACCCACTCTTAAAATGAAGCATGTTTATTATTAACAGCCCTAAAAATCTTCGTACTTTCTTTCTCAAGTATCTGCTCCACAAGGAATAATTTAGTATCATCTTCCCAACTATTTAAAATATTTCCAGCATCTAGTGCCATAATGGACTGTATTTGTTTGGATATATATACGAATTACCCTAAGATTTTAAGTCATGGGATCGTCAGACTTGATGCTCTCTCGTAGGATCAAAAGAAAAATAAACAATAAACGAATAGCAATAAAGGGAAGAAGAAAACTTACTTCAAGCAGTGCCCTAATGGCAAGCTTCACAGTCTCTTGCCCAGAGGTCTCCTTGTAGTTCTTCTCCAGAAACTCCCGCATCGAATTGGAATTTCTCCCAGTGGCGTTGGCCTTCCAGGCAGAAAATGTCCCTGAGGGATCAGTTTGGTACAGCGCAGGGACGCCAGTGTACGGATCAAATCCAACGATGAGCGTGGAGAGCCCAAAGGGGCGCACGCCTCCGCTCTGGGTGTACTTCTGCTGCAGGCCGGCGATGTAGCGGGTGATGTACTCGACCGTGACGGGATCCTCCACGGTGAGTCGGTGGCTCTGGCACTCGATCCGGGCGCGGTTGATGAGCACGCGGGCGTCGGCTTTGAGACCCGCGCACGCCAGAGCGATGTGCGTGTCCAGGCTCACAATCTTACGCACCGATCTGGAAAAGGAAAAGAGCAGGAAGCAAGAGGATCATAAAAAAAAAACCCCCGACGAAATGCGATCCCGCGGAAACCCTGATGGATGGAGAAAATACCGGGAGTCCTGGAGCTTGGGGGTTGATTTCTTCTCGACGCCGAGGACGACCGCGTCGGTGCCGCGGACGCCGACGGCGGCGTTGCCCTTGCGGACCGCCTCGAGGGCGTACTCGACCTGGAAGAGATGGCCGTCGGGGGAGAAGACGGTGATAGCACGGTCGTAGCGAGCCATTGAAAGAAAGCGAAGAGTGTTTGCTTGATGAAGAAGACAGCGAGTCTTTTCTGATTCGCTTTCAAATAGAGAATATTCTTTTAATTTTTTTAATGTTTATGTAATAAAAATTATGGTTGATCATTTTTAAATTAATATAAAATATAAATATTTTCTTTTAAGAAAATAAAATTTCATTTCGCCCTTCATTTCTGGGTAAATAATATTATGTTTGCCCATCTCTATAAAAACATATAATTTTACCTCTGAATTCAGTAGAGGATAAATTAAACGCCATAAAGAATATTTTATTTTATTTTTATAAATTTATGCACTTTTTAAAATTCTAAGAATTTTAGAACCTTATCACTTATAATACGGTAAAACATCAACTAAAATTATTATGTTATATGAAAAATAAAGGTAAGGACATGTGAAGATGAACAGAAACATTTAAATATTAAAGAGAATATATACTTAAACAATCAATAAATATTCTAATTAGTAAATATGCACATTAACTAACAAATTTAAAGGCAGAAATTGGATTCAACAATAAGTTATAGATAATTAAAAGAATCATAACCTACAAAACAATCAACCAAAGGTAGCACACTAGTTGATCTGCATATTTACCTACTCTGGTTCAAATACAACATCATGAACGATGCCATCTTCTGAAATATAATTACAAAATGTTTATTAATTACGATCTCAGCTTCAGCTACAATTTCAACAAGTTTTTTCAATCTGGGTAAACATTGAACTATATTTGCTTTATAACTTACAAGAACTTGAAATGTCAGCAACAGCAAGATGCACAGAAAATGAAACTAAGATGACAAGTTCAAACTGAAATATGGTATGGATCACACAATACCAGATGGAAGTCGGAGCACCAGCTGACCACCAAAAATACTGCAGGTAGGAATGAAAAGGATGATTCAGAAACTGAAATTAAATTGCATACATGGATTATCGGATTAAGTTGCATTGAAGTACCTCTTCACGTAGTAGTAGCAGAAGTCAGCAAGGATGAAAGTTTGCACGATTTCGGAGAGGAGGACCATTGGCGGCCATAAACCATAACCCAAAGCAGTCAATAAGCGCCCTCGGGTGTCAAGAACCTGTGAAATCAATAATTAAGTAGAAGTGATACAGTACATTAATGATAAAAGAAGTGATGACATGGCAGTTTTTATTTCTCTTCAAATGATTTAGTTGTCTACCATCTAGTTGCTATTTCTCAACTAGCATACTGTCCCTCTCAATTCTGAATTTGGGAGAATTCCCTATGTCTATATTACATTATAGTTTTTTCGCTATTCGCTACGAGGTGTCCACACATGACACAACATTATATGTGACAAGATTATGCCCCTCCTATTTCAAGTTACGGGTTGAATTTCAGGAAAAACTAGAAAATTCCACATATGCAAAGCTTTAGCATTCAAAATTTCAAATATGGTAGTATCGGACTGTAGGTTTACTTACACAAGAGCATTTCTTCACTTCTAAATGAAAGCCGAGTTTTAAGACTATGTTTATTTGATTGGAAAGAGAGGAAAGCAAGGAGAGGGGGAGTGAAGGAAAGAAAAAGAAGTAATAAAAAGTTGTTTACTTGGATGGGAGGAGAGCAGGGGAGGAACTGAATTTTCCATCTCTACTCTTCTTCAACCTTTCCTCCACCCAATTTGAGAGGCAACGGCAGTACACATCTAATGGTGGTCTGATGATGGTTTGGTGGTTAACGGGGGTTTGAAAGCAAGCATTGACTGGTGGGCAAAGAATACTAGTCTTTTATCATTTCCCCCTTCCTCTCCTTTTCTTCTCATAATGCTTATCCTGTACCAAATCCTGGAATAGAGCGCTGTACAATTACCTAGTCTGTCTAAAGCAGAGTATCACAACCTCCCGTTTCTATTTGTTTTTATGATTATATAACTAACATACTTTGATTGAACAGTTGAAGCACAAAGGTAAATTTAACCAAAGGGGTATCTGGTTAACTAGGAAGCATAGTCAAGTTAACCGTTCTACATGGAGTTCAAGTACCATTTAGTATAGGCTATCAGAAACTTAATTGATCTTCTTTCATGGAAAAGGGCAGAAGAGAATAAAAAATTCAAACTTCAGTAATTATGTCACCCAATGAACTTGGAAACTAAGAGTTTTCCTTGATGCCTATGTGCCATAATTCTTTGATCATGAACAGAAAATGCAATATGAATAGCAAACATTTTCTTCGATGTACCAAACCTGAAGGACCCAGTGAGCACAACTCAGAAATCTTGCAACACCAAGAGCAAAAACATAGTGAGCTGTGAATGGCTCTACAATCTGAAGGCATATTTTAAAATGTTAATAAAAAATTCAGTCACACGGTTTCTCAGACATCAAGATGTACAATTGTACCTTAGTATTCTGCATCGAACGTAGCTGAGGCAATACTGAAACAGCTTCCAAGTAAACACAAAATGCCCAAGAAATCCTATTGACTATATTATGTGAGGTAGAAGGATGGACTGCAAGGGCTAACAAAGCACAAGGCACCACCTAGAATCATATATAAATCAATTAATTTATAACTTAAAGAATGAAAACACCCCAAGGTTAACCAAGAGTAAAATGTTCATAGAAATCTTTAAGTCAGAAGATTTCTCTTCTCATACCAAACAAGAATTGATGTCCTTCAAAAACCTGAAACCTTCCATATAATGATCCTCAATGATTTCGTGTATCATTGCAAGCTCCTTATATATTACAGAGATTATTGATGTTATTTAATCTAAGGATCAACTATGATAACACAAATGGGCAAATATCATAGCCAATGGCATGCCTGAAGATATATAAGATGATTGTAGAACTAAAGAATATCAAGAACCAAAATGGCTTTAAAAACATAAATGGAATAAGGTGTCAATTTCCTTTAACATAAATTTTTTGACCGTATTATGGTGCTCTGCCTCTTATGAAAGAAAGAAGAAAGTTCATATCCAATGCCTTCATTATGAAGAAAAAGCAACTGAATGGTAAACTGATTCATCAATTTGTTATGTTAGTTATCACATGTACAGAATACTTTACGTGACACTATGTAACGATGATTATGAACTAATAAAACTAATTTGTAAAAGAGGACTCAATATGTTCAAATTCTCTGGAAACTTGTGAAGTATCTTACCACATAATATATTGGAAAATTGTCCTTATCTTCCATGTAGCTCGCATTTAATTTAAATCGAATCATGTATACAACCCAAAGAGTACTAGCAAGCGTGGCAGTATCTAACAATGTGTGTATATCATATTCCATGACCAAGCTGCAATACAGTCTCACAGCTAGAAACAAAGCGGTTAAGTCCTGTGACTTCAGTGAAAGACCTGAAACATTTCAGAAAATATAAATGGAAGAAAAACAAATCAAGGACGCAAATGTATCTTGTGTAATTGCAGCGAGTAAAACTGAATCTCAAGCCATCAAATAAAGTTAAAGCTATTAAACCCATATGAAGCATTCTAGAGAAAAAAAATAGTTAACAGAGTCATAGCTAGATAGGCGCTGAAAAACCCCTGTGAGATAAACTACTTAGGAACTTAAAATTTAAAAGGGTTTAAATTTTTATTTTTCGGTAAGAATATAAGGAAGATCCAAATTATGTGGTAATCAAATCCTAACAGATTCTCAACTGAAACCACGACCTAACACCAGCACACAAGTTATTTCAGAAGCATGGAAAAAATTCCTTCTGTAGCATTGAGTGTATTATTTGTTTGCAATATCACAACTATTCAAGCAGCCTTATTAATCGTTTAATGCGGTAGGAGGGGAAAAAACAAGAACGAAGTAGGAAAAGAACTAATTTCCAATAAAAACTAGTGAAATAAGTCTGGTTTCCTGCATCGGCTACAGATTGAACCAACACAAAAGCGAATAACAAAGAGAGAGAGAGAGCGCGCGCACCGGCGCAGGTCCTCTCCTTGGTGAGCTTGTAGATTAGAACAGAGATACCAAAGGCATGTACAGCCTCGGCCGCGACGAACAGGTTATCGTGGTCGTGGACGATGAAACGAAGGAAGACGAGCGCCGCCATGCCGGCCACGACGGACAAGAACGCCTTCACCTTGGGAGGCTGCCGCTTCAGCCATGTCGCCACCGCATAGATCGGTCGCTTCCCCCCGCTCATTCCGACGCCGCTGCCCTCGCCGGGATCGCAGATCGCTTGCTCTCGCCGTGCTTCGAAGAAAGGGGGCAACGGAAACTCGCTCGTTCCCTGCCGTGTCCTAAATTTGCTTTAAATTTATTAAAAACAAAATAAATAATTAAAAATAAATGCCTTCTTCTACGAGACAGCGTACGCTGTTCTGCGCCCCATTGGATCCAAAAGGACCGAAACTGATTCGGATTTACCCGTTAACAATAATAATATATAATAACAATAATATAATAAGGATAGCAATAATAATTTCTATTACGTGCATGGAATGGAATGAATGCCACAATTTTCTATTACAGATGAGTTAGACAGTCGCCCTCATTGGATGCTTAGTATCTGTCTGTCCACAGTGGTGTTGTTGTAATAGTTCATGAGATCAATTTCAACGTGTGAATAAAATTTCTCATGATTTATCTTCCCTCGGAGTAAAGATTATCATCTTTTATTGTAATAGATGAGTTAGAAGAAAATTAACTTTTAAGCATTAAAATGCACTTATACATTCATAGAGGATACACTACTACAATGTGATGATTAAACTATACTAATGATTGGATAGATGGGTAGCTATCAAGCTTTTTTAATTTATTTGATGGATAAAATATAAGATTTATTGTCTATTTTAAAATTAATCAACTCACAAGAATTAGATACCGGATTAAAATAGAATATGTTACTATCGAGAGTATGAACTATTAGTAAGTGAATCAATCAAAAGAGGGGAACAAACCTTGTTTTGTGCTTGTTACATCTACCGAGCCTTCTGAATCACTGATATTTGTTTACGAAAGGAACAAGATTTAAATATACTGACTCTTGTTGATCCATTCAGTTTTGTTAATATAGCAGCAATTGAACTTACTAATGGCCACCGCACTGTTATATTACTGAAACATCAAAGTTTCAAAGTTAAATGTTTTTTTTTATAATCTGGGTATTCAATTCTAATTATGACCGATCTTAAAGAAGTTTTTCATCGATCATCAAGATAAATCAAAAAACTTGAATGACACGTTTCATAGCCAACGTTCTAAGGTTGTAGAAAGTTATCTTCTCACTTGAGAAAATTAATCAGTAATACGCTGTAGTTGAGAATGGATCCATAGATCCATAGATATATGATTAACTATGGAAGCACTTTATCATTGTATTATACTCCCAAGGCAATAGTTGCTATGTTTGCACATTAATTGTGGTTGTTAATTTACCCTAATTTTCACTTTGGAAGAATGAGAATGCAGAAACAATAAGTCCAATGGAAAACAGATAAGCATGCGCAGTGTTTCATAAAGTAATTATGTGTGATCATTCTCTTATTTCTTTTTGTTAATCTAAATATCTAAACTCTTACCGACTCAATTATTTCTAGAGATGATTCATCCATTGAATAAATTCGGATGCACTTGTGATAGTGCGTCTAATAGTCGACCTCCACAACTTTACCCCACTGTAGAGTTACATATATTTGTTAATTATAATCATTTTCTCACCGAACCGATTAATCTTAAAGATAGAGTTACCTACTCTGAGTTGTTTTAGGTCCAACACCCAAATCAGAGTAGGTTTGATCCTGTATCAATGCCACCATATATACGACATCACATAGCAAATGATATTTGAACTGAAAAAAGTGATTACTTAGTAGATGTTTCATGAGAATTCATAGAACCACATTTTACCTTTAAGTAAACACCATTTGCAAGACATGTTCTGAATCTCCTAATTAGAATTCATAGTTTTCAGTGGCTTTTATAGCCTACTGAAAGTTTCA
>JBBMKF010000007.1:4854450-4866749 GCA_037834155.1 Curcuma caesia | reverse complement strand
AGCTTGTGGGATTTGAATTAGTGTTTGTTCCAATAAGTCAAGTTCAAGAACTTTTCTACTCATTGGAAAGAATCCAATGCATGAGTTTAGTCGAATGGTCTTTGGTTTAACTAGCAATGCGATATAAATTCCCATTTATTATAAGAAAGGCACTTACAACCCTTTCGAAGTGCCAAATTCTAGTGCATAAAAAAAAAAAAAAAATCAAATCCTTATGCATCAAAATAGGTTGATCTTCTTATAAAATAAATGATAATTTCGACTTTAAAGACTAGTTACACCCATTGCATGAGATTAAAAATTATTAGATAATATACTAAATGGGCATTCGTAGATAGATGATCTTCTCCTTAAGTCATATGTTGGATAAACCTAAAGCTAGTACAATATTTATCTCTAGTGGAATTCGAACAAGGTCATATTAATTATTTTTCTGAGTGTTTTACTATCGAACAAGGACACTTATAAAAATTTTAATTTCACTATGAAGTGGTCAAGTTCAACGGAAATTAATGTAAATAACGAAATGTGTAAGGCTTGCTTGTGATATTGCATAATAAAGTGTATAGAAAAGGGTAAGATTAGAAATAAAAACTTGTGAGGACCAAATTGTCGTATTGCCAATTCAGTAAAATTTTGTGGAACACGAAATTGGAAGGGTCAATTTATATCGTAGTCAATTGGTATGCTTTGTAAAAGAAAGGGTAAAAATGGCAATTAGTAGGTAAATTATAATTTTAGAATTTACATATAATTTATGAGATTAAAAAAAGAGATCTGGAAAAAAATAAAAATTCAAGGGTAATTATATAATATTGTCGTCATGCAATTTAATTAGAAAGGTGGTCGAATTAGGGGCAAGAATGTGAATTATGAAATTTATAATTAGGAGAATTAGGAGGTAAATTATAGTTTTAGAGTTTATATATAATTTAGAAGGATAAAAATAAGGAGTGAAATATTCAAGGGTAAATTATAATTTCACAAGTATGTGCTGATTAGCAGATAAAGCATAGGAACGAAAATAAAAATTATGATGACAATTTGTGGAGAAGAAAAGGCAATAATGAACATTGAAAATTATCAAGAACAAAAATTAAAATGCGTCTTTTATTTTTATTATTGTTAAAAAGTGCCCAATTTTTTTAAAAAATATTGAAACAATACCTCTATTATATTTTTCCTTGTAATAACATAATCGGTTATAACAAATTTTGACGTAATAATTTTAAATAAAGCCATTATACATGTAGCTTATATATTAATATTAAAACAAATTAAATTAAATTGATTTTAACTAAGTTAAAAATATATTTTAATATAATAATACCTTATATGTGTCAATTTTAATTAATGAGAAATAATTTTACTTTACAACAGTAGAGTATTTTAGTGAATGAAGAATAAGATGAGGAATATTTTTGAATTTTTTTTAAAAAAATAAGAAGCCCTTTTAATAATAACAAAAATAAAAGGGGCTCTCTTAAGTTTGTACCCTTTGTTAAATGACTGAGTCAGGGGTAAAATGCAAAATACAAAATTTTGCAGGGAAAAAAAATGAGAGTCTAATGCTGCATTAAAATTTTGATTCCAGACCTGTTCTAACAAGCATTGCATGTAACCCATTTTGTTTGAGAAAACATCAAATAAATATGGATCATAACTTGTCGACCAACACACCACCACAAATTTACAGGAAAAACTGAAGATAGCAAAGATGAGCAAGAACAGGGCTTTGGAGAATTAGCTATACACGCACTACATGATTCCCAAATTAAAATAAAAGACGAAAACTGTTATGACTCGAGGTAGGTAACCAAAACCTGAGTGGTATGATGACTTACATGAATGACCAAGAAGAAACAAGCAAACAAGAGCACAGATCGAACACGCTTGGTCGAGAGAGCATTGACAAGGATGATATTCATAATCATATCGCTGCTCTCATGGCCACTTGTGCTGCTTCACGCTGCATCTCTGCTGCCTTTCCACTCCCGCGGAAGTACATGTACACTTGCTGCATGGGATTGCGAGAATGGTTGAGCAAAGAAATATTTTAAGACGGAAGAATAAAAGAATTTGTTCAAGCTCAACCTTCATGCCGATCTTTGTAGTATATTTTCACAGTAAATAATAAATGGAAAAGCAATTAAAGAATCGATACTGTGCGGAAAAGAAAAGTCACCTGAATGACCCAAACACTGATCAGTGCCTCCAGGCAGAACAAACCAAATCCAACAAAATAGAAGATCTGAAAACAATAAAGAACAGTCAGAAAACTTTTTTTTTTGCCTTTAGAGCCTATTCTAGCTTTTCTTCCACAATTTTATGGAAGGGCAGTCCCTTGCATTAATATGTTGCTATCTTGTATCATTATAGCCAACATAAATGAAGGAAAAGTGATTGCCACTGCCACTCAATTATAACAGCTAACATTTGTCTACCAAGTACAGGCTCTAGTACCCCAAACTTAATCTGTACAGCTCACGGTAGCATGAAGCTAGGTAGCCTTAATATGTCAAATGAGAAATTTCTTTCATATAAGCAGAGAAATGCAATCACAAATGAGGTCCAAATTTTCTTAACAAAAGTCTTGTTTCAGAGATAATTTCACACATAATTTGTGATGATATTACATTCAACACTCGACCACTACTACTCTCGAGAAGTAAATCATCCAACAACCACCAAGCCTTATCCCACTAGGTGGGGTAAATCATCCAAATGATGAAAAAAATGGAGACAAATAAGTCCGAGAAAATGAAGGGATAAATGAGTCTGAGTATTGGCCAGGTCTACTATTAATTATGTTTTGGGTCGTTGTGTGTGTGTCTCTCTCTCTCTCTCTATATATATATATAAAACAAATTAAGGAAAGGTATTGTATGATCATATCATCTTTAGTGAATAACATGAGACAAGTTTAAGCGAATAACGTAGGCTGATAGATGGGGAATCAAAGAAAAGATGTGGGTAAGGGGATGGGATGATCACTTTGAAAGGAATAAACCTCTAATAACCAAAGTAATTTGATTATTTAATTGAATCACTTATTGCTTGTTCCAAAAGATTACATAATAGCTCTACGTATAGCCATACAATAATGCTAAATCAATAGAAAAATTATTAATAAGTCTAATAGCCTATTCTAATATTTTGAAAGGGTAAATAATAATAAATCTAATGTCCTAATCTAAATTAATAACAATTTTAATAGCCTATTCCAAAGGATAATAATTTGACGGGGTTATTTGAATATGTCTCCTTGGGGATCGTATCATTCCACTGTCATACAAAATAACCTTGTCCTCAAGGTTAATCTTTTTCTTCTTTTTTTCCTTTCAATGATTTGCATAAAATATCTTCTTATTATGAACCAATTGAAACTTCCTTTTGATGAAGTTATGATAGACAAATAACCTTCTATGAATCTTTCTTGAGTCCGAAAAATTTCTTTGATGATGAGTGTTATTGTGTTGGGTCTTTGTTGAAGGTTTATGAGCATGCCAATATTTTTTTTCCTTTGCTTAGTCTTGAGTCGAGTCCTCATTGAGTTATGACAAAAAATACTTCATGCAATGTTTGATATTGTTGATGATGACAATGTATTATTTCTTAGTTCTCTTGTACGATGGATGTAGAGATTGTTATAGATGCAATAACTTCAATTATGGGTGCCACAATGATTGTGATGGATGAATTCTCCTCATGCAAATTGTCTTTATAACATCTTGTCGTTGTTGAGGTTACTGATTTGTTTCCCTTTTGATTAGTGTGCTTGAGTTGGAGCCATCATCTAAACGATCCTTCAGTTCTTTTACCATTGTGACCAAGGATGCTATAGTTTTTTTTTCAATTTCTCCAGTCTTGTCTACTTAGCTTCAAATTCTATAGCACATTTGATGTCAAGTTGAGATCCTCCTATCATCATGTTGGAGTGGAGTTAAGACCATGGACTTGTTAATGGATGTGGACTTGAGGTGTTGAAGAATCTGTTGCTTGGAACTATATATATGGTGATGATGATGGAGTAGAATGTGGCTCTGATATCAAGTTGATAGGAACCCGCGTCCTATCTCGTAGGAACATAGAGAAGGGATCAACCTCCAATAATGATCACTTCTAGGGGATCAACCTCTAATAATCAAAATAATTTGATTATTTAATTAATTACTTTATTACTTGTACCAAAAAATTACATAATGGGTCTACATATAGTCATACAATAACACTAAATCAATATAAAAATTATTAATAAGTCTAATAACCTATTCTAATATTTTGAAAGGGTAAACAATAATAAATCTAATGACCTAATCTAAATTTACAACAAATCTAATAGTATATTCTAAAAGATAATATTTTGAAGGGATTATCTAAATATGTCTATTTGGGGATCGAATAGGCAACATTAGAGATCTCTCCTTTGTTTCATCCTCAGCAACATTAGCAATCTCTCCTTTGTTTCATCCTCACAAGTCAGAGTCTATATCATCTTCACACCACATCAATGCCTCTCTTCATCAACCTCAGTCTCCTTTCATTTCTCCTTTCAATTTTTTTTCTTAATGACTATGATTCCTTCAATTGTGTCTCAGTGCTGTATGAACAATTTTTGAGAAATGGATAGAATATATAATTCCAGCATCAACCAATAGAATGAACTATGATTTCAAGAATATTAGGATGGTAAAGGCATTTTAAGGCATATAACTTACCCCAACCAAAACTTTGTCACCGATAAGATCCACTGCTGGCAAGATACCTCTGCAGCAGAACATGGACAAGAAATTTTGTTCAATGATTTTTATAGAGAAAACAAACTATCCTCAAATTTGTAGTGTCAATCTCGAATGAAACATCACATTACTGCATTCAAAAATGTACTGGCAATTCGTTATGCTTACAAACTAGATTAAGGTAAACAGGTAAAAGAAACAAAAAAAATTTTTGCAGATCAGCTCAGGCCATCAGATTTCAAGTAATGGCGTAACATTTGCTATTGCATATGTGCTTCTGAAGAGTTTTAAGTTGTCAGCAGTGCAGGCTTTAAGGACTTGTGCAGAAACCAGCATTGTTCAACAATATATCCAATAAGGTCCATGATTCAATGTGAATTTCTAGTAAGCAAGGAAGATTAGAAACGATATATTTACCAAATAATGGAATGCATCGAGCTAAACAGCTAAAGTCTATTCTTGTGGCTGTTCTTGTTGTAAATTCCAAGAAAACTATATCCTAGTAGTTACATGGCAGGAAATCTGGACAGTATCAATATGCACCATCTCTAGGCGACTAATTTACAAAGGCACAAGACAGAAGGCACCTTTATTTGTGGACACTCTCATGAGACTACTATAGTAATTTAAGAGGACAATAATGTTAAAGGAAAAGATACATCCAAATTTTTCTAGGGAAATGAATGAACTGAAAATGAAGGGTTTTATTGAAAAACATTTCTTAATAGAATCCATTGTGTTAGGAGTTTGGATAGGAGAAAATTTACTCTTATATTTCACTGAGTATGAGGTTAAGCATACAAAAGTCGGAAGTCTGATAATTGCAGTATGGATTAGAAAATTTTAAACCTATGTTTATTCTAGAATGCAGAAGATCATGATTCTGTTTCATACCTAATGAAAAGGTGTACAGTTTTTGATAGGTTTTCCAATGCAAATAAATCCAAGACCAATAAGGAGAACGAATAGAAGGGGGGAAAATGATAACCACTAAGGCCATCAAGTGTTGACAAGCAAGGAACCTCAAGCTGCCAAGAGAATATCCTTGCACAGTTTCAAGCTAGGAGCTAGATTCAACTATTTACTATACATTTTCTTTCAAAAAGGTAGCCTGGTGCATGAAGCTCCCGTCAATGCGGGGTCCCGGGGAAGGGTCTATTGTATGCAGCCTTACCCTGCTTTGCAAAAGGCTCTTTTTGAGACTCAAACCTGTGACCTCCAATGACACGCCAACAACTTTACCATTACACCAAAGCTCCCCTTGACTATATATTTTCTTTTAAGAATTTAGAAAAATATCATCAATCCAATAATTAAGTTAGAAGCACGATAGAGCATGTTAATGTCTTGCTAATATAGTGATGATGAAAAGGAATCAAATTGAAATATATTTGAATTTTAAATTCCAAACTGAGTTGTTTGGTAATAATTCAAGTTGTTTAGTAATTAGTCTATTTTGATTTGTTATCTTTCAATTTGGATTGTCAATTAGTAGTGATAATTGTAGTTCCCAATCTGCTTTTAATCAATAAGATTTTCCACTTTCAATTCTCCATGAGATTTCCTCTATGTGAGGCTTAGTTCTATTTTTGTTCTATGCCTTATAGCATGCATACATCAAGGACCAATCAATGAAATCAAGGGTGGAACAAGCCAAGGATCTAATTGTAGTAACAATCAGCAAATTAAGATGGGAACAGTTATCTTTGCTCTTTACTAAACTTCACGAAGACAGCATGCAATGTACATTTCCTTTCAAAACCAAACGAGGATCCCCATGTATAAATTTAACAACACAAGTAAAGCAAACCCTTCTCCTGGATGTAGTAAGTTAGGGATATGACCAAAAGTTCCTCCTGGTTTCATGTGTTGGACCAAATGAAAAACATTTTTAGATTAGTAAATAGTTTGAGATCAAGCTGCAGGTAGTGATTTTTATCAGAAAGAAGTTTGAATTTAAATTATCTACCAGATTCATATCAAGCTGCAAGTAGTGATTCTTTATCAAAAAGAAACCTGAATTTACATGATCTACCAGATTCAGAAAAATAATAAAAATAAGTTGCTTGTCCCCTCAATGGCAACAGATCATTAGCCATCTGAATTTCCTATAAAATACTAACACTTACGTTAAAGATTTTCCCTTGAAAAATATTGGAGGAGCAACAGCAGCATATATGACAAAAGCAATATGAAGCTGCACACAAGTCAGGGACACAATGAATGAGCCATAGAGCATCACTAAATTTGAAAACCTGATATATAATAAAGAGACAATAACATACCAAGTAAAAGAGGAAAAACCATCCAAAATTGAATGCGCTTTCCGTCCTATATATGTTGCAATGTCATTTATACTATCTAAAAGATATATAGGACTAGTAGATGGTAACTTGAATGGCTATAAAAAAAGATTAAAAATAGAATTGCACCTCATAGCACGATAAAGAGGCCTATACCACAATACATATGCACCAGGGACACCTGAGATGAAGTATATAATCGCAAGAAACCAGATCTTGACGTCTACATGTTAGAAGCAAGTCAAATAAGTCCAGTTCTGATATGATGGCATCCACTCAAGTTCTCAAAATACCTTGTCCTTTAATCCATGCAGTTGTAACTGCTATGATATTCCAGAATAAGCACAACGTTAAACCTGCCAAACAAACAAAAAACTCCCTGAACATTTAGAACTCAATAGCATAAACATTATGAGTAAGTACTCATAAAAGAAATTTATTTTAAGCCAGCGAGAGTCAGTTAATATAACCATAAAATAACTCTAGGCAGCATATGCATTCAGAAACAACTATTTGGGACATGGACGAGAAACCACACTCTAGATGACATGACATAATGGCAGATGAAACAATCTCAACAAAACTATTGAAGAACTCCAGCCTGCTTATAAATTCAATACAAATTTATAACAACAACAAAAAGCAGTGCATCCTAACTATTTGGTACATGGACCTTATCTGCCATAAAATACCAGTCAGTTAGAAACCTTTAATTGTCAGAAAAATTTATTTTGGTCAACCTGAATTCATAACCTAGATTCAAGTTGCCTCACTCTTATAATGTATCAGTCATCTTTCAATATGTTCACATCTTTAATCTTATTTCTCCTGATTTATCATCTACCAGAACACTCATACTGAATAATTAATATTACTCTACAAGTAATCCCGTACATCAATCTCAACATTTATTTCTGCTCAATTTGTTGTTTCTTTACCACCAAAAACTAAAACATAACTGTTTTTATCAACAAATGTCAATCCAGCATGATGATGACATAAAATCAATCTAAATGCATAATGCTTAATTGAGATTCTTCTTTGTTCTACCTTCATAGTTAGCTTAGAACATTGAAAAAGATGCAAGCTTATATGTGCTCTGAGTTAAAGAAAGGAAAGCAAGCCAAATTCTAGAACCTTAAAAATAATGGAGAAGGGCCGACTATGATAAGAGGTTATACATACCTAACAATGAGGCAAATGCAAGGTATTGCAATCTTTGCAGGTGGATTGGTATCTCATTTGCAATATCATGATGAATAATAGGAAAGATAGGTGGCCAGTTTTTCTCATTTATAATAACTCCAGCTGCAAGATAAACAAAAATGTATGGCTTCAATCAATTTGAGGTCAAACAAGTATCAATATACTTGAAAAAACAATAGAGGTCATTGAAAGAGAGTGAAGTCATTGACTTACCTCCTGCTAAGAAAAACAACAATACTTCTACTATAAAAAAATACTAATCTTTTATGAAGGATAGTTACCTTGTGCTGCAGCCTCTTCTTTCCTTTTCAATTCCTTACATTAAAAACAGTAAATAAAAACAAAATAAGTGCACGCTCTCTAAATTGACATATATAAAATGTATATCAATAATCGCCAGATTTAAAAGTAGATGTGCATCATCTAGAAAATGTTCCATTTAAGATAGGCTTCATCCTTAGACCTATACAGTTCTTACAAACACTTATTAGAATAAACACCAAGAAAATAATTTTTATTTGCACTGTCTACTTTAATCTATATTATTTATAGCATTGTCACCCATATATTTTAGAGAAGTCGTATATCAAAAAAGTGTGTCTGTGTATATATATGAACAAACAATAGAAATATCAAAATGTGGCTCATCCAACCACACAGTCAATTTTGTCAATACAACAGAGCATCATATTTCTTTGCATCCTTTACTATTTACCTAAACTTTAGCAACTATGATTGCTGCTTGGTCCAATTAGAATACGTAATGATCAAGCATTTAAAATTTTAACACGATTTTCTTTCAAAGTTTGAGCTTTAAGATACTTGAGACTTCTGCCAAGAATATTAGTAATATTATTTTAGATAATATTTAATTTAAATAAGACTAAGCTATGATATGGGTGTCAATTGTTTTTTACTTCTAATTTATCCTGATCTAAAATTATCAGCATATATTCTAAAATCATCCATTATGCATTTGTACAACACACCAACTTAGCACAAACTAATGCAATCACCCAAATATTTCATCATCCATAGGAAGCTCTTGGAACAAATGAACAATTGACCTTACACAAAACAAGAAGCTTATTAACCAACTGAACGGGAATACTACAAGTTATCCATTCAATGAATTAATTTGTTCCATGTAACTTGACTTCAAAAAAAAACTAAACAAAACATCAGGATTAGTACAAATTTGCATTTTAGGAGTCTAAGATACTGACTTACCTTTTCCCTCTGATTTAACTCTGCCTCCTTGGCTTGTAACTCCCTTTCCTTTGTCTTCAGATCCTACATTAAAAAGAAAAGATTGTGAGGGTATAGGAACTAGCAGTACCTCTACACCAAACACCACAAGCAATGCAATCGATATTAGGAATTGATGATAAAAACAAAGACTATTGTCTCAAGATAAGTGAAAAATGGTTCTTATTGTTGTCTCAATATCTATGATGCATTGAAGATATTTATGGCATTTTGCTATGCAACAGACATAACAAAAATAATTTTAGGTCAGGAACACTACACCAGTAGGAAGATAAATATTGATGAACCACTACATTAATTGAATTTCTGTCACCTACTATTTACTAGAAAAAAATCCAATAACTGCTACCACTAAACAAGCTCCCAAAGCATAAAAATATAAATTGAAATTGATGAAAACAACAAATTGAGTTCAAACTATTTGGTCCAGCTATGTGAATCTTATCTCTCCATTGAATTCGACAACAGTAATATGCTTAGTAAGTCATTAGTCATTCCAAAGGGCAAATGCATAGATCCATTTGCACAAATCTCCAAGGGTAAGCAGACCCCTTAGCTTAAAAATTGTAAGAAACCCCAATAGGATATTGAAACAATCAAGAACAATATGGGTGGGTATTATTTCATTCTCATATAGTCCCTAGTCAATCTAATTTACCAATAAATTCACATTGGATCATTCACACAACATCATTGGAGCCTCAACAGAAATAAACATTGGTTTGATTCATGATTACTAGATCATAATGAACAAACTTAGGCGAACTAAGCATTTGATAGAACTAAAATAATTTCCATTCATATTATTTTCTACTAACTGGTAAGTCCTTGCAATTTTGAAACCCATAGATAGAGCTAAGTGCAGGGAGTTTGCGCAACATGACTATTTCTCCTGATTATCTTATGTAGGTTCTTTGGTCTTCTTGTATCCCTCATACTTTAAGTCTAACTGAGTTTGACTAAACATGAAACTAACCTATTTTCTCATATTTTATCATCTTTTGGGATATTAATAAATACACGAAATTGAAATAGGTGGAAATTCTTAATTCAAAATAATGTAATGAAGGTAAATGAGATGGGTTTAACTGACTAATCCTACAAGTGATCGATCCGGGCCCACGAAAGTTTTCTACTGATCACCAGGATAAATCGGGAAGCGTGAAAGATGCGTCGCTTCACAGCCAACATTCCAGGATTATCTTCCCACTAGGGAAATTAATCTGCAATACGCCGTAACTAGAAATCGAACCATGGATGCCTAGTTAAGTGCAGAAACGCCTTGCGGTTGCACCGTAGCCCCAGGTTGGTTAACGTGTATATGTGAGTAGGTGATGCTTGATCAATTTTTAGACATTAAAATTTTAATCAAATTCAAAGACAGAAGTATCCTTAATTCATAAAACCATCTTAGAACTTGACCTAGGTTACATAATTGCATGTGTATGCGGCATACATACTGTTGAACTTAGTTTTCCTCCGCCATAATTTGATCCAGCTGCTTTTCCTCGTACACCAGGATCCTGCTGCAATTATCACCAAATAATAGTAATTCCAAAATCCATGTGGAGAAAAGTAGACACTTCAACATCAAAGAAACAGCGAGATCTGTAGATTAGATGGTTTTTTCAGAAATTAATTAAATTAAACAAAAAACCACCCAAGAACCTTATAACATATATCTGCTGGTTTTCTTGAAAACAAAAGCGCTTTTTTCGCCAAAAGTTTTTTAATCATTTTCCAGAGGAAAGAAGGATAATCCAATCACACACAAAAAGAATCTTAAATACGTCGTTCTAAAAAAAATTGTTAATGTTGGAAAAGTCATGGTACATTGGTACTTCGCAAACATTAGAGAAGTTAGCGATGAGACTGCCTAGATACTAGTTAAGTGTACCTTTCTACTCCCAGAAATAGTCCCATAAGAATCGAGCAAAGCATTCATTCTCATTTCAAGACCAACGGTCTCGGCTTCTTACCAGTTAGAATCGTATGACCCAAAACTTTATAATAGGATAGGAAATTACTGAAAGAAAGAATCGTATGACCCAAACTTGATGAACGGAATAAAATCAGTAAGTATTAGATTCCAGGGGTGGTCAAATTTTTGCGGCACCGTTTCTCGTATCGGAAGGTTAGATCGCGAAACACTAGTTATATTTCATAGAAACAACACAATAAATAAGCACATTATAGAGCAAACCCTCAATTCAGTATCAACTCAAGAGAACACGAAAGAAGACATCTTTCGCATCCGGCTTGCGACTACCAAAACCAAAAGGCGTCACTGACTCACAAAAATTATAAAGGAGACAGCAATCGTAAAACATCTCACTGAATCGGAATCTCACACTGCAAATTTTCAGTCTTTCAGATCTGGCACCAAATCTAACGTACGTGTCAAGGGCCGCAGAACTACACATTGAGACGTAAATGGGGACAGATGAGAACGACGAACTCACCGCGAAGGGATTGACGTCTTCCTCGTGGAAGGGATCGGCATCGTATCTCCCCGCCATCAGACCTCAATCCGCGAGCGTGCGTGCGTACGTGCGAGAGAGAGAGAGACAGAGGAGAGTATGTTGACCACCACTCCACCGCTGGGAGTCGGTGTATCTTGTACCGGATCTGGGTTTTTGGTTACACCGTATCCCGGCCGTCTATTGGCCAGTGGAAAACAAGTAATCTCTGTTCTATGGGTGAGATTATATCATAGGTCGACAGGACTTCGGATGGAAGCAATTGCAAGGTCAAAATTGTGCAACAAGCTGTAGGCGATCAC
>JBBMKF010000007.1:4807908-4822442 GCA_037834155.1 Curcuma caesia | reverse complement strand
TTATAAATCACAAAGTATATTCTAAATAGTCATAAGATATATCACTTTTATATTTTTTTAATTTTTAGAAAATATTTGGGATATATGCCTTTTCGGACTCAAACCGTACTTCAGGTGCAACATGGACTCGATCCTGGCCCCCACTTGGGCTCTGAAGCCATCTCGTCCAACTTCGTCTCTGTCATCTCAGTTGTCTAGGCCAACCTCGTCTTGGCGTCTCGGTCGTCTCATCTTGGCCAGCCTCGTCTCGGTTGCCTCGTCTCGGTCATCTTATCTCGGCCAACCATAGTCTTATTCTAAGTTCGACTTTGAAAACTCTGCTAGTATTATCTTCTTGCCCGTCCATATTTTATCATCTTCCTCAAAACCCTAACTTGAGTGTCTCACTGGTTTGTCAGGACTCCCCGGCACCAGTCTAACCTCTCCCCTGAAATGTGTTTCAGGTCTTGATTGTCTCCCGTGTCCTAGCTCATCTAGGAGACCAGCATCTATGTCGGACTGCTCGTTAATTGGTGGCTTGACCATCCACAGTATTTGGCTGGAACACTTGATATTGTCAAAAATAGATGGTCGATCCAAAAGGCACTTAGGGGGCGCGGTGAATAACTAATGGTTCTTAATTGAGATCTCATAGAACAAAAAAAAAAGACAATTCAAATGTTAGTTCTCATGTAGGTTATCATGTGTATTCGATTATTCATTAATGGAAATGGTTATAATTAAGTTGGTTAAGACAGGGTAGATTTGTTGAAATGGACAAAGGTCAAATTTCGACGAAGCTAAGTCGAGGTAATGTCCTTTCTCATCATGACCAACTACAGCTTCTCGATTTACCTCCTCACATATAGTAATGAAGTTGATTGTGTAGAACTGTTGGGATGAGTGCTGAAGTAATGAAAATGGTAACATAACACATACAAAAAATACTAACACATGTATTTAATCTCCCCTCTCAAAAAAGAATGAAATGCAAGTTGAGTAGAAGAAAAAAAACTAAGAGCTTTAATTAAAATTTTCAATATTGTCTAAGCCCTTTAGGATCTTTAAGCAATGTTAATACGATATTAAAAAAAAAACATATGAATATAGTCATGCAATCTCTTATAGCTTAAAGTTTGCTCTAATGACTCCATTTTCTAATATCTAGTTGATTGGACACCAATCCAATAGAAATTTCTTTTAGTCAACTACTTAAGTCTCTAATAGACTAAATGAATCTCTGATTCACTATTGCTAAAATAAAAATATTCTATTACTAGGGTTAGAGTGAAAGATTTGTCAAATATTAATAATAAAAAATATTAAAGAGATTAAGAGAGTTTTAGTTAGAGCTAGAAGGATGAGAATGAAAATTTTGAACTGTTTAGATAAGGGGTGAGATTAAGGATTTTTATAAGGAGATTTTAGATATTTTATTTTATTTTGGATTAATTTGATAATATTAAATCTCACTTAAGTAGAAGTGGTTAGGTATGGTATATTGAATCTTAAGTCGTCTACCATATATTGTATCAAAAAGTTGGGTATAATTCATACTGATACCGTATTGAAATTTCAATATACTCAATTTTCGATATGATATAAATTTCATATTGTTTATATTAAAATTTCTATATCAGTATGGTATCTACTATACCAAAATACTAAATTTCATATCAATACCAAAAAATTCAATACGGTATAATATTATATCAAAATTTTTGGTATACTGATAATATTGGTATGGTTCGGTATATTTTGGTACGGTATGTGAATTTTTTTTATTTTTGTCCACCCTATACTTAACCAAAATACCCTCAAAATTAATTGCCATTTTGAAAAGTTTAAGGGATGGTTTGATAAATTGATAATTTTGATCGTTTGAAATAGTAGGTAGACATATTTGTGTATTGTGTGGTCGGCCTTATGATCATATGTGAAGAGGTAAATTAAAAAATTATAATTAGTCACTTTGGGAAGGATACTTTTTCTCAACGAATCAACCCTTGTCTATTATAGTAATATCTATCTCGTAGTAGCTAACTCAACTTTACATAAATACTATATATGCATATTCATATAGTTGATCTCAAATGGAATAAAAATTTGATTGTTGTTACTAAGTGATCGCCTTCTCTATTAATGGGGTGGTATAGATTTTTGGTTGAAGTTTTGTGAAATAGAGTAAATGAAAGGGGTAAAATGAGAATTTATTGTAAAACTAAATAGGCTTGGTACACCAAACCAGAAAAAAACAATGAGCGGAGTAGACCAACGAGAGAGCTAGATTAAGGAATAGGAAGGAAGAAGTGTGAAAGCAGGACGATTTCGGGACCGATATCTATCCTTTCCGCTTCTAGGGATCTGCTGAGGAGTTTTTGGTTAGAGGAATGGAAAGGACGGCGCCGGAAAGCTTGCCCAACTCGCACCGCGTTGTTCGCGTGCAAGCTCCGCTGGTATATTTTCTCTTCGCTTCCTTTTTCCTATTGGGATATCTTGTTGTCTGTGTAAGGATTTTTAGGCGAGATCCTTATCGAATTCTACTTAGGGAATTATTGGTGAAATGGTTGCCAAAAAAAAAAACACTTTCCCCCTCTTTTTAAGCACTTTTATCTTTTTTTTTTTTTTTTTGATTTACGGAAGATCAGAGGTAAGTTGGAGATTCGTAAATCGATCTTTTTTGCCGATGCAGATGAATCATCTCTTTTGAATGCATACTATAGTCATGACTTGCTTTGTTCTCACTGCTTTGAGCTAAATCTACTTGTTCTGGAGCGGAACAAGGGATGCGTTTGTAGTCTGAGAAGCTGTGTTGTCTCAAAAGTGTTTTAGGTCGCTAGTCTTTAAACAATTAGAGGAATGGAGCTGTTGTCTCTTTCTTTTCCTTTTCCAAGATTCGATGCCAAAATGCAAAGATTATTGTTATGATGAGTTTCATGTGGCTGATATTTGCAATGGCCGTATTCATCCTGCTCGGATTACTTGAAAGGAGGAATGCCTGTCATCGTTTTTGTGTTTTAGGTCGCTGCTCTTTAAACAATTAGAGGAATGGAAGTGTTCTCTCTTTCTTTTCCTTTTCGAAGATTCGGGTTGAACTATTCTCTCCTGCCTCTTAGCGAATGAGGCAAGGATATTCAACAGTTCATCAAATTCAGAGTGCTACTTTTCTACAGAGGAGGTTAGTGCATCTTGGGAGTCGACTATTATTCCATTATGAGCAACACAACAATACAATCCCATCTTAAAGATAGAGTCCAACTCTCACCTTGACTTAACAAATTTGGTCACCCTTGAATTGACCGTTCATGGATCATGATACTCAGGAGACCCTCCTTGGCAATTGTCTCGTCATCTTAATGATGAGGAAAATCCTTGAGATCATAGCTTGGTAATTCTTTATAAGATCATCCCTCATCTTAGACAATTTGTTTTCGATCCTCGGAATCAACCAACAGCCGTCAACAAATTTCAAAATCACATAGTCATCATTGTGCCACAAAGCATATCTAAGATCCAAATCCAAGTCTAGACACTCTGGTGCCAACAATTTCAGATGAGATTTTCACACTTGAAGGAATGATGACTCCGTCCATCAATTCGACATTGCTTCAAGAAAGGTCTGAGGAATTCTTTGGTGCTAACTTCGAGTGCTCACTACAAAAGATGTTATTCTAGCTCACCACACTTAACCACATGGGGTTTTCAAGCGAAGATGCCCCTCTTAAACCTAATAGTGATGATCTAAAAAGGGATTTCCCATTGAAAGCATAAAGTAACTACCACTACCTTTGCAAGAACTACATCTTCAATAAGTTGGGCGATGACTTATACAATGTATATAGCCAATCAAAGATGATTAGGATTCTTTTGGACTTGATTGATAAGAAGTACACGTTAAAAGATGTCAGGCTGAGGTAATTCATAGTTGGCATATTCCTAAATTTTAAAATAGTCAATAGCAAGACAGTGATGAGCTAGGTGCAGGAACTTTAGGTCATCTTACATGGCATCCACCTAGAAAGGATGCAATTTAGAGAGTCGTTCCATGCAACTTTGATCATCAAGAAATTGCCACCCATGTGGAAGTATTTCAAGAACTATCTCAAACACAAGCACAAGAAGATGAGCTTACAAGACATTATCATACAATTTCGTATAAAGGAGTACAATTGGCACTCCGAGAAGAACTATCTCAAGGAAGATGAGTTCACAGGACCTTATCATACGACTTCACATAAACAAGGACAATTGGTTCTCTGAGAATTAAGTTATTGGGAAGCTCTAGATGAAAGCTTGGGCAAACCTGGTAGAGCTGGGGGCTGGAAAGAAGTGAAAGAAACTTGATGACAATCGTTCGAGAACGAAAAAATTCAAGGGGATGGAAAGACAACTTAATGAACAAAGGATTGTCGAGCTAAAGGAAAGAAACCCAACAAGCATGACCAAACCAAGGACAAGCTCATTATGGTAGTGTATGAAGTCAATATCCTCGGTGAGAAGTGGATAGATACCATAGCAACTTGACACGCTTGTGCAGATTGGGAAATGTTTTCACTCTTACATGCCAATATTGGGATGCAACCTCTTTATAGGGAACCTTGTGACATCTCTTCAGACTTAGAAAGTTGGTATTCAAGATATCCTTCGGGAAAAAACTCATACGGATCGGATAAATGTGCTTCATGTATTGGATATTCCAAATATATCTAATCTTGGTATTGCTGCTCATCTAGAAGAGGTTTTGACTAGTCTCCAACTTTGACAAAATTGTAATAACTAAGAGTAGAGTGATTGTAGGTACAGACTACCTAGATAGGGGTCTATTCTAACTGAATGTAATTCCAAGTGTTCCCAAACTTAATAATATTGTTAAAATTATTTTAGTTCCTTGAGTCTCTTGATCTTTGACATGCTCTGCCAGTGTATATCAAACTCTTCCTAAATTAGGACTTGTTACCATTAATTGAGTTTGATAAACAACACAAGTGCAAGTTTTGTGTAGAGGCGAAGATTGTCAAGGCTTTGTTTCTTATGGTGGAAAGAAACACAATATTTCTCGAACTCATTTATAGTGATATTTGTGACTTGAAGTTTGTGCAAACAAGAGGTGAGAAGAAGTAGTTCGTCACCTTTATCAATGATTGTACTCTGTGACTTCTTGCTATAAAGCAAGGATGAGGCCCTCAGAAGTGCTCAATAACCATTTGATGAATTCTGCTCAAAATCTGACATTTTTCATCAAATAATGGCTCCAATGCCTCAATCTAATGGCCTTATCTAGCACAAGAACTGAATACTAAAGGAGACGATGAACAGCATATTGATTATTTCGGGGTTACTCCAAAACATATGGAGGGAAGTGATCCTCTTCACCAAATACCTAATAATAATAGAGATGTAACTCCTTATGACTTGTGGAAAGCACACAAGTCTTCCTACAAATATCTCAAATTATGTAGGTTGTTTAGCTACCCAAACCCAAATAGATCAAGATTCGGCCTAAGATAATTGATTGCTTATTTATTGGCTATGCAAATAATAGTAGTGCATATCAATTTTTGGTTCATAATCATAAATTCTCAATGCACATGAAGGACAATTATTGAATCAAAGGATACACCTTTCAATGTAAGCAAGACAAGGGTGGAGGTCCTAATAAAAGAATCCATGATACTGCTTTTATGAACAAGTGTGTGTGTCATGGTAAAAAGTCTAAGTAGTTAAGAACTTTGGATCAAATTTCCTAACTTACTCGTTAGAAAATAAGCCTAGGACGGTGAAAGAAGTATTATCCAGTCTAGAAAATGAAACTTCATTTTGGAAAGCAGCTATAAATTACAAAGGAGAATCTATAATGCAAAACCATTCCTAAGAGATGGTAGATGGTAGTAAGTCATTGGGATCCTTCGTGGATCACGACATCCAAAAAATTCTAAATGATCATTCCTTTGTCTTGGTGATGAGTAAGATCCTCGAGATTACAACATTTAGGAGGTCTCTTTTGGTGAGATCATCCCTCTTTGTCAATCCTCCAGATCAACCAACTATCCAAGAGGAATTACTCCGTTTGACAAATTTTGCAGCTAGGTTGTCATTGAACCGCTAAGTAGATCTAAAATCTAAATCCGAGTCCAGGCATTCCGATGCCAACATTATCAGCCTATCTGGCTTCTTTTCCACCTTTATTAATTACTTCTAGAATTAATCTTTGTGTAACTCATCAACTGAATAGAGTTTCTTTCTTGAGATTAATATTTTTTCTCAAAAAGTTTTCTCCTCAAATTTATACCAGAAAGAGTCGCAAAGCCAGATCCATATTGTTTATTGATCACCAGCACTAACTTTGTTTGGCTAGCTATAAAAGTAGATGAGCAGCATGTCCTTGCAGAGGCTAAAAGGATGACTATTTCATATAGGTTCCCTTGAATCTTACTATTCCATACTAACATGAAATTATTTTTAGAAGTCTATAATGAATTTTAAGTTGGAAAGGTTTATAGTCAATTCGAGAAACGGATACAGCATAACAATTGAGAATAAGCTTCTCCTGGTAAAGATAAAGTAACCAAAGAATTACATCTGAACTCTAAGCTAAAATGGGCATGTTAGCCCTATTACCATATGGAATTATGGCTGGCTACAGTGGACATAAACAAGGGACTAAATGTGGTTCTTCAACTTACAGCTAGGATTGTTTCTCTGTAAATATGTTATCTATGATACCCAAAGTCATACTTGAAATATTATTGTATTCTATGGCGTAGTTTCTACTTATTATATGGTTTACATTCTTGTGGTCCTTATTGTTATGCAGCACCGAATTTGAACTGTTGAACCACCCAGGAACTAAGATCAAATAAGGAAATAACCTCACCTAGAGAAGTCAAATTGAATTTTTTTTTTAATTCAAAGATAACTAAAATACAGGACTCTAAATTTCTTTTGTAGACTAAACTCGACAATAAATATGAAAATAAATATTCTAAATAAAGGAAATAAACTAATCTAATACGGATTGCAATTGTTCCTTATTTTTTACTAAAATAGAAAGTATTAATTATCAAGTAACAAAAAATCAAATCTATGATTTATTGCAGATGCACCAATTTTGAATAATTTTTAATTATTTCCATTTATTGTAGATATGCCAGTTTTAAATATTTTTTGTCCTTAAAGTTTTCCACTATCTTTCCTTTAATCACAAACGTACAAAATTAAAGATTTTCAATTTCTAATCTTGAAGATTCTATCTCCTATTACATCATATCTATATTTAAATAAATTTTATCCTATTTTATTGTTGCTAATTAAGTATATGGATCCTCCTATATTATTGGATTTATTCCCTATTATATCATTATCTATATTTAAATAAATTTTATCCTATTTTATTGTTGCTAATTAAGTAAGTCTTCTTTGGTCTTCCTCGTTTAATGTGTGTATTTGTCATAATTTCTTTATTGCTGATGAACCAGTCTGAAAGTTATCTTTAATTTATTTTATTTAAAATTATTTTCTTTTCTGCAATATTTGTTTCCTTGTTTGCATTATTCTTTTCCTCATTTGCATTTTATTGTCCTCAAAAACAAAGAAACCCATACCTAGAAATAGGTTCACTATGCGCCCTCAACACATGGTTGGAAGTATTTCATATGATAAACTAGGTAAAGAATAATCTTTATTCTGAAAATGAGACAAATTTTGTATGTTTTTAAAATTTTTTCATGGGACTAGTTATTAACTTTTAGAATTGATTACGCAGTTGTGGGATTGGAAAATGCCAATCTGATTGAATCCAACTGATATAACCTTCAGATAGATTTTTGTGCCAATGTTAATTTGTTTGCCAGTTAGACTCATCATCTAAACCTGCTCATCATATTTATCCAGTTTGCTTTCACCAGCTACATTCTTGGATAATTGATTTGTGATAATCCCTCGTATCTGATTGATTTTTCAGTAACTCAGAGAGAGTTAACCCTCTTTTATATTTGAGTCAAATTTGTTGTAGAATCCTAGCATAATCATGGTGCTGAGTTACTGAATCTAAATTCTTCATTGCATTGCATCATTCACATTTAGCACCTCTAACCACTGTAATCTTATAGTCATTTGCTGGATAGTTTTAGGTGCTTGGAGTATGTTTATACTTTTCCTGTTCCATTGTGATGATGGGATATCTACAAGTATTTTCAAATATTTTACTTGTTTGGATTTCATGCCATATAAGATGCAGTCGTGAAGTGTTCCAATGTCATGTTAATTATAGGTTGATTCCGTTTCGTGTTACTGTAAAGTAGACACTGGTTTGAAAACAGTTGTGGGGGCTAGAAAGTTTGTTCCTGGAGCTAAGCTATGTGGCCAACCTGAAATTGTGCCCATGGGACCAAGACAACGTATCGCACGGAAGGAGAGAAACAAAAACCAGGGACCCCTCTTACCTGGTCTTCCTGATGATCTTGCTATTGCCTGTTTGATTCGGGTTCCTCGAGCTGAGCACCATAACCTTCGCTTAGTTTGCAAAAGATGGAACCAACTCTTATCTCACAATTACTTCTATTCCCTCAGGAAAAATCTAGGCATAGCAGAGGAATGGGTATATGTCATCAGGAGAGACCGTGATGGAAAGATATCTTGGCACGCCTTTGATCCTATCCATCAAATCTGGAAACCACTGCCACCCCTCCCTCCTGATTATTCAGAAGCACTTGATTTTGGTTGTGCTGTTCTTAGTGGTTGCTACCTCTACTTATTTGGAGGTAAAGATCCATCAAAGGGATCAATGAGGCGTGTTGTTTTTTTCAATGCTCGGACAAACAAATGGCACAGAGCTCCAGATATGCTCCGAAGACGCCATCTTTTTGGCTCATGTGTTGTAAACAACTGCCTTTATGTTGCTGGTGGTGAATGTGAAGGGAATCAAAGAATTCTTCATTCAGCTGAAGTATATGATCCTAACAAAAACAAGTGGACATTCATTGCTGAAATGGGCACTGCAATGGTGCCCTATGTGGGGGTTGTTTACGAGGGCAAATGGTTTCTCAAAGGGATTGACTCTCACCGCCAGGTTGTGAGTGAAGTTTACATACCTTCTACCAACTCCTGGTCCGCCATTCATGGTGGGTTGATTACCGGCTTGCGAAATCCCTGCATTTCATTAAATGGAAGGGTTTTTGCAACAGATTGCAGAGATGGCTGCAAGCTTAGAGTCTTTGAACGGGCGACAGATTCTTGGAGCAAGTTCGTCGACAGCAAATATCATCTAGGAAATTCTCAGGCCTATGAAGCTGCATCATTTGTTTCCCTTGATGGTAAGCTTGGTATCATCCGAAACAATATGAGCATCGGTATTGTTGATGTTGCAAATCCAGGAAATAACATAGAGACAACTAGTGCTCGTGTGTGGGAGGCAAATGTAGGGAAAGGACAACTGAAGAACTTTGTAGCAAGCCTTTGGTCCTCAATTGCAGGTCGTGGTGGATTGAAGGGTCATATTCTGCACTGCCAGGTGCTTCAAGCTTGATAACTCATGGAAGAAGTGGAAGTAGTTCCTTGATCAACCCACTAGTGTTACTACATTGTGTAGTGGCTTTTAGCTGCAAGTTCTTCGCCCTTTTACATATATATCATGGTTTTCTTTGACATCTCAAGTATTCATTCTATATTGGATGGTTGGAGAATGCTGTTACTCCAGCAACTTGTGGGAACAAAAAGACACATCATTTCAGAATGGAACTAAGTAGGAAATTTTGCAATATTCTACGTGCAGTTTACGCACTGCATTGAATGGAAGCAGCAGCAGCAAGGTAATCCGCAAAGTATGAGTTCGTTGTTGTCGCTGTTTCCATTCTTGATTGCAGGCCAGCACTACTATATGGAGTGATGCCGTCCAGCCTAAAGTTACAAGTATATGCATTGTTCTTATATACTTCTAGATTTACTCAGATCATATAGATGAAGTTTCATTGGAAATTGCCCACTCGTATTAATCTCCTCGTATTGTCTTCATATCCTGTTTTACATTGTAGTCTGTTGGAAATATTTGATGAGATCCATTCAACATGATTGAGTCTTGTCAGTTATTTCATCAGTAAGTTGACGACTTGAACCGTTGGAGTTGTGGTATCGCAACGTGGATTGAACCAAATTACATATATCAGTTTAATCTTTTTTTTACTGTTCATGTTTTTTTTTCTTCCCATCACAAGATTTATGCTCCCTCCATAATAGTGAATATAATGGTTAGGAGACATCATGCTCCTCATTTAATATGACTAGCTAGCTATAAATGAATAAAAGTTGAGAGGTTTATTTAAATCAAAGTTGTTAATTTGGAGTAGGTTTGACTGTGGCTCCGCCCTTGGTGCTCAAGCTTGGGCTCCCAAGTCCTGGGCTCTTAGGTGCCTGCGCACTCGGGCAACCTTTTGTAGAGAATGATGCCCCAAACTCTAATGGGTTATTGGACTTGCGGGTTGCGAGTCGTTCGTTGGAGAGACATTATTACTTAAGGTATCAAACACATTGATGGCTGAATCAAAACGGACAACCATTAACTAGTTGTTGGTGTTTCAAACCAACCGACAAAGCGAAGCAATGGCCATCTATCCATTAACAAACAAACTCCACATTCCTTCTTTTCATCACCTTTCTTTGCTCTTCTTAGTGTTTGGTTGCGAACGTAATCGAGTTATTGTATCTTGAAAAATAGATGTTTAATGAAACTTCTAAGCACCATCAAAGTGGATGAATCTATTTTAAAGAAATTATCTAATACGAACTTCAGTAGTGCTCAACACACCTTCCCACTCGGCCAACTCAATCTACTTAGTCACTCAACCTACTTGACAACTCAAAACTCAACGATTCAACCTACTCAGCCACTTCGTCCACTCGGCACTTGACTTGTTCAGCAATTGGTCACTTGGCACTCAACTTGTTTGGACACTCAACCCATTCAGCAGCTTGACACTCGGTCACTTGACAACTCAGCCACTCGTTCTAGTTGATGGCTGGAGCACTCGACTTAATCGGGCTACTCGACACTCAACACTCGACTCACTTAGCTTGCTCAACAATTTGACCTACTCAGTAGCTCAACACTTGACCTACTCGACATCTCAGACACTTAGCACCTCGATTCATTTAACACTTGGCCTACTTAGCCAGCTTGGGCACTCGATAGCTCGGCAATTTGATAGCTTAATCAAGCTCATCTATAGACCAGATAAGTCTAAATTCAATAATTTTTCATTTACATTAGCCAACAAATCTTACTCTTTAAGATTGCGAAAATAAATGAGAAATTGTTAAATTTAAAATTATTAAAATTTAAGTTCAGACTTATTAAATTTTGCGAGATGGACTTGACTAAGCTGCTAGAGAATGAGTTGTTATGAAAGATTGGCTGAGTTGGCTGAGTAAACCAAGTGAGTTGTTAAACGGGCCAAGTTGTTGAGCAGGCCAGGTGTTGAGTGGTCGAGTGCGAAATACATCAGCCTGTCGAGTGTTCCAAGTATCGAGTAGGCTGAGTTGCTAAGCAAGTCGAGTGTCAAGTCACTCGAGTACCGAACAAACTGAGCTACCGAAGTGGCAGAATAGGTTGAGTCTCAACTAGACTGTAGGATGAATAGCCCAAGTATCGAATAAACAAAGTGGCCGAGTAGACTGAATCTCTGAATAGGCCGAGTGAGAATATACGTTGAGTATTGTCACAGCTCATTTTAGACAATTTTTTAAAATAGATTTGTTGGACGTCAATTTCTCAATGGCTCGACCACGTTCACAGTCAACTAATCGTACTGACACACTGAATCCATACAAAGTTATAATATTAAAAATTATAATTCAATATAAATCAAATCCTCAAAACTCACAATGCGAAACTAAACTCTCATTCACATTGCTCATTTCATCCTGACCAAGTTGATCATTAAGCAATCAGCACATGCCTTGCAAAAGCATTGAGAAACATTTTAACAATCTTGAATTTGAAAATACCACAAGAGGAATTAATTAATTCTAGAAGATAGTTTAAGAATACAAAGATTACGAAGGATATATATTTAGCAAAAGAAATCTAAAGACCCGTACCGAAATGAGTGTATTGTAACTTGAGAGGAATTTTACAAAATAGTTGAACTTACGAAGGCAAAAATGAAATTATCTGAAAAACTAATGCTGAAATTGACTATTATGCAAACTCTTTGCAGGCATTTCAGGCATCTCGGCATATGAAAGAACACAGCTCCGTTAAGGGTTCAAGATAGAACAAAATGTTACCAACACTGACGCATGCCACAGCGTTCAAATAATTTTATTTTGGCAGCTTGTTAGGCAAAATAGGTACCATGGTTTCACATCAAAGGTCCTAACTTAATATCGGATAGTTCTTGAGTGCTTGATAATGGCCATTTTTGTATCTCTTTCCAGGAATTAGTGGCAGAATGGCTTCCAATTGGTAGAGAATCAATATGGCTTTGTGCAAGTATATCATTGTTGTTACTAGATCCAATGTCAGAGTTTTCATGCACTAGAATATCACTCTTCTTATGAAAAGAGCAAGACACTGCTTACTCGGGTTGGAAATGCAATCTCGACGAAGCAGGCCTCAATGTCACTGACTTCCACATGTTGACCTACTTAAACCACTGAACCATCGACACTAGCCAAAAAGTTACTTCTACTTTGAGTTCCAGATAGATCAGTAGGCAGGAAGGCATTCGATTCTTAACCTTTTCCTTTGAGGCTGTTGTCAATATTTCCTGAATGTTCATCATTTGATGCATTACCTGCAGGATGTTCACCATCTGATGTGTTAGGAGGTTGTACACCATTCGATATGTCAAGCACAGGATTTTTAGATGGGCATTCAAGTTCTTGGCTCCCAGGGAGAATCACAATACCATATGATTTTGATTGGTAGTTTTCATATGCTATTTTCTCAAAACATGCAAATGCATCTTTCTGGGGCTTAGCATTGATTTCAGTGACACGACACAGTAATCAGTATCCCAGATTTGGAGAGGCCCTAAATATTGAGAAAAAGAATGAGAGAAAAATATTGACAAAACTATTAGCCAAAATGTTCATATGTCCAAAATACAATAGAAAAAAATAGCATTGGCTCTATGATTCACAATCAAAATGGTGATAATTTTGGTAACAATATGCAGCTTCTCTGATCACAATGCTTAGGAAAGCAATTTCAACAAGAATAGCAAAGAACTTGTATACATAGACCTGACCAATTTTTTACCACGTTTTGGAAAGCAAGCTCTGGAACAGCAAGGGAATGATTTCAAAGTGGAGAAAGTGTACTGTCAATCATAATCTTAACAAGTCAATTGGATAAGCATAAATTGTAGTGAACAAAGATAAAGTAAAAATATAAGAAGTGCTAGTTGATAGACTGCTATTGTCTATTAAATTTGCTTCATACCAAAAAATATAGGATGTACTTTTAGAGCATTAGTTCTTGCGGATAAAACATATTGGATATGCGAGGCAAACAAACATACAGATAGGAGAAAGAAAGCAAACAGACATGGAAAATAGAGTATTGCATTAGGAAACCTGAGTCAGAAATAAAGAATTTGTAAATACAAATAGAATGCAACAGCTGTGGCTTCACAGGACTTGCACTATCGAGGCAAGGAGAATGAGTACAAGTTCTCAGTAAAGTTAAAAGCCCTTGAAGTCAATGTTGTCATGGTTGAGATCCTTTCTAGGAATCATGGAAAATTCATCAGAACAGATCATATAATTATAGCATAGGATTGTAAAACTACCATTTAACATTTTTGTTTAAATTGTATTTGAAATTTAGAATTTATGGTATATATTTCAATATACACTATTACCTTAACATCTAAAAATTGCATCAGTGTAGAAAATAAGTGAAACATGTAATACAACTGTGCGCTATTTTCTAAATAAAATTAAAATGTCTGTTGTAGTATCATAAAATATTTTTATTGGTCCAACTTTTATTAGAATAGATGATAATGGAAATGGTTTTTTAAAAAAATTCTACTTGAAATTTAAAATTAAAGAGATTCCTACTTTTTAGTGGCTTTCCTATGAAGTCGTGATTGTTCGAATCAACATCCTACTTAGGAATGAGAACATAGGATCAGATCAGAGAATTATGAGATCAAAATATAATTAAGATCCTACTTGAGATTTGAGTTTTCTAAGCTAAATGATTGTGAGAATCAAGGTCTTACATTGAAGACTGAGAGAAAATTGAATAAGGTCGATAAGATTATGAGATCATAGCCAATTAAGATGCTAGTTGAGATTTGAATCTTTTAATACAATTTGGATTATAGGTGGCAAACTTGATGACCATGCCTATAGGTGAATCTATTTGTGACATGATAATTCAATAAAAAGAATATTTTGAAATGGAAATAGCCAAAACTCTTTGCAAAAATTTTAAACTAAACTAGATCTGAAACCATGGTTGCCTCCATATGTCATAAGGAAAACCTTACCAGATTTGAGCTTTTATTCTCATTGTATTTCTTCTCCCATTCTTGTTGAGCTTTTTCTTC
>JBBMKF010000007.1:4736778-4753640 GCA_037834155.1 Curcuma caesia | reverse complement strand
AGTGTATTCAATTAGTTTGAATAAAAGTTTGATTAGTATGATTTTATTTTAATCAAATACTCGTACTCAAGTAATCTTTTTATCATACAAATTTAATTTTTTTAATCTTTAATTACTCATCAAAATTAACTATTTTTATAAACTAATTAATGCATGCCAATGTATTTATAATAATTCAATTCGTGGTTATTGGCAGACTGTAACGTCCCCTTTCTCCATGTCCGCTGCCTTCGCCTTTCCCCTGCCCCTGCGAACCAACCTAACCCTCCTCCGTCTCCTCTCGCTACTCGGCAAGCGAGACGCCCTTCTCACTCGCTGCCCGACAACGAGCTGGGCCGGTTGGCGTTTCAACGTCCAAGTGGAGGAGATAATGGATGACATGATGCGCGCCGGGGACGTAGCGCCAGCGCCAGCTCAGAGTATTGGATGCATCGTCCTTACCTGCCGGAGCAATGCCTTATCCTCATCAAGTCGTAGAGGCAGAAAAGGATACACTTTTGCTTCAAAATCCTTTGATCTTCTTGATGCTATGGATATGTGAACTAGACTGGGCAATTTCAGATCGGAACAGGTCGAAGAACTAGGCCTTCGACGCCTTCTCTTTTTCATGTGAGTTTATAGTTTTGGAATTCTCTTCATGTTTGTGATGATCTATTGGCTTATCTCCTGATTGATTGGTTTTGGTAGGGAAGAATTTAGGTAGTCGTTTAAGGAAAAGAACCCTAGCAATAAGTCAAGTCAACCATGGATCGATGTAATTTCGATTGCTTTTTTTTTTTCTGCATGAAAATTGGAGTTCTAAATCTTGATAATATTCTGGAATCAGTTCTAATGAATTATATATGATTCTAACTGATAATATTCTGTTTTGATTATACGTTATATATTTGATTGTCAAATTCTAATTTTTATTACTTGAACCTGATAAATGCATAAGACAAAGAACAAGGAGGTCAATGAACCCTTCAAAATTTTTTTTGATTTTGTGATTGTATGTAGTTCATTTCTCTTAGTTAAATTGAGTCGATAAAAAAAATTGATAATTAGATACTTGATCTAGTCATATTGCAATTTTGAGATTCTTATTATGGTTCCACGCTAATAGCATGAGCGCTTCATCTAGTTACACTCATATAAGAAAAAGAGAGAGAGAGAGAGAGAGGATGAATGGTGTTGGAGTTGAATGCCCTACCTATAAGCATCGTGCAAGAAACCAGAAAAATGTCAAAATTGTAGAATGAAGACTGACCAAGAGGAAAAAACATGTCTAGGTAGTAAAAGTTATCCCATATAGTTGTTTGAGTTAAATAAATTCTATAATAACATTCACAAATTAGAGAATTCACCCATTATTTGTTGAAAAGAGTCATGGACATCATGTTAGTTTTTTTAAAAATAAATAAATAAATAATGAGCTAAATTTGAGCAAACGTCTCATGTCATACTACATTAATTTATTAACCCTTGTTTTATGTGAGATTTTATGTTAAATGCCTCAACCATCCTCTAATATGAATATGAGAGTAAAGTTTTTATGACCTCCTCTCCTTTTCTTAATATTTTGAAAATATTTTTCGTGGTCATATGATCAAAGATCCATCTGATCTCAACTAGATAAGTTTTAAATGTGATGATCTTAATACACCATGCAGTGGAGCATTTGAAGATCAGTATTTTAAGAATGTCAATTAATTAACATTCTTTCCCACTAATCTGATTAGTCAAATCTACTATAGAATAAGAAATGGCGTAGGCAAGCAAATGTGCTATACTACCAGTATTTTGAAGTCAACTTTAAACAGTAGCAAAAGAAATAATATCTCTTACACCTCATTTCTTATGGAGGAAACAAATGTTAACAATAATTCACAATTCTTTTTTCCTCATTCGTGAGCAGGTGCATTGATAAAAAAAGGAAGTCCAGTGCGTGAAGCTCCTGCCGATGCAGGGCATTGATAAAAAGACAGAAAATATTGGTTGGGTATTTTTGGGCAGTTGCAGAAGAAATTAAATTGGATTTTGCCTGTTAGAAACAAAATGAAACTACATTGTCATACAAACGAGAAACATAAGAGATTCAAATGAACAATGACAAGTAATAGAAGGCCATAATTTAAGGGCCTTTTCAAACATTAATTATGAATGGTACACAGTTCATCAGTTGCTTGACAATATCCTAAATTTTTATTATATTGTTATTGCTAAGAAAATTATAAAGTAAATTTGTGAATAATTATCAAATATTAGATTATTTTGTCATAATGCATTTTAATTTATATTATATATGTAAAATGTAAATGCAATTTGAAACTCAATTTGAATGGATTTAACTCTATAAATTTGGGCTTAAAATGAGTTTTAATGAGTTTATCATCCCTTGTCAATCCCAATCTTGATCTTGTCGGCCCACCTTCCCTTATGTCCTTCAGTGTTGACCACTCGGCCTTCCCCCACTTGCTTTAGCTTCACCTTCTCTCTTCCTCTCCTGCTCTATTTTCCTTTGTTGCAGCCTTCTCAAGTAGGACAAACACTGCAACCTAGACACTTTCTCTTCATGGCTCCTTAACTCGTTCTGTTTTGAAGAATTCCAGTAGGAGAAAGGATACAGCAAATCACAGAGGCTGGTCAAAGAATCACTGACCTCTCTGTGCATTTTCACCTACCCAATCTCCATGTTCTTTCCTTTCTTTCTTTACTAGCATGGCCTGGGGTTGGAACTTTCTGAAGCAATCCTGCAGTAGCACAGGAAATATTCGAATGTGATGTGAAAGTGATTTTTCTTCTTCTGTTTTTGTCCTAGTTATTTGCTGTATCTTCACACCTAAATCCCCAACTAATGGCTTGTATCCTTGGGGATAGGGCTTGGAAAAATATCCACAGATATCTTTGTTACTAGCTGAATAGTATATAATTTGGGAGAGAGTCCAGAGGGGGTTAAAGGAGATAGACATTGAACCAAAGATTAGTCTTGGGAGAATAAATCAAATGACTGATAATCAAATATTAAATCAGTTAATAAGTAGATTAAGTTATTAGAATATGTCAAATTGAGTCTCTATAAAAGAATTACTAATTGTAATGACATCAAACTAGTAATAAAATCCTCTTCCACACTCTCTCTTGTTCTCTCCTTCACTTTGCAATTATTCAACTCTCTCCAACATTGAGTCTATTGCTGACTTTTCCCTTCTTTCTTGGTTCTTGCTTTCCCTTGCAGAAGGTGGCTCTCCGAGTAAAAAAGTGGAATCAGTCAACCAACTCCGATTGCACTTGAATGTTGCTTGCTCATCAGCTCAATTCCTCTCACATGCCCATGCCATATTAGCATTAGAGTCAACCATGGGTGATGACAACTCACAACACTTTTGATGCACCCAAGCAAACAATCAAGGAGCTAGCAAAAACCAACATTGATCAATCACGTGGAAAAGAGGAACGAGGAAAGTTATATGCTTTTTGGCCACATCACTAGCAAAGGAGATAAAGACCTATGAGCAACCCTCAAGAATAAGAGAAGATGGTGTGGCACCAACTATCATCTCCATACGAGTAAAGCACTCGAATGGACAAGATTTCATGTCATCCCTTTTTGGAGCTCCGCATTATACAAGACAATACAGATGGAGACCACCACAACCTTCAAAGTTTGAGTTTCCCTAGTAAGATGATGCTAAGACCCTCTTCCTTGGTTATTTAGGTTTTGAGCACTATTTTCGACAATAGAGGGGTAGGGAAG
Source organism: Curcuma caesia (assembly GCA_037834155.1). Taxonomy (NCBI): domain Eukaryota; kingdom Viridiplantae; phylum Streptophyta; class Magnoliopsida; order Zingiberales; family Zingiberaceae; genus Curcuma; species Curcuma caesia. The sequence continues at coordinate 4,749,904 of JBBMKF010000007.1, read as the reverse complement.
AAGAAAAGGTGTCGATCATTTCTAATGACCCAAAAGGGGAGACGCAAGTTTGGTTCCTAAAGAACAAATGAGATCACCTAACCTTATCATGGGATGACTTTCCAGAACTATGCTATGCCTACTTTAGCCCTCCATAGAGAAAATGCAAATTGGGCAAGGAGTATTTACATGAATTCAAGAAACTTCTCACTCACGTAGGAACCTTGACAACTACCTAGGTGTATTCTTTTTTAACTCCAGACTACTTAGCCTTGTAGGCACATTGCCTAAAGAATCTATTCAGTGTGACCTGACTGACGTAGAGAAATGAGTCAACACATGGAAGCTTAAATCCCTCAATAGTCACAACCAAACAATAATCAAAGCTCACCACCAACCATTTAACGATTAGCTGACATTGAGATATCTGAACAATCTGCAAGGAGCCTTTTCTTCAATTGCAATGAATCACTTTCATTTAGCACATGTATAAATGATTTTTTTTTTATCATAGATGGAATGGATGAAGACGAGGAGACAAAAGTGCCTCTTGAATACTCGCTAATGTTCATCCAGGGAGTTCATAAGGATCAAATATTCCAAGTTTTGATTATAAGGCACATCCTAGTTTGATTCTCATCAACTAAGGAACCACAAACAACTTTAGTAGCGAATAACTCATCACCAGCTAAAGATAACATGAGATGAGGAGCTCAAATTCTCAATTGTGATTGCTAATGGGGAATGAATGAAGGGAATAATAGTTGATTTTCTTATCTTTCTCATAAAATTTATTGTGATTTCTAATGGGGAGCTGATGCAAGGTATAATAGTTGATTTCCTTATCTTCCTCATAAAATTTTTTATGGTGCTAGGAAATGAATGGATGATTACACTAGGTGTTGTCCTCTTGAATTTCAAAACCATGACATAGAGTTTCACAAAATAAGACAAGTTAAGTTACAAGTGAGCCGATATTGACCACTATCAATATCTCTAGGGCATAAGCAAAAATGTATCCATCAAATGGTAGCAGTGAATGATCATCTATTTCGAGAACCAGGGGATATTCAACGCCAACGAAAGACTCATAAAAAAAAGCGAATCAAATTGGAACAAACCTCATGCTTGAGCACAAGTACAATGTAGATGGGTTGGGATATGTTATGAACCAAAATAATTTGGGATACTGACCAAGGAGGGGCTAAAGAAGATAGACATGGAATACACCTCTAAGGGATCAATCTTGGGAGAATAAATCAAACATCAAATCATAACTGGTTTTGTCAAAAATTAAACTTATATTTAAATTCCAAACCTTATGAAACGATATTGTTATGGCAAATGTCATTGGAAATATCTTTTTATTTTTCAGAAAACAATATATTTGTGATGAAATTGCTAGTTTGCAACTGCAATGTCATGTAAGGGTTCAATAAGATCCAGCATTTGTGATGGACATCACACAACAGGGTTCTGATGACTTAAAATCCCATAGGCATTTCTGACAAGTGCATTTTAAATGTCTTGTAAATGCCCAATTTTTAGTGCTTGTTAGGCATTGGATTGTTGTTATTTACAATGCATTGGGGCAGTCTTGGAGCAGCAGTGTGAATGACCGATAGAAGATCCTATGGCTATATTTTGTCTTATTAATTGGTTGATGTCTGATGGTGCAAGTGAACTTGTGTGAGATGTGACAATGATCTAGGTGAAATGCATTTAGTTGTATATATGGATGTGTTTTGAGGAAGAATATTCATGTAGGTTCTACATGTACGTCATAGTGACAAGAAGCAAGGAGGGACACCAAATGAGGTTCTAGGAGAGAGAAATGGAATAGAAGTTATTATCAGGATTTTAACCCAAGTGAATAGATTGTCAATAATGGTAAATTCAATCTAGAGTTTAGTTTGAAATTCTAACTCGACCTAGTTCAGATGATTAGACCAGGATTGAGTGTCATATGATTGAGTTGGGTTGATTTCAGTTAAACCTAGCTGGATGAAAAATCCTTGGATAACTTATTTCTTTTATTTGACTTCTAATTTTATTGTGCTCTTAGTACCACCTTTGGTCATATATATCTATTCTTATTGTTGTTAGCATTGATGTTATCATTCTGTTGAATCATATTATGCTGAATTTGTTTTATAGGATTGTATTCAGTTTGTCATCTATCCATTGACGTACCAGTTCAGTTCAGAATAGTCCGATCAATTGGATTAGTCAGGAAGGCTTGGACTAGAGGGCTAAGTCCATTGGAGCAACCTTGTTAGAGAAGTGATGTCATTGATTAATCATTGCATATGAAACTCTTCACGTTTTTTATTATTGTTGAGCTTTAATATTTCTTGCTCTCATGCTTTGATTATTGATGAGCTTCAATATTACTTTGTTTGACTTGAGTGATTATGCTCTATTCGTTTTCATGATAATATTTAACAGCTCACTCAAATCAAAATTAGTCCTAATGATTTGTCATTATCAATATATGAAAGGCACATCAAGGTCATAAATTCCCAACTTAAAAATAATTTTGCAGCCATGAGAATGATTAAAGAGCCAACTTCCTTGATTTCAAGTATTGTCACCTTATCAAGGTATTTGGCAGCATTGAATCTCTAATTATTGTAATGGTGAGTGATCTCATTACAGTATAATAACTAATTTTGCATACACATGATTTTACTGATTAATATGCAGCTATAGGTAACATCAACAAGAAACATGTTGAGTTTGAGCATAGATGATGACTTGAAGTGTGTTTTGATACACTTCATTAGGGAAAGTTTTAGGTTTACATACTTTGAGTGAATTCTTTCAGAAACAAATGTTGCTGCTCCCTTCCCTTCTTTGTATCACATGTTAGCACGATAACTAATGGTTGACTAAAAAAATTATTAAAACTTCAAAAATGATATCTTATAAATTTATTCTTTTATATACTATGAAGGCGACGAAGGAGAGCCTTGGTACAATGGTAAAGTTACTGTCGTGTGATTTTGTAGTCATGGATTCAAGTTGTAGAAATAGCTTTTTGCAACGCCAGATAAGATTGTGTACAATAGATATAATGTGATCCGATTGTTTCCCGAGACTAGGCATTAGCGGGAGCTTCATGCATCGGGTTGCCCTTTATTGTAAAGGCAACCAAGTAATACAAGTATAATTATATGAAAAATCAAATAAATTGAAGTTGGTGGAGTACATATAGAACTCAAAATAATTTAAGTTTATACTAACGCAAAAAGAAAAAGAAAAAGAAAAAGAAAAAGAAAATGATGACCAAATCATAGCACTCTCTAATAGAAGAGAAACCTTTGATTTGCAATACACAAACTTATTTCATAGTATAAGCACTTTCCTTTTATACTCTCTTGCAAGCTAATTCTTTCCTCCTTGTCGGTCCTTTCTATTATTTTTATTTTCCCTGCAAGAATACTTTATTTCATAGAAAATTATTTTCCTTTTATTTCACTCCATATGTGCTCAATGGTCAGTTTCACTAATTCTTCAAAGTTGTAGAATTTTACAATTAATTATGGAAAGACAACTTCATGTATAAATGTTTAAGACATGTCTTCGTCGAAATGAATACAAACTTACTACAATTTTCTTTACTTTTTAATCAAGTGTTTATAACCAGTACATAATGGTAAGCATATTAAGGAAATAAGTAATTTAAACAAAATAAAAAAAACAAAAAATATTAACTACTTAGCTTAGATGACAATATTCTTACTACTTTTGCTTAGGATGCCAAGTATGATTAACTATTATAATCTTTGAATTAAGTATGTAAATGGAAGTAAGGACTATATTTTACGAACGTGGCACTCTCATGTTTCATTTCTTCCTACTACTTTATGAATTCATTAAGTATTTTGTCGTTATAAAATTAAGGCAAGAACTTTAATTGAGTTTTCTTCCAAATTATTCAACCACATTATCGACTACTTCTGAACGAATATAAAATATAAGGGAAGGAGAAGGGAGAAAATTTTACATAATAATCTAGGGCAATTGTGATGTAGAGGAAATATCCGCGATAGAATGCAACAACAAGCTATGCAATCTTCCTTGCCGTCGACCACCATGCCTACGGATCTTATTCAACAGGTTTTTTTCCTCCTTTCAATATCATTTGGCAAAATCCTAGATATATGTATGTATCCAAATTAATTGCTTGTTTCTTGAGGAGACAATCAATTTCTTAGATTGTATTTTAAAATAGTTTTATTTTTATTTTTAATTTAGTATCAACCATCTTTTTTGCTGCAGAATATAATTTATCATTCCCTCTTTCATTTTCCAATATTTTTGTTGTTTCTTTTCTTATGATCTGCTACCTTAGATTTATTTTTCAACCTAAGCATACATTCAATTTTCAGATCTGTGCAATATTTTAATTCTTAGTTATAGTTTGTTTAGCTTGGTATCTTAGATTTATTTTTCAAACGAAGCATAAATACAATTTTCAGATCTGTGCAATGTTTTAATTCTTAGTTATAGTTTGTTTAGCTTGGTAGTCATTAGCATTTTGAGGGCATTCAAATATCATAAGTTTGATTTGAAGATTTTGGAGTACAAAATCAATAACTAATTATCTCTAATCAGATTAATTATGGGCTTTATTATAACATGAGAATGTGCTATTTATGTTTGTAGCTTCACTTATGTTTGTTTTTTCTTTAATTCCTTTAATTTCTATTTCTCAGTAATTTAAGTTTGTATATATTTCTATGTCTTCCCTAAATTACACATGCTATAGTATCTATTATAACTTCTTTCTTGTACATACTGTAATTGTACCTACGCTACCTGTGAACCTTAATACACATCTATCATTTTGGCATCTTTTACTTCATTTTCAATACTTAAACCAGCCAAAATATACTCACAGAACTTACTATTATATTTGTTTTGAGCAAAAATTTATTCCTCATAATCCCATGCAAAGGAGCTCTCTCTAAGGCCATGTTTCATATGAGGGAGGGGAACGGCTATGGAAAAAACTTATGTGGAAAGGATAGAAGAATATTTCTTTAGTTTGTATTTCCTTGGAGGGAAAGAAAGTGTAATAGTTTCCTTTCTCAGTGTTTTTTTAGAGGTAAGGAACAAAGAAACTTAAACTTACAATATTTGTCTATTAAAAATATAAAAACCATAAATCAAAAATAAATTTGAATAAAAGATAATATTATTTTTTAAAAAATAATCAAAAATAAATTTATAAATACTTCTACCCAAATTAGGCAGTTTTAGAGATAGTTGGATAATGATTCCTGGACTCTTTCCTTCCTTTCCCTTCATTTTCCCTTGGCCCTTTCCTTCCCTCCATTTTGTTCCAAGGAAACAGAGGGTAATGCCTAGTTGTCAGACCTCAAGGACAAAGCTCATGGCCAAGGGAATACCTTGGACAAAGGCTCATCCAAGGCTTAAGTTGCTATTATGGAATTGGGAAAGCAGTGACTGAATTGAAGCATCTCTACAAGTTTAATCCAGCGATGCAAATCATCTTTTCTTATATACTTGAGAAGTAATCACAAATCTCCATCATCCTTTGCTCCCATGTCACCCACATCCTATGGGAGTGGGTTGATGGTGCTAAAGCAGAGTGGAAGTGTTGCCTTGGAAATGGGCTGCTTGTTGAGAAGGCAAAGGAGGTGAAAAATTCTAGCACAATCCTAGCTTTCCCATAACCATCATGCGTGACTCAAGCTTGTTTGCCAAGGACATGATGGTTGGAGAGTTTCTAAAAGGCGAGGGTTCTACCGAGAAGATAAGAGAGATTTAGAAGTTAGAGGATTATTGTAAATGAACAGGGTTTATTCCTCATGGGGCCAAAATATGTTGCTTTGAAGCTTGAGTTTGTGAGAATTGCGTGGATTGAGGGGAATGACCCAGATAGCCAAGGGCACTTAAGTCCTCCAGAGCAATGGTTGGTTGAGTAAGAAAGTCGAATATTCCTGAATCAATTTAGAAAATTAAATCAAACCAACCTGAATAATTGAGTTCAATTTAGTGTTGGATTTATTTTGAAATTTGGGTCAAGGATGGATTTTGATTTTGTGCTTTTATATAGAAATTTTGAGAAACTCATAAATTAACCCAAATACACATATCATATATGTCATTATGATATAAACCTGAAAAGCTCAAAACCCAAACTGAAAATGGTTCCCCCCCCCAAGGCTTAGTTCGGTTCACATGCTCTGGTTGTTTTTGTAACCTGAATCTTTTCAGGAAGGGTCAGGTTATTTCTAATGCTTGACCCAACTTAGTTTCACCCTTAAGCCATAGGACTCGCGGAGTGTTCCTACAATCCTACCTAGTTCCAGGTTATCTACATTTTGTGTTATCTTTATGTTGCTGAACTGCATTGTGAGCCAATTGATGGATGACTAATGACACTAAACAATTAGGACATGGTGCTTCTCCATAGGTGGGTATTTTTCATCCTTTCATCTGCTCTCTTTCATAGTAGATGTGCCCTATGAGCACGGATTAAAATCTCGAGCTGTTTCAGACAAAATTGTCAAAACATCCCGTTCCACTAGCGGACCAACATCGACACAGACGAAACACGCGTTGTTGGGGCTTGACGACGAGGCCGGAAGTGTCGTGCGGTCCCAGCGATGCGGCCGGACTCCTTGTGCACGTTGCGTGGGTTGGGCGGGCAGAATAGATATACGGAGTTAGATTTTTTTAGGATTTAATTAAATAACTATAGGTTAATAATTTTAATCAACTCCTAACTATGATTGGGATAATTTAAATATGCTTAATTAAAGCCTAATAAAATTACTATTAATATATACATATATATATTAAAAAATTATTTTATTTTTAGATTTTTTATTTTTAAAAATGTAGATTAAATTTTTTATTTTTAATTAATATATTTTATATTTAAAAAATATTGAAACTATATCGGCATGACACGGTATCGAAAGAGAAATGATATTTACCATGAAATGGTAGTATGAAATTGTAGCATGACACTCACAATTGCATGCAGTGGGACCTACTGCATGCCAGTGGGACCTACTGCATGCCAGTGGGACCCACTGTCAATGTGAGTGTCATGCTACGATTTCATGTTGTGTATCACCACTCGTATCGAAATTATATCGTTCCAGTGTGAGATCGAAACCTCAGTATGGTTCGAAATTTTAAACCATGCCTGTGAGATAACATCTATTGTATGCTTTGCTAAAGCTTCCAGATGACTGTTTACAAATTGTGTTTATTCTTTTGATGTGACAACACTCCATTGCTTTAGTATCCTCAAGGCTTTTATTTGTTTTTGATACGTTCTTTCCTTCTAGACATCAGACTTTGCCTCAGGGATATGCCATCTTCCTTGCTCCTTCCTTTCTCTCCCCAAGAACATTCTCTCACTCTCTTAAATTGTTCAGTCATGCTACACGTCACATGTTGGGATGGGTCACTATGAGTGGTTGTTTGTGACTCAACAAAACATTGACCACATTGGGAGGATCATGATATGAGTTTCTATTTGTGAATTTCAACAAGGCATTGGCCATCATTGTGATTAAGATGGTGAAGATTGGAAGAAGTTTTAGTTTCTGAGAGACCTATAAGTGGGATAATAGGTCTCTTAGCAAGGTAGAACGGAAGGTTCTCCCTTAGAGGTGGATTACATGAATGGGAAAACAAAGGGAGATGAGAACATGTGACACAGTCTTGGCTTTCCCATAATTATTGTGTGGGGCTAGATCATGTGGTACAGTTTTGGGGTTGCAAGAAGCCTATGGTGTGATGATGACTGCCTAAGGGTTTTCAGTGGTTTGTGTGAGTGATCTATTCCTCAGGGGAATAAGATATCTTGCCTTATAGCAGAGGGTGTGAGGCATCATCAATGAGGGAAATCTCCCTGCAGTAGTTGAGGGCAGCTAAATGTAGGAGCAGTGGATCTTAATGAATTTTGTCTAGTGCGAGTTGTGCACAACCATGCATTACGGGTCTGACAGGCAATGTTGGTTGCTTGATCATCAACTAAGGGCGCTTGATGACTTTTCGTTAATTTCTTAGGATACATGGTATTTCTCAATGGAGGATATTTTCTACCCTTTAATCCATTTATTTATACATTTAAAGTGATTGTATGAATTTTAATGTTTTTCTTGCTATATGAGTTATCACAAATGTAACTCTTAGAATTTTACATCCAGGTTATGTTGTTATATATTTCTCCATTAATTTCAACCCCTTTTCATGTAAATTATGTTTACTTAAAAAACTATTAGCTAGTGCTACTAATTTATCTCGTTTGTGCTATATTTTCTGTGTTTAAAATCTGATATTGGATGGAGATTTGCCAACTCAAACTTTGACACACATAGTCTCACATAGAGAGATGTGGCCTGATAATCTTATACAACTAAACAACTATTATCTTGGGCTTTACAGTTTGGGTTGATCATTGGTCGTGCCAATTAATTGGTTAGTTTTCTCATGTTGACAATTGGTATCAAGAGAACCTAAACATAGAATGTTTAATTGTCGGAAAGGGTGGCCTACGTGATGGTTGAGTCTCCATTATGTCTTCGATGCCATTGATTAGGGATGATTCAACGCCATGAACTAGACTATAGGCCTTGATGGATGTCAATACTTAAGTGAGGGATATTGTGATGTGTAGTTTAATTTCATAGGTAAATCGTGAGCTAGTAAAAAGGATGTATAAGTATAAATGAAGTCACTTAATTTTAGAAATAGTGAGGTGTTGGAGTGCAATGAGGTAGTCTGTTGAGCAAGGTGAAATATAACTAAGATATCCATGTAACTTGCTTTAAGTATGTAGTTTCAATAACAAATGTTAGCCAAAGTGGACAACACCTCAATATTGTTGTGTACATAGTGTGCTAAAAGTGTTATAATCCGCTTAGATGAGTGAATTGGCACGTTAATTTTGTGGTGTTTAACCAATGGGCCAAAATGCTTATGCACGAAATTTAGGTTAGTGAGTGCTTTGGTTGACTCTCATGGCTTATTTTCCCTTTACTTGGATTCCATGTAATTAGATTTCCTCACAGATTTGTTGTTTCTAAAGCAAGTCCTTTTCTTGGTTTTATCAGTTGTATTTTCAAATCATTATTTGTTTCATCATATGCATCAAGTGGTTCAGTTTTTATCGTTTTGGGATTAAACTAAATTCATTTTTCTGGGTTATTTTGTTTCATCACATGCATCAAGTGGTTCAATGGGATTATGCTCATATTTTATTGAAAACATCACTTGGGTTAATTTCCCTAAAGTATGATCCTTCTACATTTTGTCTACATTGATGTTTATTACGCATACTTTGATTCATTTAATCATGCCATGTCATGTTTTCTTTTCATTTTCAAATCAACAATCTTGTCAGGTAGGTTGACCATAGCATTCTGTCATTGTTTTCATAAAGATAAGTGTCTTTGTTTTAAGTTTGAACATATTACTTAATTGTGTCAAATTTGTATTGGATGAGTCATGATCTGTCACATATAACAGATTGGTTGAGGTTTGAATTTAAGCACAATATATGAACAAGGATGGACTCTTATTTAGGTGTTGTAGAATAGCATGGTTTAGCATATTCTTATCCAAAGATGAATTGATTGATGTGACTAGTAGGAAGCATGATGATAAAAAAAACTAAGTAGCCATGGAAGAAAAAGAGAGTGTAGAGTAGTAAACTATGATGAGTAATTAACAAAAGTTTCTAATAAGATGCAAACATGAAAATCCAGAACAAAGTAAAATAAAAAAACATTCACAACCAATATAAATAATGATCATTCTACATGGGAGACAACTTACAGCTCTGGAAGCTATGAATCATCCATCACTTAACAAGGGTTACATCGTTATCCATTATAAATTTTAGAAATAGCCTAATATTATTTTAAAAGGTTCAAGATGGACAAGATATTCCCAAAGTCAGGATGCAGACTTACAAAAAGAACTAGAACAAAAATCCTACAAAATTTTGATATCAATGGCTGGGTCTCTAATAACTAAGCTACATTTGTAATAGTTGATGTTATACAAAATTAAACATATATTGTATTTCATACAGTATCCTGGAAATACATTAACAAGATTGAGCCTGTCTACAGTTCCACATGTGCAACCATGTCATGTTTACTTGGACCAAAAAAAGAGAATGCAAGAAAATAATTTAACCTTTTTTGTCATCCCTGTTTGCTTTCCCTGTCTCTCAAATTAAATCTGCCCAAAAAACTAATTTTTTTTCTTCGAAAGGTAACCTAGTATACTTCTTTGCTAAAATTTAGTTTACTTAGGGGATGGAGAGGGAAATGGAAGGCCAGGAAGAAGGTGAGATGGATGGATCTGTTTTCTTAAGTGGAGAGGAGTGGAAGTGAGAAACTAAACATAAAAAAAAATTATCATAAGATGTTACCAGTTATAAGTCTGAAGGGAAGGTTTTGATGGAATCCTTCAAATTTTCTATCCCATTTGCCATTTGTTCATTGGCCAAGTAAACAACTAACCTGTGGTTTGTCCCTCATTTCTATTTCAGGTTTAGAGCCCTAGGTCACCATAAAAATCATTAAAATACACCCTTCTCTTTTATTCTTCCATTTGACAAGGGAAGGGACCTGTGGATTTCTTTATTGAGGGAAATTGGGGTGAGGGATTCATGTATTTGCTCATTTCTGTTCTTTATTAGCATGCCACTTATTTCTAATATGTTGAGCTATGATTCTTACTGGATCTCTTTCAAGTGATTAAATTAACTTTGAATTGCAGTATTTGGATGAAAACAATAGACTCATTAATGCCATAGCTAATGACCAGAATCTAGGCAAGCTGGAAGAATCTGCTCGGTAAGCACAAACTTCTGTGAGGCTTATTACTCTGCTACAGAATCGAAGGAAAAGATTATGTTTCCATTTTTATTTTCCTTGTGTGTAAATTTATACAGGAACCTCGATAGGCTACAACAAAATCTCAATTTCCTCACTGCTATTGCAGATAATCAACGTTTGGTAGATGCTCAGGTATGGATCAGAGATGAATACTTTTAATTACACAGATTTTTACTTACTCCTTCCTTCTCACTAAGCTTGTCCTGTGCACATGAACACTACTTTTTATAACAGTATTATTTCTTATTCTGTGCATATGGTTAACTTTCCCAATGCTTTTTTTCTTCTTTAATGCTATTTGATGGATGTGTCCTAGAAACATGGGACAAAATTTTAATAAGACATGTGCATAATTTAATATCTGTTTTCCCAACAGTATACTCCCAACATGTACCTGCAACCTCAATTCTACTCTGCTAATAACGCTGCTGTGCAACAACCACTACAATTGATTCAACCTCAGCACACTGTTCCTGCTGCAGTCATGTCACAACAAGGGTATCAGATCATGAAAATCCAACAAGCTCAACAGATGGGCCCCCAGATCCTGGTGTTTGCTCCACCTGCAGTGCCACAGGATCAGATGTCGTTTCCCCAGCTCTACAATCCCATGCTGCTCTATGGCCAGGTTGCGCAGACCCAACCGGCTCAGCCACTGCTGCTCCCCTATGATCCAACGTGCCAGCCCCAGATTTGTCAGACTCAGATGCAACAAGCTGCATTGCTTTGTGGCCAGCCCATGGGAAATTATGGAATGGTGAGCGCACCCGGCTTCGCCAATGCTGGCAGCAACAATGAAGCTGAGAATATAATGACTGCAGGTTTGTTGTCTGAGGCCGAGGGAGCTCTGAACATGCCTCTCTACAATCCAGGTTCTGGAGAAGAAGGTAACTGGGGTGCTTGAGAAGGTAATTGGGGTGCTGGTAAATTGCAGTATTAATACTCATTGATGTCTAATAAAGGAACCTACCATGACTGTTTGGCGACGACGAATAAGAAAACTCCTGCTGAGAGAACAATTATGCATTATGTTAGACGATTTTTCTCATGTTTCAAGTTGTTTGTCATCATTTTGTGTTATCATATGGTTTCAAATTATGCCAACCTTATCTTTGATTACAGTAGTTACACATCAGAGGTAGCAAACAAAAGGTCTTTTGATGAAGGAATCATCCAATGTTTGTAGGGGGTGATTTCGCGCGAAGACTCCCTGCCGCATCGCATGATCTATGCGACTGTGATCCTGGCTGCTTGTTTGAAAGATCAAGTAACCAATATTAGAGCTGCATCTTATGCACCTCACACTTTTGTTGCGACATTACAAACTTGTTTGTTTCACAAGTGCTTTGTTTTTATTGATGGTGGTAAAATGCTACACCTTATTGCACACATGACACATCTCATCCAACAATAGGCACCCTTGCAACCTTCCCTTGCTTGTCCACCCAAACCCAAACCCTATCGCACCGGAAGTCTTGGATCACAACTGATCCCATCTCCACAATCCTTGTTGTCACGCCTGGGTTCTCCGCTATGATGACCACCGCAGCTTCCTCACCATCAACTCCGATCAGCTCAGGCCATGAATTTTTTCCTGCATAGCAAAACCTTTTAGAAAAACACTCCTGGTTTAACACATGTAGATGGATATACCTGCACAATGCATTTTGCCCCCCTTCTATTCTTTTTGTTTTTATAATCTTTATCATATCAGAGCTCCTTCGTGTTCTTATATATAGACGAGGTTTGGCGATGACATCACAAATCATGTCAAACTTATGATGGAAACCTACAAAACTTTCATACAATTTTTGGAGCTTTAACCGAGTGAAATATGACCTCAAGTTATTTAATTATCCATTTCAAACTATGAAAAAATTACGTGTAAAATTTTAGAACTCGTGCAACGTGGAATATGCATCAGTTTTAAACTACTTAAACTTTGAGCGAGAACATAATTGCTGATCTTATTAGATTGTCTCTTTGTCCTCTCCTTTTTTTTGGATAAAGAAAATTTGAAGAATTGTTGCGTTGGATTCCATCCGTGTTTATATATATATATAGAGAGAGAGAGTTATTTAGCTTTCAATCTATTACGTGCCTTACTTGGTTGAAATAATTTATTAATTTGGCTAAAGTTACTCTTGAATTATACTGAGTAAGATTCATAATTACACTAAAATTTCTTCCATATTTGATTCAAGTTGATCAAAATGTAATGAGTTTGTGTCAAATAAATTTGT
>JBBMKF010000007.1:4725941-4736678 GCA_037834155.1 Curcuma caesia | reverse complement strand
CATAATTACACTAAAATTTCTTCCATATTTGATTCAAGTTGATCAAAATGTAATGAGTTTGTGTCAAATAAATTTGTAATACACCCAATAAGAAGTGGTTATGCCCTCTGCTTTTACCCCTCTCTCTGAGAAGAAAACTTCTTCGTAATATCTCCTTTTTTTACTAATGCAAGGAAACTAGTGGGTGTATTCCTATGACATGTCATCATGGTTATCATCAATAATCATAAATATAGATAAACTAAATTGTTCAAACATTTTGCAACTACTAATGCCCTATTTGCTTTAGCTGAGCCCATAAACTCTCTGTTCATTCAATGGACATGAACGAGACACACGTAACCTCGAGCACATCTCCATTGCATCGGTTTGCTATGCTTTTGCGTCTCTGGTGACGCAAAATTACCTGATTTTGATCATTTTATAACCTATGAATAAATATAGAGAAGGCCAGAAGGAATACGCATGGAACATCTGGAGAACCTGGTTCTTTTAAATTTATAGTTGAAGCTTCCTACAGATTCCATGAGTTACAGCACATGCATAATGGCAGGAGTATCAATGCAACTACAGAGTATAATTATATCATTACATAATGTTCGATGGAGAGAACCTTATTGAAACAAAGAACATATGTCGGCAGCTTCACGAGAAAACAAATTGATCTCAGCATGTTTGATTCACTAGTTCACACCTTTCCTCGTGCACTCTAAACGCAAAATGCTATTCAATCATTGTTGAAAAGGAAATACCTGTGACTAGAAAATTCAGATTATTGTGAACACGGATGATAATAAAATAAAAATACATAATCTCTTTGGTTTGATACATGATTCAGATAGCATAATGGTAAGATCCAATTTACAGAATTTTAGCGGAGGAAATTCTCGTCTTTCAATTTGTGACGACCTACTTCACCTTTGTTCTCATAAAATGACTTCAGCATCCTATCAAGAAAATGTAGTATGAAATATTGTACATTTCATTGCCAGGTGAACAGCCAAAAGATACTGGTTGACTTGTTATATAATGGTAGATAGACATTCGGGCAGACTATAATCCATTAGCTTGTTGTGTAATGGTTCGCTTGTTCTTTGTGCAACTCAATTCCAAGTTTTTCTTTGCCTGAAAAAAATAGCAGGGACAAGAAACAAGATCATTTTTCAAACAAAATCATAGTATTTTATGTAACAGATAACAATCCTAAAACTAATTATATCTTGATACAGTGTAGTAAGTGAATACTTGCGAGTCTTCTGTTGGGTCCTCCAGAAGCAAGCTAATGCTCCAAATGCACAGCTAACAACTGCAATAGCTAGTGCAGCTCCAACTGGAACAACAACTGCATTTGATGGAGTAATGTCATATGTTGGGGATAGGCCAGCTTTGCTGTGGCTAAGAGATGATTCTTCCCGCAAAGAGGCAATTGTCCTTTCATAGTAATTGACCAAATACTTAAATACTTCATCTTCATCCCAGATTATGTTTTCTAGATCATTATTCTCGTTGGAAGATTTATAGCATGATGGGCAAAGTTGCTTTGGAGGCCACAGCATCTTTGGAAATCTTGGATCAAAAGTTTTCAATTCATTTTCTTTTTCCCTCAGTCTCTTGTTGACTTTGTTATGTGCATTCCATAGCCACATTGCTAGGTCACGAGTTTTGTTGAATGGCTCTGAGACGCTACAGTGAAAAATTAAACGTGAGATGCAATGGTAAGGCATTTGATTTCATTAGTTTCGTTTTACCTTGAGGCCATCACATGAAAATGCCTTCGGCAGTCATCACAAGTAAAAAAGTTCTGAATAAAATCACATATCGCCATAAAAGCAAAATTGCTTTCGTCATCTCCAACTCTAACTGATAGAGCGTGAAACAGAACCCACAGACCACAGCTGCAAGAAAGTTATACAAGCCATAACGAGTTGCTGTTATTTGCACTGTAAGTGTCAGGTGTATGATCTATGGACTGAGCCATTTTAGCAAATGCAAGCAAGAGATGGATAAAATGTAGTATATGCATGCAGGAGATGGATAAATGTCTAACATAATTTGTTAAACAAAAATAAACAATATATATTGGGGTTTGGCTTGACATCTTAAGATTTAGGGATAAATGTCACCCAATCAAATTTCGCATGGAAACATAGCCAGAGATCCTCCTTCAAGTTTGAAAATCTACATTCCCATCTAAGGCCCAAGAATTGAACTTGTCCAGTTCAGTTCAATCAAACCAACTATTCACTGTGGAGACTTGAAAAAATGAGCAAACTGGTCTTTTCTCAATAGTTTCAGAGTTGGGGATAAAAAGTTGTCCAGTATCAACAATTAAGAAGATAGGAGAACCTCTATCGGTAAAGCTAAGGGCATTCACATTTCTTGGATGGAAAATACATTTCTCCACTATGCTTCTGGATATTCTTCAGAAGATGACCTTCCACATAGTTCTTAGTAAAACTAGACTGTAGTCAGATTATAAGCTGGAACCAATCCATAGTGTCACCTAATGCTGCAACCTCAATAGTTGGTAAGAGTAATTTAGTGTGTTAAAATCTCTATAAATAGTTTGAAAAAAGCAATATACCCTGTGGTACTGTTATATTCCAGAAAATCTAATTATACATAAAGTAAGACAATTGGGGATTTTTTTAGGAGCTGTTGGAATTAAATTCGAAATTTTTAGGCTGAACTGGATGTTTTAAATGTTGTTTTAGTGGTGCTATTTTAGCTTGGATGTTTATTTGGTAGTTTGTTTTGCTGTCCGATGCCGCAGTTAGGTGTGGCTTGACTTGATCTCACCTAAACCAGTGATGAAACTAATTGGACTGGTTCATTTGACTAGGTTTATTGGGTTAGTGTTTTAGGTGTCTTAAGGTAGGTGTCTTAAGTACCTACCTATCCTCTTCCTGTGGTTGTGATAAGTCCCCCCTCCCTCATTGTTCGACGCATTGCCTCACATGACACAGTCTTGCCCCTTCTGCTGTTCAATGCAGTAATAGCCACACTAAACTTCTTCAAATGCCCACTGAGAACTCTCCTCTACCCCTCATCTCTCTCACTTGTGCTCCTGTATCAACGCAACCAGATCGCTCATGTGCTGCCCTCCGCCAAAGCGCATTGCTGCTAAATACAGCCCACGCCTTGCCTCCACCTTCAGTCACAGCAACTGCCATTGCTGCTAAACACAATTGCCGCCACTGCTAGAAACCCTAGGTAGGCAGGAGCCAACCCTACTTTTCTCTTCTACCAAAAGCAGTTAGCTCTCATATCTTTCTGTTGTATCAACCCTGATTTCTCTGGGAGAGCAAACAAGTCGTGCCCCCTTCAGTTGAGGAGCAGCAATTCCACTAGCATTCAGTTAGGAAATTTTGTTCTCGCAGACCTGCTCATTATCTTGCTGCCCTTATTTGGCAGCCACGCTTTTGTGTAGGTAAGGTTGTGAATCCTTTGTGTAAGTGCTTGGTCTTGTGGTAATATGGCATTTTCCCATGTTGCATTATTTAGTTTCTGTTCTTAGTCTTTAAGCAACACCTGGAAGATCAAATATTGATTGTAGCAGGAAAGAGGTGCCTTCATCTACTTGGAGTGACTTATTTATAGTTATTTTGGTAAATCACAGAATCAGGTAGGTATTGATCAAATATTGATTGTAGCAGCAAGGAAGCACCTTCATCTACTTGCAGCAACATTCTAGTGATTTTGGTAAATTGCAGCGCGTGGTAGGTTCCTTTTCTCCTCATTCATCGAATCAAAAGGATTCACGAGAGAGGGGTGTTGTGCATCAATAGGCCTAACCTTATTTCATTCTTTGTTTGCTATTCATGTCATTTCTTTATAATGCAATGCATGTCATTATGTTGATATAGTCTTCTATTTTGGAGGTATCCTGTATGTTTATTTTGCTGATAATATATGTATCATAGATAACAGTTTGATAATCTAGAGCATGACAAAACTGGATGACTCTTTGCAGATGTAGATTATTATAGTAGAGGTTTTATTGTGATGGGGGCCTTTGGCGTATTAGGATGATGAAGCATAAGCAATTCCTACCGGTTTGGAGCACCTAGAACCATCACTCTATCACAGAAAGGGAGAGTGCAGGAACTCATGTCCATTGAACGAGTCCTAACTCGTTAATTGGTGGTTTGCAGTTTGCATGTAGTTTGCAGTTAGTAATATATTTTCTTTTTGGCAATTAGTAGTTATTTATTTTTTGTTGTTCATAGTATAATATTCCTTTTGTTGTCTACTTTATGTACATTAACCATATTGCTTGATCTGGCCCTACACTCTCTTTCCTTATTACTCCAGGACCACAAGTGGATATATTTTTGGTTTAGGTGGCTTTAGATCTACCCATTACTAGGTGGAGGCTCTAAGGACACTTCATAGCATTCTTCAAGGATTTTATGGGATTTTGGTTTCTACTATATCAATTTTCTTCACAACCAGAGTTCATTATATATTTTAAATCATTCTTATCAAATTATATTTGTTCTAGAAGTGAAAGATTTTGATTTGGATAATCATTTGAGTTGAATTCCTTTTTTTTTTTTGTATTTATGAAGTTTTAAAACAGTATCTAAAACACATTTGTATATGATTTCTGTAGAATGATTGGATGATGACTTAGAAGGTGCGAGATAAATTGTCGTGCAGCCATCATGGTGTCATTCCATGCATATGGTCGTGACAACCCACTTGAGGCATGATAAGTTTGGTGGGGATTTAACGGTCCACTCAGGGCCAATGTGGCATGCCTATTTTAATGGTTTGTGTTGTTAAAAAGAAAATTTATTAGGGATGTTCCTATAGGTAATCTTCTCAACCTTTATCTATATTACCATGTTGCCATTTTACATTAACACCCCTATATTTGCTATTTATAAGAAAGCTAAAATATATTGGCAACTAGATTGCAATGATATTGTAGAATCAAATATTATTGTAAAATGCTAAATTCTAGAACTCTATGAAATTTTGATGGGGAAAAAATGCTAATAGACCATAGATTAGGGTGTTGACCAGTGCCGCCTAAAACAGACAATTTTTACCATTCCAATACAAGTCCGGCATAGATACTCGTCTGGCACTGGCGGACCCATGGAGTCCTCTACGAGGCTGCTGCAACCTCGCAGCAGCTTTACAAAAGCCTTTGTGAGGTTGTGAGGCTGTTGCCGCCGCCTTCTGATGGCCGCATTGAGGCTCCGTAAGGTCACGAGGCCGTGGGCAATTTTTTAAAATTATTTTTGACTTTCTTTTTTTTTTATTTTATCATTTTAGGATATTTTGATTTTTATAAGATTTAGAGTTTAGGATCTAAGATGGTTATTTTTTTCCTCTTTTATTTTAATTTTTTTATCAATTAATTCCTTTCCTCCAATAATTTCTTTATTTCTTTTGTCTATTTCTTTTCTTCCTGCATCCATTTACAAAATAAACAAAGACAAAGGATTGCTAAGGAAAAATTATCTCTTTTAAGGATGAAGGCAGAGAAGGTAGAGATAAATTATTAGAAAAAACATCTATAGCAATCAAATATTTTTTAATTACCTTGTAATAGACCACTAGAGATAACAAAAGAAATGACATATCCTCTTGGATTGCAATTTTATGGGCAAAGTGACAATTATTCAATATGTTTCAACCTCTCATAAAAATAGGATTAGAAATAATATGGAAACTCAACTATTATGATATAAATTCATTGACTTAATAGGAGAATTGTCTAAGTTATTAACTCTGTGAGCCAAAAAAGTGCACATGTAGTAAGAGTCATACTTTTATCCTTTGCAAGATTTTAAAATACATTTTCAGATGGCAAGTGGTGAAGCTATTGCATAGTGTGTGTTATGCAAGAGATATAAACAACATTACTCATACTTAAATAATAGTTAAATTAAATGATTAATATATATACATCCGACAAAGTGTATTAATCAATTAAAATAAAAAACTAATTTCACAATCACAAATTAGGAAGGGGATTTCACATAGCAGGAGCCAACAAAGCATGTGACTACATAATATAACAATTTAAATCCAAAAGCTAATTTGTTCTGATTTTCCACTTGAGAACTTGGATGAGTTTTATCATTGTCAGAAAGATAAATGATCTTGATGCTTAAAGAAATTCAGACTCTTGAGGGTATTATCATTTGCAATATCATGGTCACATAAATTAAAATGGTAAATATCAATAGCTATATGGATTGAATAATTCAGTACCTAAATCCTCTAGTGCCCTTTATGCTCCCACGACAAAATATCTGCAAAATAGAACTCTATGCATAAGGCACTAGGCATACCAACCATTGCTGATGATTTGTAGATACATATGCATCTACTCTTACAAGCAGGTTAGTTGGAAAGAAAAAGTTAATATGATCTTAACGATAAAATAAAATAAAATTATAACAGGTATATGGATCCTACTATTACATACTGCACAAGAGATCACATGCACGCTTCATTTTTATCCACAAGAGCCACTATTCAATAGCCATGCTGATCAAATTTCTCCCATATTTATGGAACTTATATGAATGCTGTTTTCTGTGATTATGTCAACAGGATAGAAACATTTTGACCATAATTAGCAGCAAGATGTTGTAAGAGTTTTTAATGGAAAACAAAGCCAATACAAAAGAGTAGGATATAATAAGCATTATGGCAAGAAAAGAGAAAATACAAAGCTAGAAGTTCACGATCAAAATAAATGATCTGATCAGAAGAAAGGATGAAATTGATCAAAGAATGTATAACATCAACATCTGTTTGGATATATTCTGGCAAGGTATATTCAGTGAAATGAAATAAATATCACATTGTAAGTTGTAACTGACCCTGGGCATGGAACAAGAGTTGGATATTAGGTTAAACAACAAAAATGTTATTAGATAAATTGTGGGCATGAAACTTTATAGTTTATAAACACAAAACATGCCCCAAAACACTTTGGTCACAGGTGTAAAATGTCAAAAGGGTACTGTTGACGTACAAGACCCTGCAAACATAGGGCTCAGCCAGTTCAATATATGAATTCCACCTTCAAATAGCAAAGACATCAAATAGCAAAGACAATCTGATGACTCAAACCTTTATATCTAGTGAAGTTGCAAAAATAGAGTGCAGAAGCAGTCAGACATTTGTAATGCTTCTGCAACACTAATTAGAGAGGAAGGAAGGGATATGCAAAGAAAGTTGATTGTGCTTCAATGGGGGCGGGTAAATGGATGGTGGGAAAGAAAAAAGGTAGAAGATATTTTCTTACATTCGTAATGTGAATATTCTACAATGAATCGTGATCGTACCCACTAAAAAAATTCATGTCCACTATTGTTATATGCACCTAGCAACAAAGGAAAACCACGAGAATGCTGTGCGATTAAAAGGACCAATTTATTATTTTCTCCAGAATAGAAGTATGAGGCATTGAAAAAGAGTAACAAGGTAAACAACCAACCCAATATCCACGAGGAATTTCTTTTCCACAGATCTGATAGTTTGTAGAAGCATCTCCATCTTCCAAGAGATTAGTTTCTTGTGAGCTCATTGAAGGAAGATCTGAAGGCCACAAATTGTTGAAATTCACCAGCATTTCAGCACTACCCTTCCTACATCTATTAATTAAACTCCAATGTAAGTGGTTATTTGCAAAATCTAAACATAAATGTAATATTTTCACCTTTTTGAAGGATGATGAACAACCAAAAGCTGGAGAAATTTAATAAGGGGCCCACGTGTATTTGCCTTTATCATCTGAAATTGTACAGTAGTATATCCAGTATTAAAATTTGAAACATGGATCACACGTTTCCATGTAGGGAACAGAAGTCTACCTTATTCTGGAAAATTATTTTAAATGCCTGTGCTGTTGCTTCCTCAACATCATAAATTGCTCTAGCAATCTGACAATGAAAAATTAGTAACAAGAAAACTCTGAATGCACAATAAGTTTGTGCTAAATAAATATCCAATTACAAGTTTAAAATTAGTGTATCTAATAGAAGCAGCTATAAGAGAATACCTCTGCAGGATCAGATGCATTCCTCGCAAGTGTGTTCTCATTTTCATATTTCTCATCACCTAATGTAAAAGAACTGCAAAAGGAGGAAAAGGGAATTCATTGTTTGACTACTTGTGAAGCATGAAATCTATGGTGCTACATCAATATCTATGGTGACTACTTGTGAAGCATGAAATCTACAATGCTACATCAATATATATGGTGACTACTTGTGAATAATGAAATCTACGGTGCTACATTTGAACTTCATTTGAAGGCATGGTTAGGTTTATTGGTTTGGTAAGAGAAATTGAACCCCAAACTGAAACAGTGTGGTTTGAAAAACCAGAACCCAAACTTAAAACCAAACCAAAATTATCTATTTGGTACTGAAAATTGCAAAATAAATATTATATCAATCAAAAGCCAACAAGAATCCTTTAAAAGCAATACTTTTATTGAAATGACAACAAAATTATTGTTGCTTAAGGTTTATGCTAAACAATAAACTCAAGAAACCAAGAACAATAAGAGAACATAGTAACTTAGTGTGTGTGTGTATGCAAACACATTAGCGATTTAGTAAGATTTTAACAGTTCGCATTGGTTCGAATCAAAACTGAACTAAAACAAACGATTTACATAGCTTACAAAGCAAAACCAACCAAATAATCTGATAAATAGATGACCACCTATCTGTTACACTTAATCAATTGATTTTGGCATCATTATTATTCGTATGATTTCTTAGTCTATTTGTCTTTAAGGTACATGCATCAACCTTTTTTCATCTATAAACTTCCATTTAAGAGTTCAGACAACCCTGGCTTGATTTCCATATAACCAATACCTAAATTTCAATACATTAACTTATTTCATCATTATACTCCGGAAACAGCCCACAAAAAAGCATAATACAAAAGAAAATCATAAGCACAACTAACCTGCCAATTTTCTTGTTTAGATAATTGAGCAAGAGGTCTGCTGTTCTCCACTCATCAATCAATTGTATCTCCTCATTGTTTTTCTTAGGGTCCCATCGTCCAGCTGAGAATTTATTTGGAGGCCCCCAAAATAGCATAGGATAATGTGAAACAGAAAATGAACCACAAAGATCTGTATTTGTCTGTGCTGCCAAAGAAAATGAGATCAGCAATAAATTAGTGATACCAAATAATAGGATGTCATAGACTAAAAGGAGGAAAGTAGATTCAGAGTAACACCAACTAGCAGAACTCCATGAGTATCACCACTATGAAGCTCAAAAAATTAAACATTTTGTTGCATCCAAATTAATCTGGCAAAGCATAAAAATATTTGGTGGAATTAGAGATGACTCTCGAAAAGAAGGGCTTGCATTTTAAGCAACAAAATTGTTCTAGCTAACTTTCCAAAAGGTCAGAGCTAATTCAGATGGCTATTGTTATTTCTGCATCAACTGATACAAAAGTGTTCAGAGATCGAACTTTAGGTCAATGAGATCATCAGATCTTCAGTTTACATGGCTCAGATCAATGAGACAAACAGAGTACTCACATCAGCAGGAACAAGAACAATGGGGTCCAGAAGGTTCACTGTATTTTACACCATTTTTCATGCCAACTCTGAATACATAATCTCAGGGGGCTCTACATCTTTAATCAGCACGATTAGATCACCTTAATTTAGAGAGGGTGCATTAGGCAACATGGAGGAGTAGGCAGATAGAATCCCAAACACTCTAAATAAATGAACTAATTACTAACTGGACTGGTACAATCCATATAATACTAATACCAGTGATTTCCAAACACTCCCCTGATTTTCTGTAGGGAGCTCAGAAGGAGCAGGCAGATAGAATCCCAAATTAAACTGAGCACGTGGATCTGTTAACTTTCTGATCCAATTTGTTTCAGCTTCCTTGGGCAAGATTTATTCATCAGCCTCCTCTACTAAACTACTAAATAAATAATGTGGCGCTAAAACACTGCCTGTTACAAATATGACATTTACTACTATTTTGTTATGGACCACTGTAACAATTTGTATTATATGAAGTAAATGGTACACAATTCGTATCATAGGATCCCATACAATTTGCATACGAAACAATACAGTTCTACCTATAAATCAGAAGTGTAAGGAACCATTATGATTTAGTTCAAATCAACATGAATCATATTCTATAGATTCTAAAAATAAGAAACAAATTTCATTAAAACTTAAATTTAACCAACTAGAAAGTAAATCTGACACACTAATAAATTATATCAAAAGGACTATGCTAGAAGTTAATCTAAATGTATCATAAAAGAAGAACAAATAATGAATTTTATATTATGCAATAGAAGTATAATGGTCAAAAAAGAGTGGTGGAGATTACATGGAAGAAAAGATGTCAAGTGGAGACAGTTGATGACAATCAATGTAAACTCAACAACAAAGAATGAAAGAGAAAAGTAAATCTTGTCACTTGATACATAGAATAATAAGAAGGCAAAGATTGATAATAACTTAGAAACCATGCCATATATTAGTTATCTTCTATTTGACGACTATAATTTTTTCTATATCAATAGCATTTGAAGAGAAAGATTATTGCTCATTTCGTTTCAATATCAATGAAATAAAGAATAATTTGTACATTGTCATCAAAAAGATATGAACTTATATATTTTCAACTTATTCAATCCATTATATTATGTCATTATATATAATAGCATAATAAAGTAGAATTATTATTAAAA
>JBBMKF010000007.1:4689954-4701978 GCA_037834155.1 Curcuma caesia | reverse complement strand
CCATCTCAAATAGGAGAAAATGAAGAAGGTGACAAGCTTGAAAGAGTTCTGAATTATACCTTCATTGTGATGGGGTTCATAGTTGGTTTTTGGGCATATTTTGGCATGCTTATGATGAAAAAGTCCATAAAGGTTGCTCTCTTCCAGTTGGTGGACAAGATGTATGATTGGGTGTATCTGCAACTCAGGCTGAAGATTGCAAAGCTGAAGTTGAAATGGCAAAAATGAGCTTAATTAAGCTCTTGAACTTTCAATTGTAGTGAAGAGGGATTGCTTCCTTATTATATAGTTGATAGATCATATTTAGTTGTTGTGAATGTAATAAATGTGTATGATGAAAGTCTGGTGTGAAAGTTGAAACGATAAAATAAGCTGAAGCTATAGCGTGGTTGTATAGTAACCCTTTAATTTCTTCGCTGAAGGGTAATGATCCTTTCTTCTTAATTAAGTTTGATTGTGAATAACATTCAGATCATCCAGAAGAGAAGCAAGCATTAGTCGAAGAATTTGACTTTGTTAGGTGCAAATGTACCCCCACATTCTGTCTCTGTTTCATCTCACTGCGCCAAATTCAATTAGAGCTTTACTAGCTCGGAAGAGTCGACGATTACTGACACCTATATATTGTATGTTATCGTTTAATCATGTCGAATATAAAAAATAATGCAACTGTATATTATCTTAATTAGCAACGGAGCACATTTTGCCTCTCTGATATATATTTTATAAACAGGTTTGATTGTTGCTCTTGAGTCTTCAATTTTCTTAATAAGATTAAAGCAAATATATACATGCAATGCTAGTTTTGGCAAAATGTTGTAAAATGATTTTTTTCCCCCCTCTCTTTCTATATGTACATATGGTTAAAATGATAGATAGGGTAGAGAGTATCAGTAGTGTTAGTTAAGGAGAAGAAATAAGTGGGCACGCTTCATTCTGGATATATTTTCTTGGAGGTTAAATAATCAAATTAACACCTCACCTCTATGAGGAAATTAAATTAATAACAAAACAGATTAATTCAGTCGCTAATTTAGCGATCATTTTTAGATTTGGTCGTTAATAGCGACCGAATTATAATCGAGCGTTAAATTAGCAACAAAATTATAATCAATCGCTATTTAACGACGGAACTTAAAAATCGATCACTATTGAGCAACAAAATTTATATTGAGTTGTTATTTTAGAATTGAACGATATTTGCATGACATGGTGGAATTTTAGCGACCCTTTGTTTGGTCGCTAAAATAGCGATCGAAACTCGATTTTGGTCACTAAAATAGCGACCGAACACGAGTTGGATCGCTAAAATAGGGACCATACTATACGTACGTGTGGGTACTAATTAAATTTTCTGATTAACTTCTTTCTGGCTTCTGGTGACTGCATGCAGGATCTTATTCCGTGTTTTAGCATTCACAAAAAGTTAGACAAACATATGAACATCGTGTACACTATAAGATTCAATACGGATGGTGATATTCTCATCTCTGAGGGTGACGATTTGGATGTAGTTCTGTGGGATTGGGATGCTGGCCTGGTTAAACTATCATTTGATGCAGGTCACGAGGACAATGTTTTAGATGCATGTTTCATGTCATTTATAAATGATCGTACAATTGTATACTACAAAAATAATCACAAATAGTGACGGATTTAGTGATCGAATTATAATTGATCGTTAATTTAACAATCGATTTTTAAATTCCGTCGCTAAATAGTGATCGAATTATAATTGATTGCTAATTTAATAATCGAATAATAATCGATTACTAAATTAGCGATAAAATTATATTCGGTCGTTATTTAGCAACGAAATTTAAAAATCGATCGCTATTTAACAACGGAACTTAAAAATTGATCGCTATTGAGTGACGGAATTTATATTGAGTTGTTAATTTTAGAATTGGACGATATATTTGCATGACATGGTGAAATTTTAGCGACCCTTAGTTTGGTCGCTAAAATAGCGATCGAAACTTGATTATTTCAGTTGCTAAAATAGCGATCGAGTGTGAGTTCGATCACTAAAATAGGGACCGTACTATACGTACGTGTGGGTACTAATTAAATTTTCTGATTAACTACATTCTGGCTTTTGGTGAATGCATGCAGGATCTTATTCTGTGTTTTAGCATTCACAAAAAGTTAGACAAACATACGAACATCATGTATACTATAAGATTCAATACAGATGGTGATATTCTCATCTCTGAGGGTGACGATTTGGATGTAGTTATGTAGGATTGGGATGCAGGCCTGATTAAACTATCATTTGATGCAGGTCACGAGGACAATGTTTTAGATGCATGTTTCATGTCATTTACAACTGATCGTACAATTGTCACCGCTGGTGAAGATAGTGAGGTATATATATATATATATATATTCTTTCCACCAATAATATTATACTACAAAACAATCACAAATAACGAAAAATTTAGTGATCGAATTATAATCGATCGTTAATTTAGCAATCGATTTTTAAATTTCGTCGCTAAATAGCGCGACCGAATTATAATCGATCGAATAATAATCGGCCACTAAATTAGTGACAGAATTATATTTGGTCGTTATTTAGCGATGAAATTTAAAAATCGATCGCTATTTAACGACGAAACTTAAAAATCGATCATTATTGAGTGACAGAATTTATATTGGATTGTTAATTTTATAATTGGACGATATCTGCATGACATGGTGGAATTTTAGCGACCCTTAGTTTGGTCGCTAAAATAGCGATCGAAACTCGATTTTGGTCGCTAAAATAGTGATCGAACGCGAGTTCGATCGCTAAAATAGGGACCGTACTATACGTATGTGTGGGTACTAATTAAATTTTTTGATTAACTTCTTTCTGGCTTCTGGTGACTGCATGCAGGATCTTATTCTGTGTTTTAGCATTTACAAAAAATTAGACAAACATACGGACATCGTGTATACTGTAAGATTCAATGTGGATGGTGATATTCTCATCTCCGAGGGTGACGATTTGGACGTAGTTCTGTGAGTTTGAGATGCTGGCTTGGTTAAACTATCATTTGATGCAGGTCACGAGGACAATGTTTTAGATGCATGTTTCATGTCATTTACAAATGATCTTATAATTATCACCGTTGATGAATTAGTGAGGTATTATATATACATCTTTCTTTCCACCAATAACATTACACTACAAAAATAATCACAAATAATGACGGGATTTAGTGGCTGAATTATAATCGATCGCTAATTTAGCAATTGATTTTTAAATTTTATCGCTAAATAGTGACCGAATTATAATCGGTCGCTAATTTAACGATCGAATAATAATCGATCACTAAATTAGCGAAGGAATTATATTTGATCGCTATTTAGCGACGAAATTTAAAAATCGATTGTTATTTAGCGACGGAATTTAAAAATTGGTCGCTATTGAACGACAGAACTTAAAAATCGATCGCTATTGAGCGACAGAATTTATATTGGGTTGTTAATTTTAGAATTGGACAGTTTTTGCATGAGACATGGTGGGATTTTAACAACCCTTAGTGACCGAAACTTAGTTCGATTGCTAAAATAGCGATAGAAATTCGATTTCGATCGCTAAAATAGCGATCGAACCTGAGTTTGCCTTTCTAAGTTTATTTTCTTGTATTGGGATTTTAACGACCCTTAGTGACCGAAACTTAGTTCGATCGCTAAAATAGCGATAGAAATTCGATTTCGATCGCTAAAATAGCGATCAAACCTGAGTTTGATCGCTAAAATAGCAACCAAATTGAGTTCGATCGCTAAAATAGGGGTCGCACTGTACGTACATGTGGGTACTAATTAATTAAATTTTCTAATTAACTTCTTTCTGGCTTCTGGTGACTCCATGCAGGATCTTATTCTGCATTTTAGCGTTCACAAAAAGTTAGACAAACATACAAACATCGTGTATACTATAAGATTCAATGCAGATGGTGATATTCTCAT
Organism: Curcuma caesia; assembly: GCA_037834155.1. Lineage (NCBI taxonomy): Eukaryota > Viridiplantae > Streptophyta > Magnoliopsida > Zingiberales > Zingiberaceae > Curcuma > Curcuma caesia. Next base: position 4,698,018 of record JBBMKF010000007.1, on the reverse strand, counting down.
CTCTGAGGGTGATGATTTGGATGTAGTTCTGTGGGATTGGGATGCTGGTCTGGTTAAACTATCATTTGATGCAAGTCACGAGGACAATGTTTTAGATGCATGTTTCATGTCATTTACAAATGATTGTATAATTGTCACCGCTGGTGAAGATAGTTAGGTATTATATATATATATATATTTCCACCAATAACATTGCACTATAAAAAATAATCACAAAAAATGACGGATTTAATGGCTGAATTATAATCGGTCGCTAATTTAGTAATCGATTTTTAAATTTCGTTGCTAAATAGCGACCGAATTATAATTTATCGCTAATTTAACGATCGAATAATAATCGATCACTAAATTAGTGATGGAATTATATTCGATCGCTATTTAGCGATGAAATTATATTCGATCGTTATTTAGCGACGGAACTTAAAAATCGATCACTATTGAGCGACGGAATTTATACTGGATTGTTAATTACGGTATTTGCATTAGACATGGTGGAATTTTAGCGACCCCTAGCGACCGAACTCGAGTTCGGTCGCTATTCTTTACTTAAAAATTCCCAAACTCCAATCTTTCTCTCTTCTCCTGAACCCTAAAGTTTCCACTGCGATCTCTCTTCGATCTCTCCGATCTCTTTTCGATCTCTCCTATCCTCCTTCGGTGGGATTTTTCGAACGGGATTTCTCTCCGGCGTCTCGAGGTAAGTTTGTTACTTCGATTTTTTTTTCTATTGGACGCGGCTACGGTGTCGTCGGGCTGGTGCACCCGTGCTCGATCACGCGGGTGAGGTAGTGGCACAATCGGTTCCACGGCTGAGCGCAGGGCTGGTGACGCAGCCAACCGCGGGTCTAGTGGCACAACCGATTTTGCAGCCAAACACGGGGCTGGTGGCGCGGCCGACCACAGGTCTGGCGGTCTTTATGTACGTACAACTTATTAATATAACACGTGCGTACGTACATATATATACGTGAGTATCTTTATGTATGCTGTTAGGTTAGACAAGCCTTAATTTCAGAAGATGGACAAATTACTACAACTCTGCTAGCTGAACATACAGGCAAGGTTACTAAGTTGGCAGTCGAGCCTGGAAATCCAAATGTACTTTGCAGATGTAGCCATGATGGGCTCGTTCAGCGCGTAAGCGTATTTAAATTTGCAGTTTATATATATATATAGATCTTCACGTTTTTTATATTATATTGCATGTTTTGATTGTTGGCTGATATGCATGACAATTTTCTATTCTACTCAGATTGATTTGAGAACACAAAATGCCAATAAGTTATTTATATGCAACAACACAGCAATGTCTGTTTCTCTAAATAGCATTGTAATTGATCCACGGAGCGCAGATCAATTTGCAATATATCGGCAGAGAAGATGAATATGTTAGAGTCTACGATATATTCGCAAGCTTCAGTCGCCTCCTCATCTCGTCGGTTATAAAAGAAGTACAATCACAGACTTGGCATTTTCAGATGAGACTGAGTTACTGGTTTCCTACATCAAAGAGGTATATTTAATTTGTTCTCTAAAGATCAAGGACTGGGGACTGGGATCAGATGCAGTCGATGAGTCTATTGACTATTTTTTTGAAAGTGCGCAGTCAATGAATCTATTGACAATTTTTTTTTAAAGTGCTTCTCATCTACATATCCATGGTCAGTTGCTGGAGACCAGATTATTGGTGGTCCACAGGCATCCAAGGAATATTCTAACAGAAAGGAAATATATCACTAGTGCATGTGAGCTTCAAATTTCTATTTGGAGGAATTAAGAGCTAGGGACGGAATGCATGCTTTTGCGCGTAGTACTGTTAACTTGAAAGGAGATATATAAATTTGTGATCAACCGCATCGCATTTGTATATCATCCTTATACCGTTGCTATTGCTAGTTGCATGCGCGCGCTATAGACAATGACGTAGAGATCTGAACGCCGAATGCCACCAGCTCCTCCTGCAGTGAATTTAGAGGTTTTCCTTTAAATTATTTTTTCTCAATAATGTTAATTAGAGTTGAGTAAAATATCAATCAAACCGAATTAATCCATCATGACCTTTCAGAGGTTATACTAATCAGTGATTTTCTTAGGTGAATGGATCTATCCTTGATGAAAAAATCTCTGAGAAATTATACAAGACTTTTAGAGCGGATTGAGAAGTACGTATATATATTTAGAAGAAACTCACTTCTCTAATAGGAACTATTCGATCGGATAAGAAATCTTTTCAATCCACATCCGACGAATAAATTCACACCACAACTTCCACTCACTAGGAAAAATCATAACTTTTGAGCAAGCAGTGTGAGTTGTAACCGATATCATGCACCCACGCCATTAATCCAAATGCTATCAGAAATCAAATAATTCAGAAATTTATTTTTAAATATCAGTTAATTATATTCGATTGGTTTATTTAATTTTGATTTCGAATTTAAAATTTAAAATATTAATTCAATTTAAATCTAATTGAAGTGAATTGTAAATTGAAAAGAGTCTTTAGAGATTCTTTTATTATTAATTATTAACCTCTTAGCTTAAAAAATGGAAAATATAAAAAAAGATATACTATAAAATTGTAGCACAATTAGGAAACAAAGTATATATACAACATATGGAATATAAGACTAGTTGACTACTTTCAGCGTGAATTATTTTTCTTCCTGTTATGTTTCTATCAAGATCGATCAAATGCATGACAGTTCTTCCATATAGTAATAATTTGAATGTAGAATAATGATCATGTCGTTTGATAAGCCATTAAAAGGACATTTTTTTTATCAAATTGGATTAAAAATATATATTTTTTAATTTTATATTAAAAAGACATCTTATTTTATTGTTCAAACATATATAATTATCTAATTGCTCTTCAATACTAGTCAACACTATTATTTTCTGAATCTCTCATCTAATTTCTCAATCAATCAAGCATATTATAGTAGCTATGAAATCGTAATCGGTACACATATTATAACAACAATATATAAATAAATTATAACTCATATAACATGAATATTAAGTGATCAGATTGAATCTATTTTATAATAATTATAATTTCATAATTACTACAATGTGAATATTTTTTAATAGATTAAATATGTACTATAACAATTATAATTTTGTAACTATTATAATATATGTAATAATTATAAAATCATAATAATTATAACACATCGATCAATTTAAAATTTATATGAAAAATAATAATACTGATAATATAAAAGATAATTAAATAATTATATATATGATTGAATAATTGAATATATATATATATATATATATTTTGATAAAATATCAATTTGAAACGTCTTTTTCATGAAAAAAAAGACCTTTTCACTTTTTTCGGTTTTTTCACTTTTGACCAAAGTAAGAAACCGAAAAAAGCATGTCTACCACCGCTACGGTTTTTTGTGTTCTTTTCCACCGCCGTTTCTTCTTTTTCTCGTCCACTAGAACCGCATAGAAGATACAGCCAAACAAATTATACTATTAGCCAAAGCGTGCGGGACACCGCCACAACGATGACCACCACCCCTTTCCTTTCTTTCCTTTGCATCCTTTCCCTTCCTTTCCTTTCTCCGCACAATCATTTTGTTGTCTACCCTCCTCCGCCTTTGTCGCCCTGCCTTTAGCCGCCGGGACCCGCAGCGAAGTTACGATTCTCGATCTAATAATTGGACCGGGTCACATCACTTGGACCACCAACCAATCTGTTTGACTCGTCCCCGTATTACTTTAGAGAAGAAAACGACCACGAAATCGATTAGGCAAATACTAATCCGGCTCAATTTGTTGCCCGAATCGGAATCGGCTTGCGGTCCTACTGGGCCATAGGCCATCGTCTATTATTTATAAAATATTTTTAATGTATGGTTTAGAAATTTAATCCTTCGATATATTATTTCTCGAACAATTATTAATTCATCGCTCCATTATTCTCCCACCACTCGCTTGTTTTCCTGTGCGCTGTGCGGGCTGCGTTTACTTGCAGGAAAGGTGGGAATAGGAAGGAGAGAGAGAGACAGAGACCTTACCTTATCAGGATCCTGTGCTCGTGGTCAATCATTTTCCGGTCCGGTCCGGTCCAGGCGGGGCTCGCCGTGAACCGGGCCAATTCGCATCCTTGCTCTGGTGCGTTTTCATTTCCCCGCAGACGGCCGCCCTCCCGCTATAAATTGCGCCGGGCTGCGCAACTCCTCTCTTCGTGCCCTCCTCCTCTCGATCTGCTTCAGTTCTCGGTGGTTCCATTCGGTGCTCGCTTCTGTTTTTGAATGGCTTGCCGATGCGTCGTCATCCAGAAGGTGGACGAGGGCGGGGAGGAGGCGAAGGCAAATGGTAGGGTTTCGCTGGGAGGATGCCACCGGGAGACTATCTTCCCCATGTACGCAGTGGGAAGGTCCAAGGCGAATTCTATCTCCCGGACGATTCTCGATGTCGCTGGCGACCCCATCTGGGACTCTATTAGATCCGATGCCCGATTCGAGGTTGTGGTCCAATTCTTCCCCTACTCGTGTTCTGAACTAGAAAGCAGCGATTCGAAGTTAACAGTATTTTAGTGTCACTCGTTTTTTCTTTGTTGGAGGATTCTCGAAAGAATTGGTTTTTGGGGTGGCGAAGTTTGTTAAATTTGTGTTTCCATGCTCTGTGTATTCCTCTAGTAATTTTTTTATGATTCCTCTAGCTTCTGGTTGATTCCTCACTGTATTTTTGTGTGCCTCTATGTATACCTATTTGTGCGCATAACGTGAGTGTTTTTCTTATTAGCTGCTTTACTCTTAAATTTTTTTGCAGGCGGATAAGGAGCAAATTTTGAGCAGCTTCTTATACGCTAGCGTCTTATCTCATGATTGTTTAGAGCGTGCATTGGGGTTTGTTCTCTCAAATAGACTTCAGAATGCAACACTTTTGGCTACACAATTAATGGATATCTTTTATGATGTTATGAAGAATGATCAAGGTATTCAAGGTTCAATTCGCCTAGATGCTCAGGTGACTGAGTTTGTCATTTGTTTTGCGGGTTGCCTTGGAATTGTTTCACTGTTAGTAAGTGGCACTATGTTTTCATGCAGGCATTCAAGGACAGAGATCCTGCTTGTGCATCATACAGTTGGGCAATATTGTACCTTAAGGTGCAATTTTATTATAGTTATTAGCTGAAAATATAAGAAACATAGCTACCTTAAGTGTGACTTTGCCATGATGTTTTTGCATTTGTTTGGAGTGGATAGGCAAACATAGAAATATCTAAGGTTGTTGATTTAATTAATCATAGTTTTCATCAGCTTTTTATACTTATGTTAGTTTGGTATCGGGTGTTTCTTTTTCAGGGTTACCATTCTTTGCAATCATATCGAATAGCACATGCTCTATGGAATCAAGGGCGTAAAATCTTGGCCTTGGCATTACAAAGTCGAATTAGTGAGGTGAGTTTATGTGATTCTATTAGTTATGAACTCTTGCGTGCATTAATGATAGCCAAAAAATATGGTTTACCTTTCTAAGTTTATTTTCTTGTATTGTGATCTTTCCTTAGGTTTTTGCTGTGGATATACATCCAGGTACTTGTTAATTTTAAGGTTATACCACAGAAGCATTTTTTTGGGTACTGTTGTTTACACTAGAACTATTTGGTATCAAAGTGAAACATAGCTTAGTGATTAAATATTCTCTATTGTTTGTATGCATTAGTACCATTACGTGTAAGTGTGCTCCTGGTTTACTAATGCTGATGTCGTAGTAGAGAACTTGGATATCTTATTCTCTCGACAAATAGAAATATGGCCCATCTATTTATAGGTTACACAATGACTAATTAATCTAAAAATTAGGTAATTGGACTTTGTAATGTAATAACCGTGTAATTTGAATGAACTTATAAAACAAATAGAGGCTCACATTAAGGTTATTGTTAGACATTGGTTAATGTCAGAAGACAGTTTTTTTCATGTTCTTGTTAAGTGCTATGGTGAACCTAATATCATATAAACTGCTAATGTACTTATTCTGTCAGCATGTTTGATGATCTGTATCTGGCACTAGTTGGCATAGGCTGCATAACAGTCAACTGTCACTATCACTTCTTTTTACTTCATTTACATACAAAGAATTGGCCTTAGAGTTGAAGTTTATTTCCTGTTTTTTGAAGTTCATTCCTGTTTTTTGTTAACATTCTAACCCTCATTAATCTGTGTTTCCTTGTTTTCAGCTGCAAGGATTGGTGAGGGAATCCTATTGGATCATGGAACAGGTTTAGTTATTGGGGAAACTGCAGTTGTTGGAAACTGGGTTTCTCTGATGCAGGCAAGCATTCAACTCTGCCTTTCCATTAGCAAATGCCAATCCATACACACACACACACACACACACATACATGGACCATCTACTTTAGATATAAATCTGAACGATATCTTTTCTTCTCGTATGTGCTTGTATTGTTCATTCTAGATAATCTGACATATATTTGGATTGTCTTGTCATCATGCAAAAGCTGTATTCAGGAGACAAACTTAGGGAAGATATTCTTTGCAACTCAAAATTGTGTTTGGTGACAGAAGTGGAAAGTCTTTCTTGTTTTGTTCATTCTACTCCTTGTGCTAATAGTCAGACATTTCTTCTTGTTAGTCATGCTCTTTATTTGTAATTTTCAGGCTTGAACATCTAGTTCTGGTCCTCTGGGCACACTAACTTTTTTGCATATTGGAAGCATTACAGTGATCTGGCTTACCCGAACTACTTTTGATTGGTTGAATGAGCCAAGAGTTATTCAAATATTTTTGTGCCTAAGTGGCTTGGACATGGTTCTGTCTTCAAATGTTTAGGAGACTTAAGTCTTTGAGTGGCATCAAGTTATGTTTTATTAGGAGCAAAAGTATATGGTGTTTAAAATGCCATGAGATTGTGGTTTGGCAAGGAAAAGTAGAACTTGGAGATGATATTACATAATTTGTTGATTGTGAACTTGTGGTGCAAAGTGATATTCCTCAGGGTAATTAGGTTACTAAAGGTCCTCTGACATGCAAAAGAAAAAAAGAATTACTGGAAATTGCACTTGTCCTGTCAATCACAGGTTAGGATGTGTTTATCAAGGTGCTTTCTTCCTCCCATATGGCTCAAATACGCAAACACAATTTAGGTGGATGAGAGAGACTTTGCAAATGCTTGTTAATGGCATGAAACTTTTCTTGGCAAAGGTGGATGAAATATATCCATTTGGACAGCAGTATTACAATAACAGTTGATGTTGTACAGGGTGACCATTGGCTATCCTCAATGCATTTAGTAACTGGCAGAGTCCTTAAAGTAAGCTGAATTGCATGTTTGGGACATAATTTATTATTTCTTGTCGATCTCGTAAATGGCAAAGTTCTCAAAGTAAGCTGAAACGAGTGTTCTTTAAATATCTGTTTTATTCGAATATTTGTTATTAATTAATATGCTGTTCTTGCTTTTCAAGTAGCATGTGCAACTCCTTTTTTCCTTCTTCCCAGAAGACAAGCCTATGTGTATTGAAGGATGGTAAATTTTATTGTTTCTTGCTTTCTACAGGGAGTTACATTAGGAGGAACTGGTAAAGAAGTTGGGGATCGTCATCCCAAAATCAGTCAAGGTGCTCTAATTGGAGCTAGTGCAACAATTCTTGGTAATATTGTGGTTGGTGAAGGTGCTATGATCGCTGCTGGTTCCCTTGTCTTGAAGAACGTACCTCCACACAGGTTGGTTAGTCCATCTTTGTGATTTGATTAAAAAATGTTAAACTATAGATATCATTTTTAATGTTGAACTATAGATATTGTTTTCCTTTTCCTTGCTGAGAGTATCATCAATATCTTTTTAAGCAATTTAAGTAAATTGTGATTATTTTCATGCATCCTTAGCTTGTACTGCAATATAGTTCCAACATAACACAATATGTGTGCTTATATGATTTTGTTTCCTTTATAATTGTATACGAAAGCTGAAATGAATGTTCATACTTAGTTATATCTATAGGATTGAACTAAATGGATCTGACACATTGGCTAGAGGGGGAGCCGTCGAATAGATAGAATTCTAATACCC
>JBBMKF010000007.1:4665547-4676062 GCA_037834155.1 Curcuma caesia | reverse complement strand
ATGTGCCCCAGAAATGGCGCATGCCTCGGAAACGACGAGCACAGGTAAGGTGTGCTTGTGGGTAAGACTCATAACCCATCACTCGACGACGCACGTGATTGGATTTGACGTCCTATATAGATTCAGTTCGCCGACCCATCGTATAACTTTCTCGACTCATGCTTGACCCGAGCTGACACTAAAGAACTGGTCTAGTCATTCTGACTCTCACCTCCTTCAACTAGACCCATGAGGGAGACTTATGTTATGGGTGGATATGCTTTGATCAAGAAAGTCAAGATCTAGCCCAAGTGGAGGCAACATGTCGGATGCCATGTTCTGTACCTGTCGAGCTCCCTGGGAAGCTCTGTGTCCGAGCTCCTTGTCCTAGCTCGGTGTCCAAGCTCTAACTCGGCACCCGACCGACTATGTAGCTGACTCGGCGCCCGACGGACTATGTGGCCGACTCGGTGCTCAATCAACTCCATGATCTACTCGGTGCCCAACTAACTCTGCTCCCGATTGAATCCGTGATCTCCTAGACACAGGTCATCTCCTCGGTCAGCTCAGTATCACCAAGTCTGCATTCTTGCCCAAGTAGTCATATTTCATCATTATTACTTCCTTTGCTCCTTCACTCATGTTGCTGGACTGCCCCCTGAGGGACACATGTGATGGTAAATTACTCAACGATAGATCACCTACCCCATTAATACGACATGATCTTTTATCGTACTAAGCATGAGTGATGGGACCCTCAACTACCGCGATGATGGGATATTCCCCTTACCATTGATGTAAAATATCCTCTTATAACTCCGTATAATAACCCCGCTTCTCATAGATGCAGGTAAGCTAACACACACATACGAGAAAACTTCTCTCTACATTACTTTTCTTCTCCCTCGCCCGTTCTTCTTCTTCTTCATCTCTCACCGTCGAATTGACTTGGGCATCTGAGTGGTTGAGTCAGGGCACCTCTAGCCTCCATTCTAACTCTCCTCTTCTTTTTAAAGCTTTACAGGAGCATCACCTTCTCCCAGTTGCTCATGGACTCTGTATGACTCCATCTACATAGAAGTTAGGTGTCTGGTAAGTCATCTGGAGGCAATCTCAAGCAGGAATAGTGGAGAAGAGGAAGGAGAAGGAAGAGTTGTTATGATTGTGGTGGTTGTGGTGCAAAGACGAAGGGAAGAAATAGAGAGAAGAGGAGAGCCAACGAACGATGCATGGAGGGATTTTTCATGCGCGTGTGCCAACAGATAGAATGGACTGCGAGCATCGATTCTCACACATGGGAGAAAACCACGGGAGGAGGGAAAAAAAGAAAAGAGGGGAGAAGAAAAAAACTCAATACGTAACATCTTTGTCTTATCTTCTATCTATTTTATTTCTTATACACACAAAATATTAATTATTCTTCTAATCATTGTATCTATTATCTTCATTACTTTATTAGTGAGCATTTCTAGATTTCATATTTTAAATCTTAGAAGATTAATTTTTCTATAATATTTTTTCTTATCCAATTAATGGTGTGAAAATTCTTATATATTTAATACTGTATCCAAATTTTCATAGAGATATAACGATACTTGCCAAGATGTTATAATAGGACTCTGCACTGCATGCGTTCCTTCTTAGGAACAATCTAATATTAGCATAATAATTTGATGGATTTATTCATTGAATATCTATCTGAAAATCCATACTGATTGAAAATCTAACATGCAATCATTAATAATCCTTTTAATCCGGGCTTGAGATCGACATCGACATTCAATCTAAAAAAAATTAATCTAAAAAATAAATAAAATAAAATTTCAGCGAAACCTCGTAGAATCAAAAATTAACTTTTTAAACAATAAATAACAAATACAAATGCATAAACGATGGAGAAGAAACAAAAAATACAAATGGTTAAATCATAACAATCGCGTAAATCATAGGGAAAAAAAAAGGAGAAGTTTATCCATAATCGAAAACAAAATTATTTTTTACTTGGGAGATGAAAATACTTACTATTTCACAGGGTAAAATCTGATAATTAATATTCACCACAAACATCTAACTCTCAATGTCGATTTCATAACGATTTAAAAGAAGATAAATTATGATGATCGAACGCTTCTTTAGGTGAGCAAGATTTTATTCTTCAAAGAATTATTGCTTTAGAGATTTGATTCCTACTTTCATATGATAATTAATCAATTAAATATCAACTTAGATTATGTCCGAAACAAAAATATTACTATTTCGACGAGACTAAAGGCGTTGTAGTAATATTTTGCCAAGACAATTGACTAGGTTTGGGTGGCAGATATGACCTGTTGAATGTTTTACCAAGACAATGGATAAGGATTGGATGACAGATATGACATATCTGTTGAATTGCCAATTAGGATTTTTGGAGTAAGTGGATAAAAAATTTAACGATTTAGATGAATTTAGAGAGTAACTAGAACAATGTCACCTCGTTAGGATATTAAAATATTTACAATTCAAATCTATATATTATAGAATATATATTTTTAATACGATGAAAATTTTAATATGTTGACTATTAGATAGAGAATAACTTGTATTGTTAAATTTATTCAATAAACAAATTAGAAGAAAAATAACCGTCTTTAAAATTAATTGAGTCTAAAATTGGAATACAGTGCTATCTTAATTTAGAAGAGAATTAAAAAAAAATACTCCTCCTATATATATATTTTTTAAAAATTATTTTTTTTCTTCTCAAGTATATTAATATCTTAGAAGCTCTAGAAGTCCGGCGCTTCACACGTCATCTCATTATTTTATTTATTTATTCTTTATAGATATAGATTTTTTTTATTTTACTATTTATACCAATATGCATCTTTAAAATTAATTGGATCTAAAATTCGATATCTAGATTATTAAAAAATAAACATAGAGTCATTCTGGAATTTAGATGATAATTAAAAAAACACTCCTCTTATATACATTTTTTTAATTATTTTTTTTCTTCTCAAGTATATTAATACCTAGAAGCTCTAGAAGCCCAGCACTTTATACGTCTTCTCATTATTTATTTATTTATTCTTTATAGATGTAGATTTTTTATTTTAATATTTATACCATTATCCGTCTTCAAAATTAATTGGGTCTAAAATTCCATATCTAAATTATTAAAAATATATATATGTGTATTTTTTTAATTATTTTTTTCTTCTTAAGCATATTAATACCGTAGAAGCTCAGTGCTTGACACATCCTCTCATTATTTTATTTATTTATTCTTTATAGATGTAGATTTTTTTATTTTAATATTTATACCATTAGTTGCGGTAAATATATCAGAATGTGAAAAATAATAAATGGAAATTGTGGTGGCTATTTCTTTTTGCAATACATTTTCCTTCTTTATTAAAATTGTTTGGCCAAATTTTACAATCTCGTCTGTTTCAGACCTCATATCGTTTGGTATATAACGGTAAGTTAAGAAGTTGAAATGCAAATGTATCGGTTTCGCATTCTGTCCGTACATTACGTTAAGGGATACACTTCGTAACTCTAGTTTTGTTTATTTGCTCAATTTTAAATAATCAAAATAAATCAAAGACTATTTATTTTTTAATAAATAAAAAATATCGAACTTTCTTAGCATCCGTTCTTTCTCTCATCTATCCATCCAAGTAAACAGGATATTGCCTCCGGGCTGATGCAAAGATAAAATATTTTCTTAATTAATCAAATATTTATAAATTAATTTTTAATTGTAATATATTATAGATTATGTTTTTTTATGGAAAGATGATTTTATAATATAATATTTACTTTACGATGAAATGATGCGTAATTCATCTTTAAAATTAGAACAATCCATGATGGGACGGATCAATCTATGACGGACCCATCATATGGTGGGGTGGGACAGATCAATCTATCAACCTGGCAGGTTGAAAAATCTCTAACCTAATTCAACTCAAGACGGATCGCGGGTTAGGCGGGCTACTAATCTACGGGTTTATTAAAAAATATTAAAAATATTAAGTTTGAATTATAATTTAAATTGATTTAATTGAAATTTTTAAATTGATTTAATTGAAATTTTTAAATTTCAATTATAATTTTTAAGTTTGAATTGTAATTTAAATAGATCAAACCTATTAATTAGTTTTTTTATTTTAATTTTAAATTTTAAAATAAATAAATAAATTTTCTCAACTCATGAGGCAATTCAAATTTGCCGCGAGCCAACTTACACGGATCGTTAGCCTAGACGAGCCTAAGCATGTCAATCGATCTGAACTCATCTTAAAATAGATTGATAAAATTATAATCTAATCCGTCTAAATTATTTGACATGACAGGTCAATCCAGCGGACTTAATCCGCTATATTTAAAATTAATCGATTCAGAAAATTAAATATTTAAATTTAAAATATAATAATAATAATAAATCGGATAGCTTCTCCTATTGCCAGTCAGACGGCCCCTATTTATAGCACTCGTCTTCCCCACTTTTCCCTCCTCCACCTCTCCCCTCGTTTCTTCTCTTTCCTCAGGTTTCGGTTATCCAGTGCATGGCAGTGAGATTGGTGTCGAATGAGGTGTCGGACCTCTGCATCGGGAAGCCGGCGGTGAGATCTCTGCCTCCCTCCGCGTCTACCGTAGGCGACGTCCTCGCCGCCCTCAGGAAAGGCGACGAGCCCCACCTTGCCGTTCTTGTCGTCGATCGGACCGCGCCGGAGAAGAGGAGTACTGTCTCCGGAAAGCTTTGCGTCGCCGACGTCATATGCTACCTCTGCTCCGAAGGAAACCTTGCTTCGCCGGCCGTCGCGCTCGAGCGGCCCGTCTCCGCCCTCCTTCCTATGGGCGGTGGCGGTCTTGTCCGCCGCGTCGAACCACAGTTTAGGTACTCTTTTGTCGTTTACTGGAAAGGTTTTTTAGGTCATTTATTTTTGTTGAAAGGGGGAAAAATTTTTTGATTCGATGTATTTTGTGGAAATTTTTAGGGATCTGAACGAACTCCAATTTTTTTTTACTACTTTCTCAATTTGATTAGCAGAGATTGGGGTTTTCAGCTTTGTAATTTGGTTCGAATTGCAGTATACTGGAAGCCCTAGATCTGATCCTGGACGGAGCGCAGAGCTTGGTGGTTTCCATCCGCTCCGTCGGCCGGAAGAAGGTCGTCCACGGCGGCGCCGGCGGTGCGGTCGCCGATTTCTGCTGGCTGACGCACGAGGACTTCGTCCGCTACTTCCTCAACTCCATCGCCCACTTCTCCCCCATTCCTACCCTGTCCATCGACGCCCTCGGTCTCGTCCGCTCCGCCGACGCCCTCACGGTCTGCCACGACGAGCCCGGCCTCGCCCTCGTCCCCCTCATCCGTCGAGCTCTCTCCGACCAGACCGCAGTCGCCGTCGTCACTGACAATGGGCGACTGCTGGGTGAGATCTCCCCTGCCTCTCTTTGTGCCTGCGACGAGACGGTCGCGGTGGCAGCTGGCATCGCCACCCTCACCGTGGGCGACCTCATGTCGTTCATCGATTCCTATGGCTGCCGGCCGGACTCCCTTGTCCGCCTCGTCAAATCCAGGCTAAAGGAGAAAGGCTTGAAGGAGATGCTCGAGCTGATGGAAGACGAGTTATCCTCGCTTTCCAACTCCTCCTCCTCCTCAACCTCGTCGTCGTCGTCCTCCGATGACGAGCTGGGGGGAAAGCAGCTGAGGAGGCTGAGGTCGAGGTGCCTCTCCACGGGCAGACGGGCTGAGGAACCGGAGGTGTGCCACCCAGGGAGCTCGCTGGTGGCGGCGATGGTGCAGGCTCTGGCGCACCGTGTGAGCTACCTGTGGGTGGTCGACGAGGACGACTACAGCCTCATGGGGATCGTAACGTTCGCGGACATGCTGAGTGTGTTCAGGGAGCAGCTGCTATGTTCTACGTGAGGCCGGAGATCGAAGCCAATCAATCCCACGGGCGAAAGACGAAGGAAACGATTATACTTTCAGAGAAAGAGCCTGTACCTGATTTCTCCCATGGTTTTGAAGAGCTGCTGTTTGTCGATAATTGAGAAAGAAAATATCTGTTTTGAGTGAATGTTTACTGTAAAATATGTTATCTTGATCCTTGTCTTTAGAGTTTGCCGCAACAAACTAGATCTTTGAAACCTTAGCAGCTTCACACGATCAATTTCACGATCATAAGTAAATCAAAAAACTGTAATTAATCATGATACGGAAGGATATTGACCGACTTCGCTAGGATTCCAATCCTTGACCTCTTCTGCAATTCTGTTGCATCATAACCAACTCAGTTATATCCCGAAAATGATCTTTAAAACTCGATGAATATAAAATGCTTTCATATTCTAGATTTTTTATTATTCTGATTTGATCGTTGACTGTTCCTTGTTTTAATGGCAGATTAGTGAGATTGTTTACTCTGAACACACAACAAATCTATGTGGATGCATTTCATGGCTTCCTTAGCTTGGCATTCGTTGAAGAGCATTGAATCCACGAGCTCGAATGCCTTGTCATCGTTCCATAACTCCCAAGGCTATCGAAGCCATAGTATAACAAGGGGCTTTAGAGTAGGAAAAGTAGTATTGGAGGAATACAATCTACATACGCGTGTTCATATTGTCCTGCATAAGAGGTTTTGTTCATTTGGTTTTGCATAAGCTCCTCCATTCCTTTCCCCACTTATAATCTCCAAGAGGAGAACTAACTAAATACGTGTATTATGGAGTCATGTTTTGACTACACTTGGAATTAGGGATGATATTTATTGGATGTTAGACCAGGTAGAGTGGCGGCTGGCAGTACTTACGACGATCCATCTAGACCGCAACAGGCAAACTCTCCCCCTTCTTCAACAATGCGCACACACCTTCAATTTACTAGTTTAATTTCAATCAAATTTACATTTGACAGGAGGAAGAAGATCATCAAAGGCCAGAATCATCGCCATTGTTCTTCCAATCGCAGGAGCTGCACTCTTAGGAATTCTTCTTCTTTCTGCATGGAATTTGTGGAGAAGAAAATTAAGTTAGAAACCAATCAGTCACTGAACACTTGAAGATTCTCAAGACTGAAAACGCATGCTAAATTTGTCTTACAGCAAGAAGAATTCCCCAATCAATCGATCTCGAGTCCTTGGAAGGAATTAAAGAGACATTATCTTCGTGGGACTAGGCCCCATTCAAGCGGCCAGCAACAACTTCTCAATTGAAAACAAGCTCGCAGAAGGTGGATTTGGAGCTGTTTACAAGGTGCTAAACGATTTCTTTCTTTCCCTTTTTCTCAATTGTTTCATGCCAACGCAGATCAGCATTGGTTGAATTATAATGTGCCCAGGGAATCCTGATTGATGGGAAAGAAATAGCAGTCAAGGCTGTCACAGAGATCCAAACAAAGCTTTCTGAGTTCGAGAATGAGGTGAAGTTGGTCGCAAATTAAAGCTCTGGCGCAAGAACCTTGTAAGGCAATGGGGTTGCTACGTGGAAGGAGAATAGAAGTTGCTAGTCTTTGAATACCTTTCTAATACAAGTCTAGATGTCATCGACGAGTGATCCCAAGAGGACTGTCAAGATGATGAATTTCGAGAATATCAAGCCATCAGCGAGTGAGGCCGAGAGAGCTGCCTAGACGATAAATCTCAAGAACACCGAGCCACCGACGAGTGAGACCGAGAGACCTACCAAAACAATAGATCTCGAGAATACCAAACCATCTGTGAATGAGGCGGAGAGGGCGGCGGAGATGATGGATCTCAAGAACACCAAGCCAACTACGAATGAGGCTAAGAGGGTTGTCGAGATGATAGATCCCGAGAACACCAAGTCATCGACGAGTGAGGCCGAGAGGGTTGCCAAGATAATAGATCCCGAGAACACCAAGTCATCTGCGAGTGAAGCTAAGAGAACTATCAAGATAATAGATCCCAAGAATGCCAAGCCAGCGGTGAGTGAAGTCGAGAGGGTTGCCGAAACGATGGATCCCGAGAATTCGAGCCAGTGGCGAGTGAGGTCGAGAGGGCGACTGAGATAATAGATCCTGAAAACACCAAGCCATCGGTGAGTAAAATCAAGAAAGTTGCCGAGACGATAGATCTCGAGAATACCAAGCCATCGGCGAGTGAGACTAAGAGAGCTACCGAGATGATAGATCCTCAAAATACCAAGTCATCAACGAGTAAGGTTGAGAGGGCTGTCGTGATGATAGATCCCGAGAACACCAAGCCATCGATAAGTGAAGCCGGGAGGGGGAGGGTTGCGGAGATGATAGATCCCAAAAACACCGAACCAACGGCGAGTGAGACCAAGAAGACTGCTAAGACGATAGATATCGAGAACACCAAGTCATCGACGAGTGAGGCTGAGAAGGTTGCCGAGACACTGAACCAGTTGGATCTATCACCTCGAAACGTTGAAGAAGAATGTCGAGTCATCGGCAAGTGGGGTCAAGAGGCTAGCTTGATAAAAAGTAGTCATCTTGTTGCCTTGTAAAAGAATATGTACAAAGTAAGTAACAGGACAAGTAGGAGAGAAAGAGGAAATAGTAGAACTGAAACTAAATACGATAAGGCCTTAGATGGATGGTGTTTCATGGTCGCTTGAGCTCCTTTCCTTAGTTGTTGGCCAGGTAAGACCCTCTAGTGAGTTGCCACGTTAGACCCGACCACGGGCCGGATCCAGCCCAGACCCGGTTAGCCGGGCCGGTTATGGTTCAAGTCAATTGGAACCGATGGACCGCCGGTTAGGGTTTTTTTTAATTTTATGATTTTTAATACATTTTTATATAAAATATATTTATTTTTATTTAATTAAATTATAATTTAACATGTCGTTGCTAGGGATCGAACTAGGACATCCCGGGATACAAGCGCATATATTTACCACTGTTCTACAACACTTTTTGTTTACAAAATTAATATAATTATATATATATTATATTTATATTTATTTAATTCAAGTCAATTTTAAGATACCGTTGATGGAGAACGAGCGCAATTCTCACTGGTCAAAGACGTAGACACTCACCACTATATCCCAATGACTTTTATACATAATTTCAATACGATATTATATATAATATAGTTATTTCAAATATATTATAATACACGATTGGTGGAGATCGAACCCAAGAGTTCCGCGTGAGAAATGGATACAAAGACCACTATACTACAACATCTTTATTAAACTTATTCAATAAATTTATTTATATATTTATTTCAAAATTATATTTACATGTCGTTAGTGAGGATTAAACCAGAGTCTCCCGCGTGAGAGAAAGGAATACGCACCATTAAACTACATCGACTTTTCTCTCTTTTTTCAATATTTCTTTTATATAAATTTTATTTTTAATATAATAATCTTGAACCGTCGCGAATCGTCGTGAACCGTAAACCGAACCATGAACCGACGGTTCCAAATCGTGAACCGGTGATTCCGAATCGTGAACCGTAACCGTCTTAGGCGGTTAAGGTTAAGGGTCGACCTGCCATGAATCGTCGAACCGGCGGTTCCGAGCCGTCGAACCATCAGTTCTGGACCGTAGTCGGGTCTACTCGGAGAGCGAGTTTCATCATGGACAGTTTTCTGAGAGGCCTTTGAAAGGCAGTACTTTTCAGAGGCATTCTGTCAGAAATAGAGGGATCGATCAGTTACAGATTATCATGCAGAGTTTTCCAAACTGGCAGAGTTCTGCCCTCATGTGGTGACTCGGGATCAAGATCGGCTGTTCCACTTTACGCGGGGTTTAGCTCCGTATATCCGCTCGAAGATGTCTAGTTGCCCTATCAGTACCTTCAGGGAGGCCTTAGATCGGACTCTGATTATTGAGTCTACCCAGCAACAACTTTCGTGGGAGAGAAATGCGGAAAAATCAAAGGGGTCGAGTTCCCAAACTTCCAGTCAGAAGAGACAGAAGACTGGGTCATCATCAGGAGAAAAGTATCTTAATAATTCACCGCTAAGCCGGAAGGATGAGGGTAGGAGATGTGTTCGGTGCGGATCACATAGTCATCCGACAGACGAATGTCCATTAGAGTACTCTATTTGTTATTATTGCAAACGTCCTAGCCATACGATCAGAGAGTATACGTTGAAGGCTCAACTGGAGTCTACTAATGCTATAGCTTTTAGAGGATAATCTACACCGCAACGATTGCACAGAACATCACAGAGGACTAGAGCCACTCAGCAACAACAACTCCTATCATCTCAGCCACATATATATCTACTGCAGGGGAGAGACCAGACAGCCATACCAACAGAACTCCCACTAACCACCAGTTCGGAGACCGAGTTCCCTTCACAACAAACAACAATGCCTCGGTCGTACCAGTTACCTTCCCAGCAATCTCCGTTTCCAACATCGGTACCTCCGAGTCAGCTTCAACCAGAGTGGAGACAGACGGGGTCATATTCAACTAACCAACCGGCCAGTACGGAGTTCAGACACATTGAAGCTACGACCAGACGCGAGGCACAGCGGAACGAGAAATCGTTCATTTGAGTTTTAGTTATTACGGTATTTTTGCACTATAGTAGATA
>JBBMKF010000007.1:4597320-4637800 GCA_037834155.1 Curcuma caesia | reverse complement strand
CTCCCGCCTTGCGGGGTCGGGGAAAGGATCCATTGTACGCAGCCTTACCTTGCCTTTGGCAAGAGGCTGTTTCCAGAGTTTTCCTTCAATCTTATTATAAATCATAATTTCAGCAGCAGCAGTAGATAGAGTGGGATTGAGAAAGCAAAGCATTGTATATTCTCATATATAGTAAAAGGAACAATAGATGAGAGAAACTACTAAAGGTAATGAAGGAGGATGAGTACTGGAACCCCTTCCCCTAGTTTGGTGTTGGATCGGTAGTGTCATTTTCTGTGTCCTTTTCATTTTGGCCATGCTACTCGAGATTTTGTTCATCTTCTGGTTACCAGAAAAGGGTCCTGAATATTGTCAGCGCATGGAAAATAAAAATCCACATCAATTACTTCTATTTTCACCAAGAAGACAGTGGTCAAGTGTTGAAAGAAGACTTTTATTGACAGAACAAGATGTGAAAAAAGATAAAAGGAATATTAGCTGTTAGGCCTACTTTGTTATTTCCTTAGATATTTTGTCTTTTTTGCTTGTTGATTTTAGTTTGCAATACAGGATTGTCCTCTTCTAGAATGGAACTGGTTAATTAAGATTGTGAAACTACTTGTCCCATCATTTTACACAAGTGGGAAACTACTTGATCCTTTTACCATTGTAAACTTATAGCTAGGCATATGCAAACACCTCTCAAATGAAAAAACTACGAGTCTTGTGATTGTCAAATTAAACTCCCTTGGTCCTAGGAACACTTCCCTATGGGGCATGACACCAATCTCTAGTTTGTACACTGAACATCTTATGAGGATAAGAAACTATTTATCTTCTCCAACCTTTCCAAAGGAGAAAATATCTAACAATGCATGTGCAAGTGCTTCTCAAATGGAATATATATATAGCAGTGTCTTGGCAATTCATTATAGATCAAAAACAGATGCTATTTTCTTTAGGAATAACATTTATCTATACTGTTTAAATTTATTTATAATCTACCATTATCATACTTGCTAAGGTTGCAATGTCCAAGTGAGGAATTCATTTTTCTCATTATAGCTATGAAACAGAAATGAAAATGATGCAGCATATATACAAATAAAAAATAAAAAATTACTAACCGGTGATGACAATATCTCTCAGGTTTTGACCATGTATTAGACTTCCATATCGAGGCCCCTTGTGTTCCCGTCCATATCCATATGAAGGTAAAGGAGGCATCAACGGCCAATGACTTTCATCCTTATTAAGAGGAAACAATAAATGAATTTAACTATGGAAAAATAGAGAAGATTGGAGAATTATTAGAAATAAGAATCTTAGACACACAAAAAAAGTTCTATTCCTAGACGTTAAAACAGCAACAAATAGCGTAGATTAATTGAGCAGGTGAAAGTCATTCTAATAGGAAAAAATTGATATTTCAAACCATTGGAATTTGACCAACATTTGTCCTTAAGCAAGTCAATTTAGAACTTGAGTATTTAAACTCATGTAACTAGTACTCTACCTCAATCCCAAGAATCACTGCGCCCTCGGCGAGGAAGAGAGTCATATGATTGGTAAGATTGAAGGGCGCGGTGAGCCAGCGCCCAGCCTGAACATTGAGCTGCCCGCCTCCTCTCGCCCCAGCCTTCGAAATGGCCTCCACGGCACGCTCGAACGCCGCCGTATTGAGAGTCTTCCCGTCCCCGACCCCGCCGAAATCCGTCAGATTGAACGCCACGGGTCGGAGCCTGGGAATCGGTCGCGCCGCTGCTTTCCGCCGGAACAACCCCACCCCGTCGATGGAGTTGACCTGCAACCCGAACACCATGACGAAACCCACGACCCAGAGGACCAAAAGCTGCGTCCGGTGGGCGGTGAGAAACGCCATCAGCCAGCGGGGGCGCTGGTGGAGCTGCGGCCTCCATGACGAGGACAAGGTGTCGACCATGGTCGGGGGCCCCAGGAACCGATCGGATCTGCAGAAAAAGAGGGGGCAAAACTCGTCGAGAAGCGAAGAAACGGGGATCAATCGAGAGATCTCGCGCAGGAGAATGCGATGGGAACGAGGAGAAGGAATGGGGAAGGGAATGCGGATGGAAGATCTAGGGTTTTGGCCATGGGAGAAGGGGAATTAAAAGGGAGGAAGCAGGTCTGGATGTGGAGTAACGTGGAATGGAAGAGAGGCGTTCGGTCTGGTTCCGGGACTCACTAATTCTGATATTTTGGGAAAAATTCATAAACCCTAATAAATGAATTTATTAAATTCATCGAATTTCCATATATATCTATTTATTTAATTCGAAATTGGAATTTTTATATAATAATTGATTTGAATTATATTCAATTAAGAAATATCGACAAACCCCATGCCGATATAGAATGAGTTGAAATCTAATCGGATATCTATGCCAACTAAAAACAAATAAGAATATCTATAGGTTACATAAACCGTAATTAGATCCACTATTATGACACATGATTAGAGGTGTAAACGAGCCAAGTTGCTCACCAGCTATTCAAGTCTTAGTTCGAAAAAAAATTCGTTTGAGTTCGTTCGATTAAGTTAACAAGCTGAGCTTGAGCTTGATTACGAGCTCGAGCTTAACAGTATTTGTTTTGTGAGCTCGCGAACATATTCTTTTACAGGCTCACGAACGTGTTTGCGAACATGTTCGTTTAAAAACTCACGAACGTGTCTATTAAGAGACTCACAAATTTATATATATTTATAAATATTATATATTAACGAGCCAAGCTAGCTCAAACTAAGCTTGTTTAACTTTTAAATGAGTTATTTTTGAACCAAGCTCAAATTAAATTCGTTTAACTTTAAAATGAGCCTTTTTTGAATCGAGCTCGAGCTGTTCGCGAACTATTTAATTTCATTACAAGCCGAACTCGAACTTGAAGAATTAAAGCTTGAATCGAACTCGAGCCGAACTAGAGCTTAGGAAAAACGAATCAAGCTCGAACTCAAGCCTTTTACTATTCAGCTCAACTCGGTTCAATTTTACACACTAAACATGATTGAATCTTCTAATGTAGATATTAGGGGTATCAATTCGGATGGATTTGAGATTGAGTCCAAATAAGAATATTATAAAAAAAATCTCAATTTAAATTCATCCAAATATGAAGACAATCTGAAAATTATAAACCTTAACTGGAACTCCCATAACCCCAATTAAAAGAAGATCACTTTTACTATTTTTCTGATAATTTTTCACTTCTATCTTAATGTTTTATCGTTATCATACTAATCTTTTATCCTACTAAACTTCTTCATATAATGCATCTCAATTTTCAAAATAAAATTTAGTTTAATTTTAAAATAATTTCTCCATCTTATATTCAAATCAATTCGAGTAAACTCGAATCCAATCCTACCCAAAAAAAATTTCGAACCAAATTTGGAATCCAACCTGATTTGATCAAACTTTTAAAATTCTCAATTCTAACTCAATATTTTTTTAATGGACTCGGATCATATTCATTTTTGACACCTCTAGTGAATATATACTACAAACAAATTTGATGAAAAAAAAAAGAGTGAACGAGAATCTTATAGAATCATGGACTACTAATGGCCTGTTTGGATGGGGTGAAAGAAAGTTCATTAATGGAGAAGGAAGGTTTTCATTATTTCTTCTTCATTAATTTGATGGGAAAAAAAGACATTCAATCAAGAACGCGAACCATTGCCAACCACAGAAAATTGGATGTTCGTGAACCAGAGCACAATTCTTTCTTCTTTTCATTCTTGTCTTTCCATCTGTGTCTCGCTCTCGCAAGCATTGACATTCGATTAAACACATTATCGCTTTCGCGAACCAGCAGTGAATCAAGGGCAACCAACAATGGAGCAGGAAGGTTTTCAGCAGGATTCTAAACTTCGGTTACCTGAATGAAAGAGGAAAAGCAGATGGATGGAATGAAGAATCCAAATTAGCTCTGGTGCCTCCATTGAGTTCCACCTCCGTCGAGCTTCTTCCCTACGCCGAGATCTATCTCGGTTGAGATCACTTGGGAAGAAGATCACGTTTGGCATTTCAAATGAGTTTTGATCTTCTTCCAAAAGAAGAGGAAAGCTATGCAATCCACACACAAAAGAAAGAAAGAAAGAAAGAAAGAAAAAGACAGTTTTAACAACATAATGGAAGGTTTTATTTATGCAGAATTCAAGGAGATATTTTTGTTCATCATGTTCTTGGCATAGTTGCAATGATTGAACTGAAAGCATAGAATTTGAACACTGACACTCGGATTCCGATCGTTTTTGTTATCCCCTCATGCAATTGCAGTATATTGTTACCTCCGATTATGAACTCTGCTTCATGGGTACGAGCGAGAGTGGAGAAGCAGCTCGGAACCTTCGTCGGAGACAGCGGCGGGCGTCCCAGCTACCGCTGGCCGCAGGGGGCTGTTCGGCGTGGAGCGCACCGCGCGGGGGGAGTCAAGGCTTCGACGGAGGAGTTGCCGCATGGCGGCGATGAGGTGCTCCGCCGTGTCAATGGGCGGCGGCGCCGCGGTGCGGAAGCTCTCGCAGAAGGCCCTGTGGCGTCTCAGCGCTTCGGCTGTGGAGGTCCGGCGCCCCGATCGGAGGATCTCGTCCATGACGGCCTCGCCGCACAGGCCGCACACCCACCGGCCGTCGAACCGCTCCCGGACCCGAGCGACGTACGCCGGCGTGCACTCCTCCGTCAGGCCGCAGCAGGCGCATGCGGTCCACACGACCTCCTGCTTCGAGTCCCCTGCAGCTACCGCCACCGCCTCGCCGCTCTGCACTTTCGTTGACATCGCCGAAAACCTAATGCCCTAAATCGAGAAAAAGAACGACGTTTAACCGCCGATCAATTCCTAAACCCTATATTTGCAGCCAGCCAAGCGGTTCTTCCTGTAACAACCCAAAAGAAACCGATCGCAAAAAACAAAGGATACAACTTTGCGCAATGGAGACCAGAAGTACTCCGGCGATCGATGAATCTATCGCTCCTTCTCCCAAGCGACAGAAGCGTCTCGCACTTCCTTCTCCTCCTCCACGATGAAGATGACGACAAACTCGAATGCCACCGTCTTCTCCGCCGCGCCGGCCAGAGACATCTCACGACGGGGGCCGTCCTATCGTATCGAACTCCGGCGATGGCAGAGCCGAGCGTCGTCGTCTCGATCGCCTTCTCTCTTCAAACTTGGAGACGGAGGGAGAGAGAGTGTGTGTGTCTTATCATTGGAGGATGAACGTGGAACCCACCACAAGGAACGACGGGACCCACTTTGACAGGTCGATGTGTGGAGCACGTCACCCTGCTGAACTGGACCTTGTCCCTAGCAACTGAATAAAATTACTATAATTTATTGTACGTAAAAATTTTCATGGAGTAAAATAATTCTTATACAAAAAGGAAAAATCTACCCTAACGACTTCACACGATAGGCCCCACAATCAGTCCCACGATCATCTGTGAAAAAATAAATCAAAAAATTACAATTGATTACGACGCAGAAAGGTATTACCTGACTTCGTCAGAATTCGAACCCTTGTCCTTTTCTACAAATCTGTTACGTTGTAACCAACTCAACTATATCTCATGGGCAAAATAACTCGAAAACTACTGATCGACCAAATCGATGGATTCATTCGATACACATTTTTTCCACTTTTCTAATATTTAAGAATCGACAAACGGATCCAACAAATGTAATAATTACAAAAGGACAAATTATACCAACACAATGTTTGATCAATCATTTTGCCCAATCATTTTGCCTTCCACGTGACAAAAATTTGTATCGTAACTGAGACTTGAAACTTTTAGATAGCACCATAGTCACGAGAACAACCACCACAGATTATTAGATATTATCATTGATGTAAGATCTCTATCATGCATCAGAAAACATAAAAGTTGAACTTACACACCTATTAAAAATGAATTGTCTTTTGCTCTCAGATCCCAATTTCTTTTTTTCTTTTCACTTTTTTAAGTTGGGAAGAAAGTGATGATGGCTTGCAAGAACATGAAACACTCATCAGATGAGGGCACTCTACACTTGGTTGATAAAAGCACAAGTGTATAACAAACAAGTGACTATAAACAACACACATCTTCAAATAAAATTGTTCCTCCCTATCTAAATTTGAACTCTAAACTATGTTTTATCATCGCACCGCAACCATGCGTGCCTTACGACAGGTCCAGAACAAATGGCGCATGTGTCGTGCGGCACGTGTGCGTCCTCGCCCCGACACATCATGTGCCAGGTTTGTCAATAAACCTGACTGCCAAACAATGAAGGCGACTTCTACGGAAGATTTCTATGGAACACTAGTACTTAACGATTGGGCACGCAGATGTCTACACCCTAACTAATTCTCTCTACGAAGGAAACGTGATTGAGGCTCTCACCTCTCATTCATATCTACAGCCTTCGCCCATTCTGACCTATTGTCGATCAAAGAGAGTCGATTCGACTAGTAAAGCATAGGTAAGAAATATTACAACGAGAACTCTGACTTCATTTTGACATGTCACAGTGAAAATGATTCAGGTGGTGCGAGCTAGATAAACCAGATTTGGCGTACCCTTATGCTTCCGTGATGTAGAATGCAAATCGTATCGCTCTTGATCTTTTCTTCTGCAGAGAAAAGATCAAGAGCGATACGATTTGCATTCTACATCACTCTTGATCGATGCATGACCATGTGGGGCTTGATAAAGATGAGGGAGAAATCCATTCGACGTGGATAATTGTGTACCTATGAAGGAAGCAATTTGATCAGAGCAAGAAAAAAAAAATTCAAATCACAATACTGATTTTTTTTTTTTGATCTATGAAATATGCTCCTATCTTCATTTTCTAATCTAAGGGCATTCACAACCCATCCTTGTTATAACACTCTCCATCTTATTAAAAAACATGGAATCCATTGTCACATACTCATTATAACAACATACCGCTTTTATTCACATTCCTTTTAACATTAACACTTATTATTTATGGATCCCACCATCCACTCAATCATTTTAAAATTATATATATTAAATAACCGTTAATAGCCGTTAAAACTAACCGTTAATAACCATTAAAACTAACCGTTTAATAAATATAATAAAAAAATAAAAAAATGGTGTTTAAGACCTTGAACGCGTTCAAGGTCTTGAATGCGTTCAAGTGGAGAGGTGTTATAACACTCCTCCACATTGATGTTTAACATCAAGCGGTGTTATAACACCCCCATTAGCAACTACATTGGGGATGCTCTAACCAAACATGCTAATAAGCTCGCTTGGTCTACTCAACTAGTTCATCTAATCTAGCCCGACCTGCTCAATTCCCAAGTCCACCAAACATGCTCATCCGTTTGACAAACCCGAAGAATGATAACTTGATTAGTATTGTAGAGGTGGAATGAAACTTTGGACATCTTAACTTATGGAATAGGGTGGGGCATTCTACGTTAGATCATCTATCCAAGCATTAGAACAAAATCATATAGAAAATGAGCATTCCCATTCCCATTCCACCCTACCAACACACCGTAACTAGTGAAAACAGGAGTGTTATAACAAACTGATTAAACTGCATGTATCAACAGGAGTGCTATAACATGAGGCATAATATTGGCACTTGGTGTTTCTATGAACAGATGTAGCTTGCAAAGGAATGTGTACCTTTTTCCAAAAGCTCTATTCGCGTCATGGTTATCAAACTCTCACTTGCTTGATTTCTCTTAAGATCTTTTATCAAATTTCCTCTCGCTCGATTTTATTTTCCTCTGCTTCTCTTCGTTTTTGTTGCCTGTGATTGAGTGGATAACCATGATCAAGTATATTTGCAGCTACAGTTTGAATGTAAGACTGTGTTTTAACTCATAAGCAAATACTTACGCATAAGCTGTATATTCAGCAGCAGCATTAACAGCTGACAACAACGCTGCATGTAAACGTGATGGATTGTCATGTCCCACCAGAAGGGTCGAGCTCGGTCCATCTCCATCAATCTAAATTGTCAAAAGCAAAATGGGGGAAAAAAAACATTGTTAAATTCACTTTTCAATTATCACATTAAATGCACTCGAGTGTCAAAAGAACCTTATCCCATTTTGTCTTCTCGTTCATTCTAATGTCTTTCATTGAAGAATCTGTGGTTGGAACTGATGGAAGCACATTTGCCGCGGCAACTGATAGGGGTGCAATGGAAGTGGAGGACAATGTAACATGGTTTAGAAACAAATGCAACCAAAGTCCGCAACCACTGATCACATTACGAATACACCAAGTCTTGAACTTTTACCTGAATTTTGTGTGCTTAAAATTGGAGTAGGAACACCTGCACCAGGTTGTATTCCACCTGAAACAAACTCAACACTCTGCCTCATTTTCCTTTCCTGTTCCTTCCTTTCCATAGCACGCCTCATATCATTCTCTGCCACACAATATGACAACATAATGACAATAAATTAATAGATAAAAGAGGTGATGAATCAAGATGAAAATCATAAAAACAGCACAAAGTGACCAAACAATGAACTAGATAAAAGCAAACTTGTTTATCCAGGCAAAGCCAATTATTTGTTTGGAAATCCAGCAAGATGAATCATACAATATTAACTAGAAAATCATAGATACACCAACGAAGTATCCAACTAGGATTAGCAAAAAGCAAATACAAATGTACTCCATGTAAGGTAGCAAAACATGTCACCTCACATGGGTTACTATCCTGCCTAATAGAAAAGTTCCTTCAGTGAGCACTAGCATTGAACTCGTGCACACAGAAATATCCTGTAACACATCTTCAAAATGAACACTTTAAGAGCACAAAGATAACGAATTACATTTTCAAAATGAACACTTCAAGAGTACAAAAAGATTATGAAGATACATTAAGACATTTTCAAACACCAAACACATTTTCTTATTACAAGTGTATCAGTGTATGCATGTCACGTCTCTAATTGACAGAAAACCATCCCCTATATCATCATATATTTCCAATCTCTGGATAAAACTCACCCTCCCTAGTTACACATCAAAGAGAAAAACTGTGGATTACCTATTTCATCAACATAGTCACTTTTGTCATATCCATGAGGATCAAAGACTTCCTTACTGAAGCAAGTTCCAATCTCATCAATATCCTGATACCACACAGCATGCTGCAAAAATTCAGGATTTCTATAGTCCTTCCTACTGCGTAAATCTGCATTGAAACTTTTTCCAGCTCTCTTATATGCAAGGAACTTTTTAAATCTTTCCTGAGATTATAGCACAAAAACAAAAAGAGGGTGAAATTCTAGAAATATATAAGCACACATATAATTGTATGAAGGTTTTCTACAGCAGTAAAAAACAGTTTGGTTTTCTGACACTGTTTCAAAATTTTTGCTTTCCATAAAAGAACTTGGAAATTGAAAAAAAAAAATCTCAAGCTTTTTGACATCATTATAAATATATAAAAAAATATTGTTTAAACAGACAATTCTTGATCATTCCCAAAAAAAAAAAGAAAAAATATTTTACTATCTAAAACAAAAGAAATAAAGAAATGTACCAGTTTTGGTTTTCAGTTTTTAGAAAATAGTTTACAGAAAAATGTAAAAATTTATATCCTATTATCCCTCATAATCTTGTGAGAAAGACAAAAAAGTCTCACAATTTTTCAATTTCCTATTTACAATTTGATCAAACTTTTAGATTTTTGTTACTAACTATTTTCCTGAAACTGAGAACACAAACTTAGAAACTGAAAATTTTCCAAATGCAACCTAAAATAGTTTCCAATTCTGGTAACAAACACCTTACGGTTTCTACATTTGGAATGTGTATAATCTATCATCTTCACCAAATGGTTTGATAGAATATCATTATTTTTTACCTAGGCA
Source organism: Curcuma caesia (assembly GCA_037834155.1). NCBI lineage: Eukaryota > Viridiplantae > Streptophyta > Magnoliopsida > Zingiberales > Zingiberaceae > Curcuma > Curcuma caesia. The sequence goes on along the minus strand of JBBMKF010000007.1, from coordinate 4,627,944 downwards.
GAATAAATGATAACTAAATCAAGTACACACACAAATAAAAAAAAGGACTTTCTTAGGTGGGAGGAAACCTGTAGCTCTTTAGGGCATTCAGCAGATGGAGCCGGGGGAAGAAACCTACTTAAAGAGTCATCCTTTTTCTCTTCCATTGAAGAAGTTAAAGAAGCCTCCACATGAGGCACTCCAGTTACTGAAGGTTTCCCAGACAAATCAGATGGTTGGAGAGGATCTAATTGAGTAGTTGAAGTTCTTAAGGGAAGAGCTTCTGGTGTTCTACCATCTGCATTTCCCACAAAATTCAACAGATCAAAAACAATGAAGATCCCCTATCAGAATTTGCAAATACCTTACACAAATATGCAAAACTGTTTACAAAGCTTTATTAAATTTTGATACTATCTTCCCCAACCAAGTCCTAACTATCTAAGCTCAGCTTTATCGAATGTCCATCTCTCTCTATTTTTTTATGTCATAATCCTTCAATTCTAGCATCAGCACTCTCATCTTCAGCTCTAATATTTTTCTAGACATCAAAGGCAAAGGAAATGTGCATACAATATCTCTCTACCTTATAGCACTACTCAGTGTTTCCTCATCCATTGCACATTGGAGGGGCCAATAAAAGAAGAAAATGATGAAGGAAATACATAGTCCCTAAGGATGATTCCACTTTGAATTGTATGGAATCAAGTTTTTTTTATTTCTGAGTCCAGCTTCTTTAAATTCACTTCAAATCAAATGAAAGGATAGGTTACAACTTACAATAAGTCTTGTTAAAGTAGCTCCCTCTTGTTGTTTTTCTCACTAAAAAATATTACAATTTTCTACTAGGAAATTTTAGGTCACTGATCGAAGCATGAGCCCCATGAGATCCCAGGTTGTGGATAAGGATCTTGCTTGTGCTGCAACAGAGAACACTAAATTCAGCACCTTTTCATTGGCTAAGAAGTAATTATGCAAATGAATAATCTGTTGAGCACTCAATGACATTATGTAGTGTAGCTTCTGCTATTGCAGCAAAAAAAATGCAATGATGCATTGCAACCCCAACATTTGTAGGAGTGTCACCCATACTATGTTGGTAAGCATTAAAAATAGGTGTGAATTGTGTGATATGGATAAGGACTGGACAAGGAAATCTGCCAGCCTAAAACAACCTCATTTCTTAAATCAATTTATCTAACAACATCCAACAGGGAAATTAAGCAATGTATACTTATTGTAACATGAATACCAGGAGAAGCAATAGCTTTCAAGATCATTGTTTGGTAATTTTTATATCTCCAAGATCCAACTGACAAAACCGTAATTTTATTATTAACATTGGTCAGATAATATAATAATTGATTAACAAAGTTTGTGATGACAGATAATTACATTGGTGCTTTAGAGATGGCTAAGTTAAAATCTCATAAATTTTCAAGAATTAATTTGCTTGATCTTGAAAATATAAACTAAGACATTAAAATCGGTACAGGTGATCTAGGAAGACATGGATGCCTCCATGAACTCATGTCACACAGCCATGACCTTGTGCAATGCTCCACCACAGCCTATGAAGAAATGTGCGATATTGTTCTCCTTTACTCTAAATAAATAAAAATACATGTTGAAAACAAAATTTTGGAAAATATATGATTAGAAAAAAAATGTCAATTACCTATTTTTTCTTCAACATGGTCACTTTTGACATATCCATGAGGATCCAAAACATCTTTGCCAATCTGATCAAGATTTTGAACGTCATTCCTACTATCCAAGATATTTCCAAGCCCCTTATATCCAAGATATTTGTTCTCTCTTTCCTGATATAAACGCAGAAGCAAAAAAGATACTAAATGTAACACGAAAAAAGTAACAAGAGTAACAGTAGCTTAAAGAATTCATTTTAGTACGGTTCCAATGCTTCATATGAGCATATTTAAGGACAAATCTGTGTCTAATTATCAGGATAAATATATGACTATAGTACCCAAATAAGATGCCAAAGTTCTACAGCAGTTATAAGACCTTGGTCATCTTGGTCATGTCTAGTATATACTTAATTGCATTAAGTGATTTAATAAACATATGCAAAGCAGTGAAGCAACGCACATGCATGTGTGGAATTTGTAAGCGGCCTCATAAAATGCTTCGCAGCACAAAGTTTGGTACCTCTAAGAATGTATCTAATTTAACCATCCTCATCAAATATACCACTAAATCCGATTTTATCAAATATACCCCTATATCCATGCAGGAGAAACATTAATCAAGAATGTGCTAAATTGTATAACATAGTGGCTAAATAAAAAGAAAAAAGGATGAATAACGATGACATTAGCAGAAAGAAGAAGTTAGAAAGATTAAAATAAACAAAAAATGAAGAAGAGTCTTAGGTAGGAGAAAACCTGTATATCGTTCAGACATTCAGCTGGCTGCGGCGAAGTAAAACTGCTCAACTGGTGATTATTTTCCCTTTCAGTGGAAGAAGCTTCCGCAGAACTTGCGACATCGATCTCCATAGTCCTTGTGACGGTCTCTGACTGTGCCACCTCCGCAGACGCAGACCGTTGCTTCTCTACCACCGGCGGCACCTGGTCCTCATCCATCTCATCTTCGTCTTCGTCGTCGTTGTACAAGGAGAGAAGGTCGATGCCTCTGGAGTCAGACGCCATCGACGCCACCCGGACGGTTCAATACGACTCTAACCTAATCTTCGAGTTGCGAGAGAAGCAAACTGATAGATATCGTAGAGTTATGAGGTGGAAAACCCTAGAGATGTGAGGCAGGGTAGCGGAATTTGGAAGCTTTCTACCTGGCGAAACGCGGACGCTTCGCCGGCGTTCAACAAGGTCCAAGTTCTCGAGAGTTCGGGTAAGGGAAGGCGACGAAGCAACCACGAGATTCAGAAGAATTTGGAAACTTTTTAATTCGCTCTTTGAATTTTTTTTACTGTCCAAATGGCCCCTAAAAATTTTAGCCCGTTTAGAAATATGTAATATATGAGAAATCTACGCTGCGCGATGAGGAATCCATGACTCGTGCGACGCCGATCCCTTTTTGGCCAGAATTCAGTCACGATTTGGTCGAAATCCGATCATGATTTGGTCGTAAACGACGTGGGCACTGTCAGACGTCGATCCTTCCTTGGTCGGTCTTCAACCGCGATTTGATCGGAATCCGACCAGATCGCCGTCGACAATGGGCGCGTAGTGGGAGCGACTGTTTCCAACGAAATTTGTCGGATTCCGGCCACTATCAGATCGAAATCCGACGCCGGCTGAAGCGCCGACGAGTGACGCCGATCCTTTCTCAGTCGGTCTCCGATCACGATTCAGTCGGAATCCAACTCGATTGGCGTCGACAGTGGACGCGCAGTGGGGGCGGCTGTTTCCGACGAAATTTGTCAGATTCCTACCACTATTCGGTCAAAATCCGACACCAACCGAAGCGCCGGTGAGTGGCGCAACGATCGCGACCGAGACGGCGGCCAACGGCGATCGGATGGCACGACGAGGGCGAGGGCGGCGGCAACAGTGGGTCAGGAAGTCGCGCACGGGTCACGCAGCATAACAATCTTGTGCAATATATATAGAGAGAACTGATACCCTAGGTGTTTTCTTTTGCGTAAGTCATAAGAAGTGTGAAATAACACCTGACACTCTCCGTGGACGATTAAATTTTTTTATTTTAAATTTTTTTTTATATTTAATATTATAATCCAACTCTTAAATTTAAAAAAAAATCTTAAATGATTTGATCATAAAAAAATGAATTAATTAATTAAAAAAATAACATTGTATACTATTTCGGGTGTACGGTCATATAAAAAAAATGCACAGGATATCATTCTAGTGTGTGTATATATATATATACAAATTATTGCTTAGAAATGGAAATGAAGCAAAGAAAATGCGTTTGATATTAAAAATATCAACAAAATTAAAACAATAAAAAGAGTATTTTTCAAAAAAAAAAGAGAAGAATTATCACTAAAATGTTAACATAATAATTATTGCAAATTTATTTTTTTTTTAAATGAAACATATTAGTTGCTAAGGAGAGTTGATTCATCTTTAGAACCCTTGACATCAATTTTCAACTAATATATGAAAGAATCTAAAAACTTAACACTAAAAATGTTTGCTTTGCAGTTGTAGAACTTGGAGAGTTCAAACATGAACAAGAATAGATTGTCTGAAAAAAATTTCTGCATTAAGCTGTTGGATTCACTCAGAATCAATCCTGTTAACTCAAAGGTGTAGATTCTACAATAACTTACCTAACAATTTCTGCAAGTAATTCAGCAGGAAACATCAGGACTCAATGAGAAAATATATATATCCTGGTTTTATCTTTGCTAACCTTTTACACACTCCACCTGAATGGTCAAATCCTTGATCCCAACATCCTGCAGAAGTTTTGAAGCAGCATTTGCGGCGGAAGCTTGGTCGGTTTCTGCCGAAACATGAAGATGGAGCGTTCCGACGATCTCTGTGTTTGTGAAATTCCATACATGCATGTTCTGAATGCTCTGGACACCCTTAATTCTCAAAATTTCATTGATAGCCAACCTCAAATCTTGCTCACAGCCTCGAGGAACTCTTTGCAGCAAGATTTCAGCAGAGTTCCGCAGCAACGGAAGCACAGAAGAAACAATCATAACCGATATAAATATAGAGCATGCTGGATCAGCTATGGTCCATCCTTTGTACTTGATCAGCAGGGTAGAGATCACAACACCAACACTCCCCATTGTGTCAGCTAGAACATGTAAGAAGATGCCCTCCATGTTGTGATCAATGTGGTGGTGTTTATGCGAATCGCCGAGTAGTTTTTCTCTAACAGGTGATTCACTAGCAACATTCCCTGAGGACTCTCTAGAAACTTGATCAGTATGAAGTTGATCAGAGCAGAGCTTGTCATGGTGACCATGTTCATGGCTGTGACAGATCGGCTTGTGATCAAGTTCATGACTGTGGTTGTGATCTTCATGCCCATGGCAATGGCAGTTGCTCGAGTCATTCTCGCTTTGATTGTTTTGGTGATGATGGCCATGGTGCTCATGATTAACATGAGAAACCACATGGCTGTGTTGATTCTCTGCGAAGTGGCCACCACATTCGTTTGCATGCTTACAGTCATGATGATCATGGTGGTCATGGTCGTGCAAATGTAAATGGGAATGAGAATGAGAATGAGAATGGGAATGAGAACATGTTGCAGAGCCGCCATGGGCATGATGATGCTCCTCGTGGAAGAAGATCAAACCTATCACATTCACAAGAAGACCTCCGATTGAAACAGCTAACAAGCTATTTGTTGATATTTCCTGTGGCTCAAGAATTCTCTCGAGTGACTCGAGCACAATCAGTGCCCCGACGAGAACCAAGAACACGGCATTAGCATATCCAGAGAGCACCTCAAACCTTCCTCGGCCGTAATTGAACTCGCTGTTTGCTGGCAGCCTGGAGATGTAGGAAGCGTATAATCCAATTGCTAATGCAGCACAATCGAAGAGCATATGGCATGCATCGGAGATTAAACCGAGGCTGTTGCTCATGAAGCCCGCCACGAACTCCACCACCATGTAGGCAGTGTTGATCAGGAGAAAAAGTGCAATCTTGCGAGATTTCCTCTCGCTCAAAATGTGGCGGATTGGGCTCATGATCGTGGAAGACAAGGATTCTGGGGGATCAGAGCTGCCTAGTTCAACGTAGCTCAGTGAGGAGGAGCCCAATTCCCTGACTCCGATCCACAGCAGGAGTCCGCAGAACAGAAAACCAGGAAGGGAGAGCTTGGGGAAGTAGAAGAGTTCCAAAACGAGAGTGCAGAAAAAGTTTACCAGGAAATCCCGGCGGAAATCCTTCGCGCTGAAGAGTAGTTTGTCGTCGCCGTAGTTTTCACTGAGGACAACCCCAAAAACCACGGTGTTGATCAGCGGCCACCCGAGCGAACCAACTGATAGAGCATCACCGTCGCTGCTGCCCGCAAGGACAAAGCTGGCGCACGCCGGGACGAAGAGAAAAGCGGTGGCGAGGCCAAGCGAGAGAAGACGCACCCTTCTGCGGCCCAACTGCCTCAACGAGCCCCAATTCGCGAACGCCCGCTCGTAAAATCCTAGAAACCCGGAGAGGAAGGGGAGCACCATGGGGGCGATCCTGGCGCAACCCTCGGACGGTTGAGGGGAGGAGGAGATCGGGAAGCACCCGATCCGGTCCCAGCTGTAAGACAGGAGCGAGACGGCCGTAGCGAGGGCGGCGACGCCGATGATCCTCCGACGGGGATTGGGCGCGCGGGTGTCCGAGAGGGTCTTGGCGAGCAGGGAACCGGCGAGGTCAGCAAGGATGGCGGCGCCGGCGGAGCAGTAGCGGAGGGAGTGGAAACGGAGGACGAGGGTGAGGGTGAGGAGGGCTGACTTGGCAGCGAGGGGGCGGAGCAGGGAGAGAGGAGGGAGGGATTTGAGAGGCTCAGGGGAAGGAATCAGGAGGGAGAGGGCGAAGGAGAGGAGGGAGACGAGGAAGGCGAAGGGGAAGAGGGAGATAGAGGCAGAGTAGGATCGGACGAAGGGGAGAAGGGAGTAGAGAGATCGTAGGGAGAACAAGGGGATCAGGAGGGAAGCGGCTGCCGCGGAGGAGGAGGAGTGGTGGTGGAGGGGGCGGCGGCGCTTGGAGGGAGTGGAGGCGGCGGAGGGGGTGGCGGGGAAGGGGGAAGGAAAGGAAGGAGAGTAAAGGCGAGAGGGGATGGGGATCGGAGGCGGGGCGGAGACGCGGTGGTGGCTGTGGTGGTGGTGACTGCTGGCCATGGCGGCCGTCGGAGCGAAAGAGGAGGGCCGACGAGATCCGCCGATGAGCGACGTAGGCTTTGCGGAGGCGAATGACTAATTGCCTCAATATTGGGCCTTCGTGGCGGCCGGCCCATTAATATAATTAATAATAATAATATAATAATAATAATAAGGTATTAATAGGCTTCTAAAAGAATAATTTTAAAAATGAAATTTCTTTTAAATTGAGTTGACTATGGAATATTAGGTTGTATTTGACTTTTCTAATGGAAGAGTCAATCCACCTCATACCATTCAAACTCAATTTATTTAGATTAGCAAAATTATTTGACCTTAAAGGTGGAAAATAAATTTAAAAAATTAGATTGAAATAGTGATATTGTTGGGTTAAGAAACCAATTCAACTTCTAACATGAATGAAGTGGCTTAAAACCTTCAAAATTATAATGTGATGGACTCCATAGACAATGAAAATTCAAACCTTATGCATGATGCATTGCACTGGTAGTGTTTAAAAAATTTATAACATTGAGCTATCCATCAAAATCTGTCCTTCTCAATTTATCTTACTAGTCGATGAAAAATTTTCAAAGAGCTAAGTTAGTCATTTCTGAGATTAATCAGTTTGTAAGAACTAGATACTTGAATTACTAAAGGTGACTTAAAAAGTCCATAATAAAGTCTAAGCTTAATGTTCAATAGACCAAGAAATGGCACACTTCCAAACTTCTTCATTTGCAAACAATATATAAGAATAAAAAATTTAATTTATGTTCAACTCTTATCTCTTTCCTAGAAGATCGAAGGTAAATGAATAAATATTTACCAAATAATAAGAAATGTTACAAAAATGCTATTTTGAACAGATAATTTCTCAATAATGAGCTCCATTGATGCAGAACCACAAGTGTTACTTTCACATTTAATCTTCCAATTGACATATAACTGTATGTGCTTCTCAATCCACATAATTGTACAACAGACCCATGTTACCTTACTGCACACACTTATGAGATGGAATCTCTTACCAACTTGCAATTGTTTTTAAAAGAAAAAATTGCTAGGAATTATGTAGAAAAAAAGTTCAAGTAAAAACAAACAAATTCAACAATAAAATGAAGCTTTTAACAGTAAGAAATTTACAACAAAATTTGCAAAGGATGGCATCATATTCACATAGGTGTTTAAGTTGTATTTACAAGCACATGTAATGGTCAAAATCCCCAACTGGATTCATGAAATAAGTGGATAAAAGAATGAAACAATTCCTAGCTTCACCAACCCCCTTGCAAAATAATCTCAACCTTCGCGAGGTTGCAAAGCGTTTGTGTGGTCGAACAATTCCTTGCTTCAACTATCACAATGCAAAATGATTTGTACCTTCAAAAGGTTGAAGCTGTTTGGTTGAATTAACTTCTCTGATTGCCATCATTGGGTGAGAAACAATTTCCTTCCAAAACATCATCATCAAGTAAATGTACTTCAGTAGGAAATTTATGTGCCAAGAAAACCCAATGCTTCAGGATTCTACTTCTTTCACACTGAAATTTTGTTTTTTCCCCATTTTTTCTGAGTTTATGCTCTTTATTCAGACCTCTCAAGACCAAGCAATGTACTAATGCTTGATGCTCTTTTTTCCCCATTTACAAAGTCAGGTGCCTTCAAAGAGAAGAAAGCCATTCTTCCATATGCTTGTTGCCATCTGCGCCTGTAAAAACAAGAGTGAGTGAATACTAGTTTAAAGTTCAGAAGATCACCTTGTGTCATTGTATGCATCACAAAAGGAAAGAGACCAAACAAAATGTCATGGAAAATAAATTTTAATTAACTAGTGTGATCCTTAATATTAAACCAGTGTCCTTAAAACCAAACTGGACCAGCCAGTTCAACCAGGAATCAGAATTCATTTCGATCTGACTTGCCATCAAGCAGAATAACGAATAGCCAACAGCATTCATGCGATTGAACTATAAATTTTAGACATTCAGACTACACAAGAGTGATACATAATGAGCTCACACAAATTCAATAAGTTGAGCTAAGAATCAGTTACTTACCATTGGCTTGTCGAATCAAAATACCCAATAGCCAAAGGCATTTATATGGTTGAGACTTACTCTTGAGACATTTAGACGGCACAACAAGAGTGAGAATTCACAGACATGTTTACCAAAATGACATAAACAATCTCCAAGAAAAATATGAACAGGTTATTAACTTCAGCTCGCCATGCCATCTTTTACAAAGAATTGAAAATAAAAATTGAACATTGTGACAAACTAGATAGTAGATTAACAAGCTAGAAGCCTAGAACCAGGAACATGAAGAAACCTCCTTTATAGGCCCTAGAGTTAATAAAATCATCCAAATGGAACTGAACATTAATCAACTGAGTTAACCAAAGTGAAACATAGCCGAAAGAATGTTTTGTACAATAGAACCACAATTGCACATATCACTTAAAATCTAAAAAAATGTTGCATAACTTCTTATTGTGCACAATTATGTAGAGTTTGATATAACAACAGGAAATGAGAAATTATCAGCTCAACTGCATCAAAGAGTAAATATGAGCGCAATCAAGGGAATGAAATCTCAAGATAATCAATCTAAGTATAAGCATCATGTAGAAAAAAGGTCATATATGTGAAAGAAGAGAGAAATACTTTTTCTTACCAGAAATGTCATCCTCAATATGATCGGTTGCTCCCAGGAAACGGGATCTGGAGTTCTTTGCCTGCTCGGACTGACCACGCCCGTAGCATCGTACCAAGACCGCGAAGCTGTTCTCCGTTTGGGAATCGTTCTCAAACTCAGGGCCATGCGGCTCCAACCACCCAATTGACCAATCAGAATCATCAGACTCCGACCCTGACATGCATCCACCATCTGATGGCACAAGAACAATATCATACTCCTTGTCGATCCGCCGTTCTTCACGGCTTTGCCACTTTTTCTTGATCCTTCTCGAGTTTGACCTTGCAGGTCCATTGACTGGTGGAAACCTCAAGCAATCAAGTTCCTTGAATCCCGAAGGTAAATCAGAAGAGTTCAGTGGCGAATTGGGGGATTCCTGATCTTTCCCACCCCAAATCCAGAAAGAGAAACGCGTAAAAGCCACAGCCATCCCGTGCTAGGAAAAGGAACCCTGATTTGGAACAATCACGCCACTAAACTTGCTCTCAAAGCGATCTCGATACGAAAAGTGAACGAGAAAAGAATATCCCTTTCCAAATCTGCCGAAACAATTAAAAAACATCGAACCCACTAGCCAAGGAAGCAGCTTTTCCTGAACAGATCAAACTCGTTCTAGCCTTAACACAGTCAAATGATTGGTAAACGAAAAAGTAGCAAAAAGAATCAGATTCTCATTCGGCATCCCTCTAATATCATCACAAATTAATATATACATTTGTATATGCATCATCAAAAGAAAATATTAGTTAGAACAAACATACCTATGAATCCACGATGTACCGAACAGTCCAACAAAGAAATCTCTTGTGGAATTGCTGGAGAATGAAGCCCTTTCCGCGCTCAACTCCACTAACCCGCAAAAGAAGAGCCTCGACGAAGATCCAGTAAGCAAATCCAAAATCTCAATCCCAAAGAAGATCACAGCGGAAGAGACGATCGGATCCGGCGGCTTTCAGGCCATCGGCGGCCACGCGAGGAAATCAAAAAGGTGACCGGAGAGAAAGGCGTAGACGGCAGAAGCCAGCAGTCGCGATCGGGCAAAATCCTTCCCCATCGCGGCCTTCCTCGTCCTTTCTTTTATAGCCGCTAAGCCGTTGCTTCAAGATTCACGTTCCTACAGATCAACGATAGCGATGTGACCAGCTCGCGCAATAAGCGATCTGCACCGTCGGCGATCGCCAGCACTTGTCGCTGGCGGAACAAATCCACCGTCCGTTTCTGGTATCTACGGTCGATCCGGCGTCGCTCGAGTTGGGTCCCACAACCTGTTAGCGTCCAATCGTTGCCTATTCTTGAGTGAAAGGAACTGCCACGTGAGCAGAGGGACGATATCCTAATCCAAGTGGTCGCAGCAGTTTTTTATACCACCTTTCTTTCAATACCTTGCTTTGATTAGACGCCATAGACTGGGACCGAAAGGTATCGTATGGGTTAACGGTAACAGCGTAAATCAAGATCCAAAGAATACACGTTAAAGGGAGGAAAATTTTAATATTTAAAGAAAGTAGAGGAGTTGAATGGAAATTGTGTATATTGCAAAGGAGCAAGCGGCGACGAAGTGAAGAGATCTTCAGAGCTCGACACGATGGCGGAGGCGGAGGCGGAGGCGGCGGCGGAGGCAGTGATAGGGCGGCAGCAGCAGCAGAAGGGTTACGCGGTGGAGTTGTACTTCGACCCGGCGTTGGAGAACCAGGTGCTCAAGGCCTGGAACGTCCTCGCCCGCCGCCAGATCAGTACCAAGCTCATCGAGATCTCCGCCCGCCCCCACCTCACCCTCCTCTCCCTCCCCGCCCTCGATCCCCTCCGCCTCCAGGCCCCGCTCCGCGCCCTCGCCGCCCGCCTCGACCCGCTCCCCCTCTCGCTTTCTTCCGTCGGTGCCTTCCCTTCCTCCCTCTCCGACGCAGGACAAGGCGGAGGCGGGCTCTTCCTCGCCCCAACCCCCTCCGCCGACCTGCTCAACCTCCACTCCCAGGTGTGCGACGCGCTCCGCAAGGAAGGGGTCGAGCTGCCCGAAGAGTTCCGCCCTGGTTCCTGGGTCCCGCATTGCTCCGTCGCCCAGGATGTGCCGCGCAGTCGCATCGCCGACGCATTCTGCGTCCTTCGGGACCTCAAGCTGCCTGTCTCCGGCTACGCCACGGACATCGGGCTCGTCGAGTTCTCCCCTGTCCAGGAGTTCTTCTCCTTCCCTCTCGGAAGCAGCTCTGAATCTTGAGATACGCCGGCGTTACTTTCCCAACTAGGGCATCAAAATCGTATCTTGCACGAACATGAAGAATTAACTGTAAGTTCAAGTTCCTCCGATTCTTGAAACCAAGCGCTTCCTCGACGACTTGTTAAACTTCTTTGTTGTCGTTCTCCTCATTTCTTGCTTCCTAAATGCTTAAATGATCGTAAAGGCTGATGACATTGGCCCTCTGCCCAGCTTTGCCAAGCATGTTGCTCTGCTTGCTGACATTAAATTTTTCTTGACATGGATGATGGACTGTGCATGAATTATCAATCAAGAAGATAAAAGTAGTAGCTAGATTACTAAATTACAGAATCGAACCATTTAGTACATTCAGTTCTATGAATCATGCCGGCAGTCAATTTCCCCCAAAAAAGTATGGCAATCTCTACGCACGAGGAGCTTTTGTTCTTCAGGTGCATCCTGCCTTGTCTCTCTGCGGTTCACACGGGTTAGATGAATTGGAAATGTTCTTCGTGCGAAAGTTGGCAAGTTTGATCTAGAGTCGATGAAGAAGATGTGGACGACACGGTGATTGGCGAAGCAGTGCGGTAGAAGGGCGGTGCGAGGACGCAGGTGGAGTGGTACAGTGAGAGACGAGGAGGTGAAGTCAACTGCGCAATCCTTGTTGGGATGGAATGGATTGGTATGAAGATCAAAGAAACAGTGAATGCACAAGCAACAATCGCAGGAAGCAGCGAGAAGAAAATGGCTAAATGAGCATAGAGTTCGATTTTTCCAACAAAAAAGGGGATAACAAGAAACGTGAGAAATCGAATACACTCACATTGTATCACATCACATGACCTGCCTCTCGGCGGCCTCGGCGACGATCGGCAGCCGCGGCACCTGCCCCAAAAGGCAAGTAGTCGATCCATAGACGAGCGAGACGAGAAGGAAGAGGAAGACGGTGCTGTCGAGGATCTGGAGCAGATCCATCCCGATCCCGCCGCTAGGACTGAAGGAGCGCTCCAGGAGGTCCGGGAAGATGAGGAGGACATCGAGGACGATCGCCTGCATCGTGTTGAACCGGACGTAGCGGCTGAAGCTGGAAGGGTTTCGGACGACGACGAAGTAGAGGGTGAGGAAGAGGAGGAAGGGCGTGAGCGGGGAGGAGTGGAAGAGGCGGATGGCCGGGACGAGGGGCTGGAGGGCGATCTGGAACGCCGGGAACTGGGTGAGCACGAAGCGGCCGTACTGGACGCCGTCGAGGAAGGGGTAGAGGTAGCAGGCGGCGGAGATGAGGCGGTCCGGCGGGGCGGCGTCGTCGTTGTCGCCGTTCTTGGCGGCGCAGACGGAGAGGAAAGCGAGGCGGCGAGGTCGGCGGCGGAGGGGCAGATTCGGGAGGAGGCGGTAGCGGTGGAGGACGAGGATCGGCGAGCGGGGGTTGAGAGGAGAGCAGATGAGGAATGAAGGAGGAGAAGGAGAAGAAGCAGCAGCCATGGATGCGTCTCTTCTTCTTCGCCTCTTGTTGTGCGCGAAGTGGATAATAGAATAATATAGATGGTGTAGTTTCATAGTGGGCCGGATCGAATTTAGGGCAACCTAAAACCTAAATAGATCGCGTAAAATTCACCACCTCGGTCTTACACGATCGATCTCATGACCTAATAAATTTGAACAAATTGATACGTAAGAGTCCAACTTGGGTCCTCAATTAGCACATCGAATCAGACTTCAATCCTTACCCATATCTTGACTATCACCTTTGGATCACCTATTCAAAAACTGAAGTGTAGGATCTACTTGTCATCATCCAGCATTCCGAAAGCTTTGATCAGAAATGCATATTCAAAAGCGGTATCGTCACAATGTGTGTATCGGCCGCCTTCACCAAAATGTCCGCCGTTCATGTTTGTTTTTAGAATCACCGACCGCGAACAGGTTCGACATGTCTCCTCCCTCACTCTTGCCACCCATTTAGCAGCTTCCCAGACTCCTACCCTGCACAATCAAGCAGGACCTTAAGATATGTTTCCAGAAAGAATCGAAAACTAAACGACATCTCGAATCTGCAAGTCGCAACCAAAACTATACTCTCTGAAGTAAAACAACTAGTGATCATCGTTTCGTCGATTCGAGTACATCGAATAAGTAAAAACCACTTGGTACTCTTTACCTTGAGTCATGAAAGGATGCTGTGACAAGAACTGGAGGATAACAGCCCTGTGTGATGTTGTCATATGGAGAATAATGGCTGATTATCTCGAACTCGGACGGGTTTCTAGGATCGCCGAACTCATCATAGTCCAAAATTGTGAGAGGCAAACTAGGATTCATCAACGTGTTGCAAATGTCAAGAAAAGGAACCTGGTTCAAAGCACAAAAGTCTCAAAAAGAAGAATATTGAAGATGAATGTATACACTTGCAAGTTACAAGCTAAAGAAGAAGATAGCTTAGAACTTTTAGTCGATTTGATTTAGTTTAAATTAACTTAAATGAACCTTTTTTTTGACAGCAGACAGAATCCATATGCTATATGCCGTCGTTATGTTGTCTCTTTCGAAAACCATGGTGTTCGTTCTCGAAATATCATTCAAGTGATAAAGCAAAACCTCTTTCTTTTACCACTATGAAAGGAACATGTTTGTTAAGCTACTTACAATTATTTCAGTTAACACTCATTCGATACAGATAAAATTAGTGCAAAATCTCAGAATCCTGAATCGAACTCAGATTAAGGCCAGTAAACATGCATAAAGAAACTAAAGCAATCGCAGAATAGCATACTAATTGTCAATATTATTATATGTAAATGAGATCATGAACTTGAACAAAAGCAAGTATTACCTTCAAAATGGCAGCTGAAAATAGATTGTGATACATATTAATAGCTGCGCCGACTAGTAGGCCGCCTGCACTGCAGCCAATAGCAGCAAGCCTATTCTTATGAACAAAGCCCTTACCCACGAGGTACGTTCCACATGCTACAAAATCATAAATCGAGTTCATCTTCAATGCTCGAGTTCCGGATTGATGAGATGAACCTTCACCTCCACCTCTAGAAGAATGAAAATGGAAAACTACTATAGTGCCAAAAAAATTGTGTTGAATAATCAATAAAAGAATTCAATGTACAGAAATAAAAATACCTCACATCTGCATATGCAAGAATCCAGCCACGCGATAGCAGACTAATATGGTCGGAACACCAGCTTTTATCCAATGCCTCACCATAAGCTCCATACCCATGCAGGAGACATGGTGATCCACCAGTGTGTTTTGTTTTCTGTGCACATAAAATAGTCAGGGGTACCATGAAACCGTCATGCGAGACAACTTCTATTCTTTCACATGAAAATGCTTCAGAAAGACCAGTCCACCTCTTCCACTTTCCCTTATCCGAATACTGATCTTCCTGAAATTCAGTGATACTACAATTTGGAAATACAGTCGCGTCAGAGGAACTTGATTTAACCTGGCCATTCAAACCGACTACTTCTTCTTGATGAAGAACAGTAAAATCTTGTTTCTCCATATCATAGTCAACTACAACATCTGGCATCTGCATTAGTTGGATGAAGAAACTGGATGTTTAATCTTCTACACTTGACAACAGAGCATAGAGATGACTGATTAGGTAGAAACTCTTGAAGTGCCATGGATGTTTGCTAAACCACAATCTTGAGTTCATGAAGTCAAATTTTTTATTTTTTTACTTTAGTAAGCAGAGATCAATGAGGCTACTAGTCAGAGTTAAATGGAAAAGTTAGTGAAATGTGGAACTGAGACATGCTAAGTTTACTTCAAAGAAACTGAAAGGAAAAGGAGAGAAATAAATTAGAAACTAGTTCCTTTGTTTACTTGGAAGAAAAACATTGTTCTGGTCCTGAAGGACATTTGGGTCAAACTTCATTAATTTAATTTCCATTCAAATATTTCTTGTCTTCAAATTAAAATCACTTACTTTCTAATCCTACTCAATCTCCTTGAAGTAAACACAGCACTAAAGTTCACATTCTTCTTATACATAACATTTTATAAGACTATTGTATGCTCGATTAGAGTTGCTAGGAAACTAGCACACATGATAAATTTGTGTTGTTTTGATAAGGGCCATGTTATGAGTAGATTGGGTACTAGCAAGAAAATATAATTAAAATGTTGGGACATTCAATATTGTTACTGTAGCATGAGTTTGTGAAGATAAAAGCTAGCCAAGTAGATAATTTTACCACTGGTGAGGAAATCACGAGACGGTAAATGGAAGATGAGAAATCATGGTTGGATCCTGGTGATATGCTGCTAAGACATGAAGGCACAGGGAAAAACCATGGATTCAGATCCTTGAGTTCCACATGTTGCTGAACAAAAAAAAGGATCAATTAACTGACAAGGAAAAAAATAAACAATACTCAACAAAATTTACAAGATTATTAAAACTCTCAAAAGTTTTCTTTGGAACACGATTCCATTCAGGCATTCCATGGCCTTTGTCTGTCTCTATTTATTGATTTTCCATATAAAATGAAAACATTTGCTGGCTGATAATATTCAATGGAGAAATAAAAAAGTGTTAAGAGGTTTGCATCCATAACTAAGTAGAAAGAACCACACTAGTAAAGCAATTGAGAGTATTGAAGTAAAACATATACAGAAATAGAACTACCTTAACTTGTAAATTATAAATTATAATACGAAAAGAATATAGTTGCTGACTCGTAGGCTCATGCAGTTACAAGGACAGGATATTACTAAAGATGTACCTCAGGATCCAAATCGATCGGAATATTTAGGGAGCAAAATAAGGGAAGCCCCTTTCGTTGGATAGAGAGAACCAGATGCTCTTGGAAAATATCCATATCCTGAAAGATGATATCTTGTCCAGGGAGAACAATAACCTAGAGACCAAAGTCAAGCAAATACAAAGAAATGAACGTCTAGATTATGAATATAATAAGCTTAAAAAGATAGATTCCTGGCAAGTTTGAAGAAATTATTTACTTAACGATGAGCACCTAGACCAAGAAATAGTGATGTTTCTAGATGAACTTTTTTAGAAAATAAAAATATGCTACTTTTAGGATAGCAGATGATCCATCAAACAATCAGGTTCACAAGTTTAAAAATTATTCAACCTATAGAAATATGCATAAACCAAAAGAAAAAAAAAGATGTACACATGAGTTTTCAATACATCCATCATTATCATAAGAAATACCTGCCATTCTGTTAGTGATGACTTTTCTGCTCTGCATCTGGCTAAATAATAACCATCACCAGTTGAATTACTGCCTTCTAAAGGAGCATTAGTAAGAATGTAGAAGAAACCATAATGATGTTCCAAAAAGTACTGAACACCACTAACACGTTTCCTTACTAGCCATAGCCCATCATTGGCTCGCTTGGTGTTGATAACATAGACCTGTAATTTAATAATTTTCAGAAAATGCATAATTAAACAGACATATATTCAAAATATATATGATTGCTTCTCTCAATAGCATAGACACATGGATAAGTGACCTTCCTCGGATGATGTCCTTGAATTAGAATTTATGGTGATAAAGTTGCCATCTTTGGTGCTTGTAATGTCTACACAGCAACTCCTATCATTTTCTGTAAAAAGCACTTTATCTACCAAATCTGAGCCCAGCTGCATGGAGAACACCCTGACAAACATTTGTGAGTACAACAGGAAAGAAAATAACATAACAAAAGCCATTTCAGTCTTCAATAAAAAATTCCAAGAAAAAGTGATTCAATTAATTTGAATACTAGTAGTGATAAAGCCTTACATAGAGCTTAATGGAGGGGCAAGGTTCGTAGCCCCAAATAGAGGACAAACTAGACTTGACAATGGCAAAGACAATTTGCAAGAAGAACGAATTACCTATATGGTCGTTGAGTTTCATCACAAACAGTATATAGTAAACATCTACTGTCTCCAGCCCATGCAAGGCTAACAACTCCCTCCACTTTTGGACTTGGGATAGCATGCCCAGACTCAAGATCCTTAACTTGAAGTGCAAATGATTCATTGCCTGAAATATCCAAGGTGTATGCAAGGAATTTGTGATCCGGAGAAATGCGACAAGCACCTATGTGAACATAACCTGCAAAGTGCAAATATATATATATATATATAATATTACTTCAATTTTGATTAACTCGATAAATGTATATAAATAAGAAAAAAAAGGAAAACTACAGCATTTTATGCACACATGCCATATTGTTTGGCAATTTCATTCCAGTCGAGCAATATTTCCTCTCTGTAAGATCTCATATAACTTAGAATGGCTTTGGCAAAGCTGTCATGATGCCTTCGCCTCCGGCACAGGACTGGATACTCCTTTCCTTCTGGAATATATTGATAGTAAGACCTAACCCAAGACAATTATCTCCAGTTAAAGTAGCAACACAGGAGTATAATTAATATAAACTTACATTGAACACATTGAATACTATATAAACATCTCTTCATAATGAGCTCCAATTCAACAAATCTGATGATTTTTACTGGCTTTATCACAGTACCACTTGGCCTTAATATCATTCCATGGTAGATGTCATGGCAGGGTAAGATTCATTTTAATTCCAATCAATTCACATATAATAGAAAGATCTTAATAAAGAATCAGCAAAAGAAGATAAGGCGGATTGACAAGTTGTTCTCCAATTGTTTATTCAGAAAAAATGAACTTCATTGTCTATATATGCACGAACAAAATACGCATTCAACATCCTCTATGTATCGCCCACATCTCATCCAATATTATTGCACTTTGCATCAAGGAGACTCAGCTAAAAATCAAAATTTTTGCCATTTTTTCTGAACAAAATATGGTTTTCCGATGATTGGGCATTTAAGAAGTACAAATAAAGGGGTTTACTGTGTTCACTCAATAAATTTAATCTAGCGTCATAAAAATTCTGCTAAAAATCAAATTTTTTGCCATGTTTCATAACAAAGCATAGTTTTCCGATGATCACGCATTCAAGCAGTAAAAAATAAAGGATTTCCAGGTTGTTTGGAAGATACCAGGGGCCCCAGCATTCCGGTGGGGTCGAGACCTTGGCCGGCATCCTGGACCTCATCTCCCCGACCAATCTCTGGCGGAGTCCAGAGGCGTCGGCCATGAAAGCCTCGGCGTAGGCGTTTTCCCTTCCGAGGTACTCCACGAGATCCGGGTCATTGGTGTCGGACATCCAACGGTATGGATCTTCCCAGGTTTTGCCATGGGCGGAGCAAGTGAAGGGGATCTTCCTGGCCACCGGGGGTTTTACAGAAGGGAGAGAAGGGTGTCGCCTGGCACAAGAGGAATGCGAGCGCGAGGAGAAGTGAGAAGAAGCGAGGAGGCAGCGAAGTGCGCAAGGGAGAAGCCCTCGTTTCCCCAGCATTTGCGACGGCGATTTCACTTGTACGAAAAGACTAGCGAAGTAGAAATCAGACGAAATTACAAAGAAGCCCTCGATTTTATGAAAAAGAACCGTTTTTCCACTTAAACCCCAAATTAAGTTAAAATCCGTGACAAACCCTCGATCAAAAGTCAAACAGTCGTTGACTCACGCCGCGACGCGCGGGTCGTCGGTGATCCCAACTGCCACATTACCGGCCTAACCGTTAACCTTGGCCTCCGCCAGCGGTGGAGGTTCTCCCATAGCTATAAATTCCTCCACTCACACCCGGTTCCCTTCCATCGCAATCAACGTAGCCCCTCCTCCTCCTCCTCCTCCTCCTCCCTACCAATTATTCTCCGCCCGCCGCGACGCCGGATAATATGTATCGCGCCGTCACTCTCGTCGTCCTGCTCCTGGCCGCCGTCGGCTCCGGCATGGCCCAGGCTCCCTCGCAGGCGCCGAAGGCCTCGACCCCGGTTGCAGTTGCGACCCCTTCCAAGGCTCCGGCTGCGGCGGAGACTCTCTCCCCGGCGAATTCACCAGCTGCTTCCGCGCCAGGCGAGTCCCCCGCTTCATCCCCGTCAGCGGTGTCCGATTCGCCTGACACTTCCCCCTCCGCCGCCGCGCCGGCAGAAGATGCGGACGCACCGGCTGCCACCCCAGAGGGTGCCTCACCAGCGTCCGCGCCAAGCCCGGCAGGAGAAGCGAGCGACGAGGAGGACAGCTGGGCGAGCCCTGCTGCCGCAGCGTCCTTCACCGGAGTTGCGGCCGCCTTCGTGGCAGCGGTTGCTTTTTAAAAGCTGTATCCGTTTGTCTTTTTTCGTATAATCTTTGAAAAGGGAGGTTGAATTTGCATAATTGTCAAACGAAGGCTCAATATTAGCGGTCACTAAAGAGCTGTTTAATTTTCTGCAAGTTTAAATCAACCCAGAAAATTAAATCTTTTACAAAAACATATTAAAAAGTCAAAAAAAAAAAGAGAAAAAATAGAGGCATTTTTTACATGATCTTGAAATCAAATCCTAAAGATGCCTAAATACTTCAAATTTTTACTTAAACAGACTTCCTGCCCATGGATGGAACAAAACAGGGGCATATTCTGGTAGAAAATAAGGGGCGTGTTTTGATAAAATTACACAAATAAAGATGTAAGCCTATTACAAGTTAGACCCTCCCTCTACATGTATTCAAAAATGGCCTCCTCCTCTTCTTCTTCTTCTTCTTCTTCTTCTTCTTCTTCTTCTTCTTCCATAGGTCAGCACTTTCATTGTATTCAAAAATGGCCTCTCAGGCAAGAGGATACATATAGGCTATTCTAGTTTCATATTGCAATGCGATACGGAGATGGCAATCGAGCGGAATCATTTTTTCAGAGTTCATCATTTCACCGCCAAGGCGAGGACAGAAATTACAAAGCCTTCGAGTTCAAGGTTGAACAAACTCAATTGATTTGTTCTTACCTTGCAAGTATTGCACCAGAAAGCCCATTCATGATCAGAAACCAGAATAATCTGTTAGCCACCAGAGTACAACTGCAACGAATCAATGATCTCAAGTAAATGAGTTGCTTCAAATGAGAAATGAGAAAGGGAAAATGGAAAGAACTAACATTTGCCTGGAATAAACATTGAGCACCAAGATACTGAAAAGGATGTTCCCCTGCATAGCAAAGAGAGAGTCGAGTCCCTGAGTACCACATCGGATATCTGAAGAAGGATACTTCAAGTGCAAAAGAAAAAATATCAAATATCTGTTGATTTTCAAGGAAAATTTTGGGGGAAAAAATGAGAATGACTGAAAATTATCATGTGAAAGTACAATTTAACCATTTTTGGAGCAATAACTGGATTGATTTAAAACATTAAATGCAACAAACCTGAGTCTGTGGTATGATCTGGTATTGCTTGTGTTCGCCAGTGAAGGCACACAACTTGTACGCCTCCCGAGCATCTGTTTTCATGAAAAACACTTTGTTAAGTTCACATTTGACCGGCTGTAGGATCAGCAAAGCACATCATGGAGCTTAAAAGAAGTCATCAGATAGCAAAAGCAGTAAAACCACACTATTCTAATCATTCCAAACTAGCATTTAGTATATAATTTTAATCTCTTAATTAATGGAACACTCTGATACCCCAAATATTGTACCATGCATCTCTTGCATAGAGTTCAATGGAAACATAAGATCCTTGTAGCCAATTCCAAATAGGATGATGATGACATATCAAACCATGTTGACCCAGTTAGAAAGTTGCTCAGTCTACTCATGGAGACCTGGCTTTGCGCATGTATTGATTATCTAAAAGAAAGAAAAAAAATCTAAAAGGAAACTTATTAACAAATGGATCTGAAAACATACAAGGAAGCAACTATCGAAATATATGTTGTTGTGAAATTGACACTAAGAATTAAAGGCGGAAACCCAATCAAATGAATCATAAATAAATAGAAGAAAAACAATACTGACCCATTCTCATGTAAGGCTACTGCAACCACCAATCAATATGCATTTCGTGAATGTTTGCAGGGAAACTCCAATAACAGATCATGCTTCATAATCTTCCTCTTCAAGTAAACATTACTTACAATGATAGACACCCACAAAGAAGGGTCATGACTCTAGTATATTTGTTTCCTCATTGACTTCCTTCACATTGTACTTTGCTATCAAATCACTTGTCTCAGTAGTTGGTAAACAATTGGAATCCTTCATGATGTTAAGCATCTCACTAAATAGTTCCATATAACCTTTTTCAAGTATACCTTTAATGAGAACCTTCCATACAATTTCATCGCTGTTGTATCCTTTACCTAGTAAATCAGTGAAAAGCAATTTCGCCTGCTCAAATTTTTCCTCATCACAAAGTCCAGAAAGAATAATCTGGTAGGATTCCAGCTGAGGAAGATGGCCACCTTCCATCATTGAGTTTATATAAGTTGATGCCTCTGTGAACATTTTTGATTTGCAGCAACAACTAATTAGTGAAGTGTAGATATCTCCAGTAGGAGATAAACCTTCTTTTTCCATATGAGAGAATAGAACGCATGCTTCTTCCAACCGACCAACTTTGCAGAACCCTGAAATAAAAGAACCATAGGTAATAAGATCAGGAGTGCAACCATATTTATCTAGCTCTTCCAATAAATCCAAAACTCTTGCAACTTCTACTACTGTCCACAATCCTGAAATACTGCTAATAAGGGCAGCATTATTCTGTTTCCAATATAAAAAATGTTTGAGGAGAACTGAGTAAGTCCAATAGTCTGGTTCGCATGCAGAATCAATCATTTGCTTTAGAGTACCAAAAGCCTGATGCAGGTACCCCATAGTCCCAAACCCATTAATCAATGTATGATATGTTATCACATCAGGAAGAACCCCTTCATTTTTCATCTTTGTCATAATACTTTCTGCCTCTTGTACTCTCCCTTCGCTGCAATAGGCTCGAATGAATGCAGTGTAAGTGAAAGCAGTTGGCTTAGAACCAGAAGTAAACATTCGACCCAACATCATGTCGGCTCTATTATACTCCCCTCTTTTGAGCATCTCATCTATTAGAATTGTAGAAGTCACAGCCGTAGGTTCTATACCTTTATCCAACATGTCCTCTAGCAATGACAAGGCTTCTTCCAATTTTTTCTCTTTGCAAAATCCATCTATCAAGACACTATATGTGTAGTAGTCTGGCAAGCAATCATCTGAAATCATTTTCTCCAGCAAGGAATGAGCAAGATCAATCATTCCTGACTTGCATAGACCATCTATTAAGGCTGTGTACATGATCTTGTTTGGTCTTATGCATTTAACAGGCAGCAAGGAAATTAGAGAATGAGCTTCTTCTACTCTACCATGTTTGCAGAGGGTATCTATCAAAATAGTATATGTCTGCTGATCAGCAGCCAAACCTTTTGCCTCCATTGCATTAAGTAATCTAAAAGCATCGTCTATATAGCCTTCCTTGCATTGGCCATTGATTAAGTTGGTGTATGTGATCGTGTTGGGAGGTGGCCCACTCTCAAGCATCTTAGATAACAAAATCATTGCCTTGTGAACATGTCTCGCTTGACAAAGTCCATAAATTAGACTATTGTAAGTCCAAACATTAGGTTGACACCCACCTGATTTCATCTTCTCCACCACCTTGAGTGCCTCATCCAACTTCTCTCTTTTACAAAGTCCATCAATCAAAGCAGTGTAAGTGACGACACTCGGAACCAATCCTTTCTCAAGCATCCGACATAGCATTTTTTCAGCATCTTCAAGTCTACTCTCCTTGCACAGGCCATCTATCACCATTGTAAATATCCAAGCATCTGGCTTACAACCATTTAGTTCCATGAATTCCATAACTCTCAAACCATCATTGGTCTTCCCACACTTGCAATACTTGTCTATGAGAGCGCTATAAGTAAAACCATTAGCAACAGTTCCCTTTGCAACAACCTCAGCCAGAAGTGCCTCAGCATCATCAAGCCTGTTCTCCATACAAAGACATTGAATGATCTGTGAGTAAGTGCAAGCATCTGGTTTACATCCCTTCGATTCCATTAGCTCCAAAACTGAAAAAGCAGCTTCAATATTCCCTCTCTTACAGTACCCATCAAGCAGAGCATTGTATGTCACAGTGCTAGCAACTAAACCTCTATCAAACATCGCATGGAATAATTTTTCAGCAGACTCAAGCTCACCTGCCTTGCAAAGACCGTCTATCATCACTGTGTACGTATGGATGTTGGGTAGGTAAGCATCACTTCCCATGCCTCCAAACAAGCTCAAAGACTCACCAGCTCTACAAGATTGACAAAGCCCTTGGATGAGAATGGTATAAGAAAATTCATTCCTAGAGCAACCCATCTCTGGCATCATCAGAAAAATCCAACAAGCTCTGCCTAAATTCTTCTGTCTACAGTGCCCTAACATCAAGGAATTCCAAGTAAATGTATCTGGAACTAAACCTGCTTTCTGTAAACCACCAAGAAGTTGGTACGCTTCAGCCAGATTCTTTTCCTTGCTGTAATATTTAATCATCGTATTGTAAGTAACAATGTCAGGCAAAATTTGTTCTTCTTCAATATTTCGGTAAATGTCTTTCATGTCCTCAACCATCCCAAACCTAGAAAGTGACAACAACAGAGTTTTATAGCATCGGATTGAGGGCTTGAATCCAACAGCGCCACCTTCTCGTCTAACGTCCCTGAAGGTTTCTAACGCATAGCGCACTTCTTCGGCTGAACCACAAGATTTGATCATAAAGATGACAACTTTCTCGATGTTGAAACAAGACTTCGATCGGAGAAGCAAATAAACCAGAGAAGCATACGAGTCTACTGTGTGTCTAAAGCCAGGACGCCTCCCAATCCAATTGAAGAAAGCGAAGGCGGACTCAGCATCAATGAAGCGTCCGCGGAGAAGCTCGGCGACAACAGCAGGGGTGACAGAGGGGGCTAACCTTTGCAAAGTCTGGATTTTGAACCGGTTCCGACCCGAGAGGATGTCAGAGAGGCAGGAGATAAGATGCGAACCATGATTCGTCTCCAGAGGAGTCTCAGATACATCTGCGACTGCAACGGCGACGGCGGCAGCGGCAGAGGTAGAACAATAGAGAGAAGAGAGGAGCTCGCTGCGCGAGGACAGAGGAAGAACGGATGGGCCAGGCTTGCCGGCGCAGGAGATAGCCGGCGACCATCGTCTCATGATAGGTTAGGGTTTAAGGGGTTAGGATGAACGCGGGCGAAGGAGGCGGTGAGAGGTAGGAGAAAAACCCGCGTCTATTTCCATGGTTTTGGTCTTATAGAGAAGGTAGATCGAGTCGAACCAGAAGGGTTCATACATAAAAGAAAATTTTAAATTATATTATTAATCCAAAATTTGCCATGTATGAGATTTTGATTTTTTTTTTTTCTAAAATTGATAGTATGACTTGTTTACATAAAATAATAATTTTTTGTTAAGATTTTAATTAAAAAATAACTGACTTTTTTATAAAAAAAATAATATTTTTATAATTTTTAATAAAATATAAAATTTAATGAGTTAAGTAATTTTAAACAGAATTAAAAATACTGACTATCACCATGAAAATTAATATATATTTTTTGTAAATTCTTTTCCATTATCAATATAATTGATAACCAGTTAATCAATATAATTGTCCTCACATTTAATACCACCTCCCCTCTTTTATTTTTTATCATATCTCACCAGTTAATCAATATAATTGTCCTCACATTCAATACCAGAGCCTCTAAACTAATCTCGAGCTGATGGATTGGAAAGTCCCTGGGTTATCTTCCTCTCTCACAAATATTTTTTATTTTTTTATAGTAAATTTAAACGGTAATTCTAATTGAACTCCATTGGGCCTCGGACTTAAGCCCAGGTAAACTAACATCTAGCTCGACCCTTGCTCACATGTACTATTCAATATTATTATTTTCTATAACACGAATTCTGAATTGATTCGTCAATTATATGAACATAAAAAGTTTATGTTATAGTAATTAGGAACTATAATTGTGATCATAGTTATAATACCTACATCGTGAATATTATTGAATAAGATATATTTATATTGTAGCAATTATGAAATTATAGCGAATACAATGTAAATGTTAGGTGAATAAATCAAGTATTTTATAACAATTATAGTTTTGTAATTGCTACATTAACATTTTACATTATAATAGATATAAATTATAGTTATTATAATATGAATATTATTGAATATATCAAGTCTACTATATCGATTTGTTAATGAAATTTAATATCATATTAGTGTGTTAGTGAGTTAATGAGTTGATATATTTTAATTAGTGATATATGTAATTGAGTTAGTGTATGAGAGAGATAATGAGATAATAATTGTATTGTTATTTTAATGGTCAATGTCGAGAAGTTGGTGGATTAATGAGTAAGATATATATCAACTGACTTATTTATCAATGAAATATATTTTAAAAAATTTTACGATCATTTGTGAAAAGATAAATTAAAAAAATTATAGTTGACCATAAAAAAAAAGGATATTATCTCATTTTTACTAAAATAGATAATTTAAAAAATTATAATTAACCACAACAAAAAAAAAGATATTATCTCATCTCCATTAAAATTTAAATTCTTATCTTCTTTTGTAACTCTGTACATACATGACTAATAGAGAAGACATTTCGATAACAAAATGACAAGTTTGAGGGCAAAATCAAGAATTTGAAACTAAAGGAGGTTTGTGGCAAAATTGAATTTTCCCAGGATGAACTTGAAAAAAAATCCCATCGGTCCGGACCGCCCGTTGACTTGTGTCACCTCGCTGCGAAGGATCGAACGAGGAAAAAGGTTGTTAATCTGCCGCGAACACTTTGTGATTCAGTTGGTGAGCGCCGGTGAAGAACACGAGCAAGCACAAGTAGGTCGACAAGGCGCTGCTCATCACGCACGCCCCGACGAGCATGTTGGTGACCACAATCTGCAGCTGGATCGCCTCCACCGGCGACGCCCCGGCCATGATAAGACCCGTCATCGTCCCCGGTAGCGTGATCAGTCCGACGGTCTTGACGCTGTCGAGATCCGGCGACAGGGCGACCACCAGCGCCCGCTTGGCCTGCTGAATCGTGGCCTGCCGGGGCGTCGCGCCTAGCGCCAGCGCGGTCTCGACCAGGTTTCTCTCGGTCCTGATGTCTTGGTGGAGCTGCTTCATCGCGACGCCGGTGACGGCCATGGCGTGGCCGACCATCATCCCGGCAACGGGGACGAAGTATCGGGGAGAGAAAGGCACGATATTTAGGGCGATAGGCAGCGACATGGTCGCCCATGTGCCGACCAAGATGGACGCTGCGGCGATCCACTTGCCGCGGGGAACCAGCCTCGCGCGATGCCCTGCGGTGTGCCCTGCGACGAGAACCTGTCCGAAAGGAGCGATCTTTGAGAAAAGCCCTAATTTTTATGCTCTCCCGAGAAGGGAATACCTACCATGAACAAGTAGGGAAGCAGAATCCACGCCGCGGTCTTCTGAGAGAAGATAAAGTGGAGGAAGAATCCGACAAGGGAGAGCTGGAGAAAGGACCTGGCGGTGGCGTAGATCATCTCGGCATGGAGATCGAGGCTTTGCGAGAAGGAAAGCGCCACGGCCATGGCGACCACCGCGGTGGAAGCCACCGGCTTGAGCATGCCTCCGGCGACATCGATCCAGAAAGAAGAAAACTGGTACAACATTGGAAATATACAGTTCTACAATTTCTTCCTCCAATCTATCCATTGCGTCCATTACAGTTCTACATTACTTTTCAGTCTACAATCCACACTAACATTTTGCTTTAAATTATACAAAGAGTAATCCACACAACCTTATTGTTCTATACAAAACAGTATCAACACCAAACACTTAAAAGTATTCAAACATCATCCTCAAGAAAGAGGAACAATCTTATGAAACTTGTTGATCTTCCCATGCACAAGAGACTCCTTGATCATTTTTGTTCTTGCATTGCTAGCTACCCAGTGCTAAAGTTCTTTGTAAACGCCCTTTTCGGTATTGTAGGATCTTCGAATCGGAACATGAGTAACTCGTGGATAATCTTCACCTTCCAATCTCAGCATGAATTCTTCAGGCATGTCGAACAAATGAATCTCCTTGAGGAGCACTAGTTGCTGAATTCCCTGGGGAACCTCCTGTAACTGCACGCAGGATCTGATGTACATCTTTTGCAGGTTAGGCATCGAACCATCCACAACGACATGGTTCAAGTTGTTCAGTCGCTCTAAATCCAGTATCTTGAGCTTCTGAAACCCTCCTCTGTGGCAACGTAAACTGGCGCCATCGTATGCATGTATCAGCGTGAGCTCAACTAGGCTTGGAAGTTCTTCAAGAACTCCAAAGGAGTCCTCCGTCAGTCGCGACCACCTCAGCCTCATCCTCACCAGGTGCGTCAGCGAGGAAATCCAGTTCGGCAATGTCTGCAGTGGCCCTCTCAAGTAGAGTCGCTGAAGAAGCGGTGGGGGAGAAGTCAGAGATCGCAGATTGAGATACTCATCCATGCCAACAGATGTCACTGAAAGAGAGTGAAGTTTTTTCATCTTTTCGATCGATTTGCAGAGGCTTGCTCCGTCCACTCTTCTCAATTTCACCAAGCCCAACCTCTTTAGCTGCGTGAGATTCCCCAGCTCCCTCACAATTCTACTGTCTTGATTTATTTCCAGGTACGTGAGCTTCTGCAGTTCTCTGAACTTGCCTATTCCGTGAGGCAACTTCACACCATCTGCGAGGTAGTAAGGTGGACGATCGCTCGTGTAGTAGTGGTAAGCAAGGAGATGGCGCAGGTTTTGGAGGTTCAAGATGGTCTTAGGCAATGCAGTGACGTAAGTTCCCTTCAGGTCCAAGGTCTCTAGGTTCTTGAGCTGCCCTAAGGACTTGGACAATTTGCTGATCCTTGTGTTTCTGAAGCTCAAGTACCTCAGATGTGGTAGCATTCCGAAATTAAGAGGGAAGCTTTCGATCGGTGCACCGCGCAAATCCAAGATCCTCAACAATCTGAGTCTGCTTAAGCGATTCACCACGGAAGAAATGGGGAGTACATTTTCTCCAAACATGAACAAGGCACGCAAGTGAGATAAGTCGCTCTGTAGCAAATGCTCACCGGCGGCGTGCGTAGACGAGCGTCGAATCTTGCCGTGGCGCTTTGTGTCCCTTGTGATCATCAGCGTGCTGAAATTTTCTTCCTCTGATTTCAGAAGGATAACCTCGTGGATGAGATCATGCACTCGGCAGCTTCGGACTCTTCCGTAGTCATAGCGCTCAGCCACTTGGACCATGCTTCGGTCAATGAGATCGTTGAGGTAATCGGCGGCGATCCTCTCCATGGTCTCTCCCCTTTCACTCTCTATGAATCCTTCAGCAATCCACAGTCTGATCAGAGTTATACGCGTGACAGCAAGCTCCTTGGGGAAGATACTGAAGTACAAGATGCATGACTTGAGGAAGTGTGGCAGATCGTTGTAGCTCAGCATCAGTATCTGTGTGATGATTTCAAGCTTAGGATTGTTAGCTAACTCCGCATGAAGATTATCGCGCAGCTTTCTCCATTCCAAAACATGAGCTTTTTTAGACAAGAGGCCAGCTATCGTCACGATTGCCAAAGGTAATCCCCCACAAACTTTTACGATATCTTCAGCGACATCCTGCAGCTCCGGCGGGCAGACTCCGGCGGAGACTGATCGGAAGGCCTTCTTGCAGAAGAGGAACCATGCTTCTGGTTGAGGCAGAGGTTGGAGTTCATAGAGAGAGCCACATGACTCGATGCACGAGAGACCAATATCCCTGTTTCGTGTTGTTACTATGATTCTGCTACCACAATCACTGTTCGGGAGTGCATATTTGAGACACTCCCATGCATTTATATGCCACAGATCATCTAAGACGGCTATGTACCTCTTGTCCTGCAGGAACCGCCGCAGTGTATCTACTAGCTGGATGCACTCCATTGTTTGAATTCTGACTGGGAGCTTCTCGTGTCTTTCTTCATAGAACTGGATTATGATGCTCCTGAGAAGCTCTTCGACTGTAAATGATGGAGTGACAGTGATCCATGCATGACTGTTGAACCATCCTTTTACTTGTTCATCGTCGTAGACTTTCCTGACGAGGGTCGTCTTGCCCAAACCGCCCATGCCCACCACCGAGACCACTGTCAGGCTCGAAGATCCTCCTCCTTTCACTAGCCGTCCGACAATTTCCTCTTTGGGTTTCCTGATGCCCACCAATTCGGCTTCCTCCATAAAAAGAGCTGCGAGATGTCTGTCATGCACTCTCTTCTGGGAGGCATTAAAGCCTGATTTGAACTTGTACGTGCTTCTTCTCTCCGAGATGTTTCTCAGTTGGGTTTTGATGTCTTGAATTGCGATGCTCATCTTGCGACGAGTGGACAAGTGCCTTAGGCTTTGAATGGTTGTAGTCAGGAATCCCAAGAACCGGTGGCGGCGAGGTTGGCCAAAGTGAAGCATGTATTCTTCAAGGAGATCTTCCATGTCGTAAGCTATGTCTCTCAGTTGCCTCATCCATGCTTTAATGTCGTCTTTGTCGTCTCCTGCATCGGCACCTCTCAGGAATATCTTTAGGCTCTCGAGCTCATCCCTGATATCTTTGATGCGAGTGTTGAATCCTCGAAGTAGCTGCTGTTCTTGCACCAATATAGAGTCCAACTTCTGGAGAGCAAATTGTACAGCGCCACTGGCCGCCATTTGCCCTCCTTGCCTAGCTCCCCTCTCTGTAGATGCCTTCTTCAGAAATTTTTGATATCCTTCTGATCAAAATGCAATTTTAATAATAAAACAATAATTTATCTCGAAGAAACTAAAGAAATAAGTTAAAGACATAATTATACACGAACAATTTGGTAGAGATTCTCAAAGGCTCTTATCTATCCAATAGTCGACCATCATGTTGAACATAGCACTCTATAACTTACTAGTCATTTTGAAGTTCAAAATCATAATCAGGAACTAAATGACAGTATATATATATAGATATCACGAAGTTTCTACTTACAGGATATTTTTGTGCTTGTAAAAGAAGTTGCAAGCATTTAATGCTTCAT
>JBBMKF010000007.1:4550850-4565490 GCA_037834155.1 Curcuma caesia | reverse complement strand
GGCGAAAATCATAATAAATCTAGAAAGTAGAAAGTCAAGATTTTTATTTGTACTAATAGTAGAAAGTTTTTGTCATTCGATGTGTGCTTATTATTACTCATAAAAAATCTTAATTCTTTATGATATATCTAGGAGGTTCCGGTCAAATACCGTGGATAATTAAATCATTAGTCAATGAATGATTCGACACGTGCACTCCCTGGAGGTCGTTGATGAGGAGAGTGAGGAGGACATGAAACATACTTCAATGGAGAATTAGACTAACGTCGAAGAAATTCTGATAGACCACTTTAACGCTCAAGTTATGGTTTACTTAAGGTATAATACTAGAGTAGGAAGAAGAGATAAAAGAGAAAGAGCTCTCGTCCTTTAGGGTTGATATATAGTTGTCAGGAGAAAATCTCTACGTTGGACATTACCCTCCTCTTCATCAATCTTGTGGAAGCTAGATCTGCTTCATCATTCATATGATGCCCCATATTTTGAAATATTCGTCATCGTCATCGTTGTTCGCACGTGTTTTCAATGGATTCCATAGAGTGTTGATCCGCCTTGAAGAGGGATAAGCGAGTGAGGTTGATGTTGAGTGACTATGAGAATAAATAGTGTCGAAGTCTGAGACTGAGATAGGGTTGGCGTTGAGATATGAGGTCGAGACAAAGATAATGCTAAGATCCAAGGCCGAGTCAAAATAGTGAGGGTGTCGAGATTCAAGATTGAGCCGAATAGGAATGGTGTCGAGGTCAAGACAAAGAGGATGCTAAGATATGAGGCCGAGCTGAGATAGTGTCGAGATCTGAGACCGAGATAAGAATGATGTCGAGATCTAAGACTGAGATAGGGATGATGCTGAGATCCAAGGTTGAGCCGAGACAATGAGAATGTTGAGATTCGAGATCGAGCTGAGGTAGTGTCGAGGTCAAAGACCGAGATAAGGATAATGCTAAGATCCGAGGTTTGAGACCGAGATAGGGATAATGCCAAGATTCGATGCCAAGCTAACACAACGAGGGTGCCAAAATCCAAGGTCGAACTGAGATAGTGAAAGTGCTAAGCTTCGAGACCGAGTCGAGATAGTCTCAAGGTCTGAGACCAATACATGGATGATGCTGAGATCTGAGGCCGAGCCAAAACAATGAGGGTGTAGAGGTCCAAGGTGGACTTATATCCCAGCTAGGTTCTATCCCTTGAGATGAGTATGCAGAGTGAGTTCGATCGGACTTGAACCTCACTTGGGTTGAATTCAATTCCTCTTTAATCATGTTTGATCAAGTTGACTCTGACCAACAGGTCACCATGGTTGTTGACCCTAAGTGTCATATAGAGGCTATGAATGATAAAGACGGTCAATTAATTCTAAAAAAATTTAGATGATTTTTAGTATAATTTCATACAAATAAGCGAGAGTGATTTTCAAAGTAATGAGGTGCAGTTGAGTCTTAACACAATTTCAATTTTATATGAACTATGATATTGACTTTAAAACAATTTCCTAATTGTTCTTTTAAAAAAAATATTCCCAAAAAACAACTAACAAGTAACAACAGGAAATAAAAATGTTTTCTTTTTTGTTTCTCTTTCCATTTTTTTTCTCTGTCATGACTAAGCATTAAAGTCAAAAAAAATAATCATCTAGAAACTAAGAACATTGAAGGGGGTCCTCCACTCAGAATTCTGCCAAGAAACAGGAAGACTGAGACACCAAACACCAATAGCCTTCCTCTGACACATTATGATCATCATTCCATATACACAAATCGAAAGTCAAGATCTCAAAGCAAATAAATAAGTAAATTTATGAAAAAAATTGTACTCGATTAATGACTCCTTCACATTATTAAATCGCATTTTCAATCAAGAAGGATGATGGCGAAGTGCATGAGTGGCCTGTGCCTTCCACTTGCACTCCAAAAACTGCATCAATTCAAAGAACAGGAACAGAAATCCACCCATCTCCTTCTTCCTCATCCCCCTTCTGCTAAATTCAGCAACCACTCAACTTTCCAGCCAAATTTAGCATCTGTTCCAGCTCTTTCAGCTCTCAGACATGGTTAACTAATGCTAGCTTATTCAATAATCAGTTTCATCTACTTCGGCTCTTGCATGCTCTATCTGAAGCTTCCTCCAAACAAAGCTGCAGTAGGGTGCCAGAAATCTCCGGCCGTCTCCCCGGTCACCGGGCACACGCTGGTGATCGGGACCAGGCATAGCCCTTGGCTTCTCAGGCCTAACTGCTTCGTCGTGGCATCGCGGTCCTCCCTCGACGGATCGTTGATCATCTGCATTAGGTTTGGCACCTGTTTTTGCTTCCTTGGAAGCCCATCTTTGAAGTAGGGACTACTTAGAACCTAAAGCTCAATCATGCAAACGCATATAAAGTTAGTGATTGCTATAAACACTGAAAGTTAATGTATTGTAGTACTTACGCCAACTTGGTCATGAAGGAACTTGATGTAATCAATGGCTTCTTGGAGAACTGATGCAGTATCAGTCTGATATCAATGGAATCAATGAATTAATGCAGATGTTAATCGATCTTAAGTTAATCGAAGGGAATATATACCTTTCCGAAAGGTGAAACTAGTTGCTGAAGGGCAGTGACTCTGTCCCCTAGCTTCTCTTTCCTGACCTACAGGTGAAAAAAGGCAAGATAGTACAAAAGCAAGAGATCTAAAGATGCATGATGGATCATAAGCTAAGGAAATGCCATCGATCGATCGGCCGTACCTTAAAGGCCAGTGACGGGGAAGAAGCCGTCTCCATCCGGGGCCTTTTCTGATCACCTCCTGTTTTCTTGGTGGAGGAAGAAGAGCATGCGTCATGAGTTCCTGAACTCATCTGTAATGAAACACAAAAACCAAAATTATTAAAGGCTCCAAAATATTAATGTATACATTATATCAGAAATAAAATTCTACCTTTCTTCCACAAGCAGTTTTGGAAGCTTGAGATGGAGGATGGAAGATTGAATTGGCATCAGTAGTACTGTTTCCGGTGATGAACTGCAACTGGTTGTTCACCTCTTGGTCTGGAAGAGGTTTGGGCCATGAACAATACGAGCTTGGATTAACACTGCGGTCGTTGATGGATTCATCACCAGGGTTGAAACTGTATTGCTGCAACAAAAAATTCTGATCCATGGCAGAAACCAAGGCATGATTTTCCTTGTCGATGCAGGTTCTCGAACCGAGCTCTTGATCTTGCAGCATGGAGAGAAAAATCTCAGGCCTTTCAGTCCCATTCCTGCATGTATATACATACATTTCATGAAACTGCATCATGTATATACACGCATGAAATCAATCAGAAACCATGCGAGAAAATTAAAGCTGGCAAAGATCACGTACAGTAAGGCTTGAGTCCAAGAAATGGAGGAGGAATCGATGAAAGAATGAGGGGCGAGTTCTTGGAAGGTGATGGAGCTGCCGGAAGCTGAGCCTGAAGACTCGTCACAAGTTTGGGGATGAGGTTTAGCCTCACCGCCCGATTCTGTTGCAGCAGCTGCAGAACTCCACCAGCTGCATCTGCCTCCATTGCTCATCATTTTGGTTGCTTTGATGGAAAGAAGATTGGAAGATGGATTGAGGGTTTGATTTGTTTATATATATTGGATCTTCAAGGGGAAG
Source organism: Curcuma caesia (assembly GCA_037834155.1). NCBI lineage: Eukaryota > Viridiplantae > Streptophyta > Magnoliopsida > Zingiberales > Zingiberaceae > Curcuma > Curcuma caesia. Next base: position 4,561,864 of record JBBMKF010000007.1, on the reverse strand, counting down.
ATGAAGTGGAAGAAATGGAGGAACATTTTATTTCTATGAGATCATTATAAGTCTTTGGAACTTGTCGTAAACTGTAATAATTAATGACTTTTTAATTTGAGGGAATTTCACTTTGCCTCCCTAAGTTTATGTTATTTTAATCTTCCTCTCTAGGACTCAGATAATTGTATTCTACGCTTCAAAGTTTTAGAAATATTTTTGCTTCAAAAACCTGAGTATAATATATATTTTTAACATAGCTCCTCGCAAAATACTTAATTCTTGTAATATATAAGATTCAAAATAAAAAATACTTTTAAGTGGATATTGGAAAATTGCCAAGTTTTTTTTGAGTAAATTACACTTTAATTATCGATATTAAGGAATAGTAAACATATTCATGTTAAAGTAAAAGGGAGTATAATTGGGGGGAAAAGAAAAACTTGGAGATAAGATTTGATAATATTGAGAATACAGACACTTTTGTGTCAATATTTAAAAAAACGTGGAGTCTTTGAAGTAAATCACCTTTTAAATCTAGAAGACACTGAACCAATAAAAGGTGACGTCATGCATAGACCTTGCTGCCGTAAGTCAACGTGGGCCCGGCTAGGCGTGCGAAATGCCCACTAAAACAGAGGGGCCCACCTCAGGTTCCACAAGTCAAAAGCCGGGAACATTTTGCACTTGCCTCCCTACTTGATGAATATTTTGAACTTACCTCCTTGCTTCCTGATTACTTAAGTCTGAAATAAAAAATGATTTAAATTTTTATTTTTTAAAAAAATATATAATATAATTTTATATTAACACACATGGTATAATATAACTAATAATATAATATGATTTAAATCAGGTTGACTTGTGGCGTTGACTTGGTGACAGAATGCCGCATTAGTGAGAAAAGGTCTGACTTTTGCAGACGTTGGTCAGTTGTGGGTGTGATCTTGGCTCTTGTCGTATTGTATTTTTTCAATTTCCTTCTAGAATGATATCATAAATTTAAAGTCAATACATCAATAGATCTTCAGAAGATCTAGCAGTTTGTATCAACAAAAAATATCTTTTCCAAACAAACTGTTTTGAATACTGAATTGTACCTGACAATACAACAAGGTCCTTCACGCAGCTTAATCCTTCCTTTAGATCCAAACATGGAGATCAATGTGCTGATGTTTGTGGTGGGAGGAGGCCATTGCTTTGTCTCATCGGCAAACGATACGAGGCCATCTCTTCGCCCGGTCAGTACATGCCAAGAGGGTCCTTTGCTTTGAATTAACAACACTGTATCTATGCACGAAGGCTTTTCATCACCTGCAAAGTCAACTCATAAGAAAACAAGGGGAACTTCAAAAAAAAAAAAAAACTGTTTTCATCAAGATTATTCAATCAACCACAAGGTTTCAGAAGCTTCCAAGTTTAATCGAAGACCAACGGAGTAATAAGTAAATGCATCATCTATTTAATTAATCTCCATGCAACTACATCTCACACGTAAGTTGACTTCAATTAAATCTCACACGTAAGTTGACTTTTGGACGTTCTCCTCCGCCTTCATCTTTTCCTTACCACCCTCATCCTCTGCTTCGCCGTTTTCAAGCCCAAGCCACCTCAAGTCCAAACCACCCTCGTCGGCGTCCGCAGCATCCAGTTCCAGCCGCCTCCCTCGGCCTCTAACTCGACGTCAACGTCAACCACGCCGGAGACGTTGCCGGAGCGTTCTGGGCGTGAATGACACTCCATTTATTCTGTTAAATTCAAAAGGAAAGTTGTAGCTTTGCACAAGTAACAACATGCAACCTTAATGATGAACACACAAACACACTCCGTACTGAAACTAAGAAAACCGAAAGCGCACAATCAATATGATCAACTCCCAATTCTACTCTGTCATCATCTTGCGGTGTTGCTGCTCTCTCCAACTTCATCCTTCTCCTTCTTGGGCAGCTGCCAAAATCCTTCCTCGTCGCAAAGCCAATGACGCAACTCCGGAGAACAATCGAATTTCTCCACGCGCTGGAGATTCGGAAACGTAGCCTGCAGAGAGCTCCATGAATCCTCCAACTTCTTGAGGTACCTCACCCGCAGCACGGTCGCGGACCAAGTTTTTCCCTCTAGGATAACGCTCGTCAGCTTGCTCCCACCCCTCACGTAAAGCTTCTCCAACTTCCTCACCTTCTCAGGATCGATCCACTCCGGGAGTCTCTTCTTGTTGAAGCACCGGAGGTCCAACTTCTCCAGATTAGGAGGGAGAACCTGCGCCGGCGTTGTTCTCGTTATCGTCGTTTGTGCTCTCTTCGGTGGACGATCGGCCACATCATGAGTCGGCGCGACAGCGGTTTGCTTGCTCTGAGAAGCTTCTGCTCGGCTTTTCCCTTTGGTGGCTTCTGGATCTGGAGTTTGGCCTGCGCCGCCGTCAGTGGCGGCCGACTTAGATTCCTTTCCGAGGACTCCCCATGTTATAATTAGCGTGGTGACGCCCTTGAGTTTGCCAATTGCTTCCAACTCTTCGTCCCTGAACTCGCGGCCAGTGTTGACGCTGAGCTTCCTCAATTGCTTCAACTTCTCCAAGTCCTCGAGTTGGCAATGGCTCCTATTCAAGTAATCGCCGACGACGAAGCCCTTGAGCACTTCCAGCTCCGACAGGGAAGAGAGCGTCTTCGGGATATGGTCGAGCAAATAGCACTCCGACACGTCGAGGAACTGCAGCTTCCTGATGCTGCCGATTTCCGGCGGCAGCTTCTCAAGGTTATGGCAGGCGCGGAGGTCGAGCGTCGTGAGCGCGTGGAGCTTCTCGGTGGAGTCCGGCAGCTTCTCCACCCGAGAGACGCCCCTCAAGCTGAGGTACTTCAAATTCCGGCAGTTCCCTAAGCCGGCCAAGAATTCATTGTCACGGACCTCAACATGCTGCTTCTTGTCCTCCTCTGTATGCTCCCGCCACCTCCCCAGATGCATCGTCGTCATCCTTGTCTTGTAAACAAGCCAATCCGGCGGGAACTCGATGTATCTGTTAAGGAATACAAACATCATCAAATCTCGTCGTCGTCATCTCAAAATGATTTTAGGGTTTAAGAGGATGATACTGTTTGCTGATGTTGTAGACAGTGCGCAAGGTCCGATCTGCCTCGTCTTCGGTGGGTATGAACAGCGGTTGTTTCCGGCAGAGGCAAGCGCGGTGGCTCCTGGTGTAGTCTTCACTGGGATAGCCCGACTCGTCGTACTCCACGAAGGCGTTCGTGTTTGCGACGTCGATCAAAAGCAGGCGGATCCAGCTCTGGATCTGGCAGTAATGATCCTTGTCGCAATGTCGCTTCTTGAGTGGGATGATGAAGCCCTTGGCAACGAGTTGATCGAAGCAGCGCTTGCCGTCGTCGACGTCCTTGATGATGTTCTCGCCCATCCACCAGTGGAAGAGCAGCCGCTTCTTGATCTCCGCGTTGGGGGGGAAGACAGAGATGGTGAAGAGGCAATTCTTGAGTTGCTGCTCGAGGCAGTCCACCACGAGCTTGAGGTGCCCCCACGCTGAGCTCTTCTGGATCTCCTGCTCCGCCAACGACAGCTCCACCGGCGGCTGCTCCTCCTCCTCCTCCCCCCGCGCGGCCGACGAGTCCATCTCCTTCCGATCTTCGTCAGTGACGACTACTTTGAGCGCTTTCTCGAGGGCCTCATTGATCTTGTCCAGATCGCTCTTCAAATCCGGTAACTCGGCGATTGATGATTTGTCGTCGACTCTGCTCATGATCTCATCGATGCAACGGGCAACTTCACCAAGTTCCCCCATGGCTTTGTTTTCCTTGCGCGTGTCTTCCTTGAGCATGTTCTTCAGCTTCACCATATCGTTCTTGACATTCTCAAACTTGTCTTTGAAATCATCCGGCCGAGAGCCGCCGGATACGCCGTCCAAGCGCATCAGCAGCCGAGAGATTATTTCAACGCTGCTTCCACTGCAGGGCAACATGCTGAGTTCTTGGTGATGAACAATGGTGCAAAATGAGGAACTATCATCTACATATAGGCCAAAGCAGGGTGCCTCCCCTGATCTGCAAGCAAAGAATATCAAAAACAAGGAGAATGGGTAAAGAATAAAGAAAAAAGGAAAAGGAAAGAACAGAAACTGAAAATTAAAGGGAAAGGATTGCTTGCTGAGCAGGTTATCACTGACCTTCCATGAACCAATTAGGAATTTGCTTGAAGAATATCATTGACAGAGCATCATCACTGCTTGCTGCTTGCTAACTTTGGGCATCAACAAAGGGCTGGAAATATGTTTAACATTGCACAACATGAATTATAAACATTCCTATAAAACAAACAAGTCAATATCTGAATATCTTCCTGTGGATGGATCGTAAAAGTTTGAGAAAATAAGAGATGGTTTCAATCACTGCACTGGAACCAAGTAGTTAAACAGAATCTCTGACATCACAATTCATCAAAACTAGCACAAAGTATTAACACTGCAATCAGGTCATTCATGTTCGCTCGGCATCTATCGCAAGAATTATACTGCGAGAACAAACCTACTAAATTACTAACGGAATTGTTACAAACAGAAGCAAGCCAAACTACAGAATAGCCCAAAGCTTCATATTCAGATCTCATCGGCACAACACCGCCATCATCATTTGTGTTGCTCATGCCTGCGAGAATCAAAATCGACTTAGAAAATAATTATTCTGAGTTTGTCACAATATGCATGGAACATAATTGTAAAACAAGAAACTCATCGAACAAACTGCGAAACAACAATAGATCAACATTATCACAAAAGCCGTTATGTTTTTCCTCAAAGGTCATTAACAAGCATGATTTAGCAATAAGACAAGTTTACCTATTGATTTATTGAACTTGACCATATATTTCTGCCATATAATATGCTGAAGAAATTATACGAGGATGAAAAATGAAAGCAGAATTTGATACGACCAGGATCAAGTTGAGAGTTATAGCATGCAACTCGAATTTAACTGAAAAGTGGAAACACAATTTTGCATGAAAAATTGGATCATTGGTGGTAATGACATGCCAGATTATCATTGCACAAGTGATCACTTATACTAAGATGTAACAGTAAAGGTACCGAGTTAACCTTATCATCTGATTGGTGTCACATGAAACCACATTTCCAACAAGGGTTTACCTGAGGAGGTGGTTGTTGCTGATAGTTACTATATCCTGGATATGCTGCATAAGCATACATATTAGGATCTTGAGGAGCAGCATATCCATAGCCTTCGTATCCTTGGTTGTAGCCGTAGTAGCTACCATTCCACTGGTTGGGATCTTGCTGTGGCTGATAAAGAAAAAAAAAAGAATAAATGGAAAAAATAAAAGATTGGTAAGCCTTTAGAACCTGAGAATATTCAACCTGTTTATTTGTTGGACTGCGACCCCATGAAATCCGGATGTTTTGTCCACCCAATGATGTCCCATTTAGCATCTTCAAGGCTTCCTCAGCGCTAGTTCTGAGAAAAAAAATAAAGGCACAAAATACTACATAAAAAATTAATTAAAAAAATACCCTGTTTTGCCAGTTGATGAATAATTCAATTATGAGTTCACCTGTTAGCAAATTGAACAAAGCCGCAACGCTTGCCAACAGGTATTTTAACATACAGAATCTCTCCGTATAGACCAAAAGTATGGCGCAATATATCATCTGTGACATTTGGATCCAGCCCACCAACAAATAACTGCAAATCAATTCATCCAATTCAGATTATTAAAGCCTCATGAAAAATTTAAACCAAGTACTTACAGTGGTATTATTTGGATCATTGTCAGACTCAGTATTCGGTGTAGCATGGTATGAAACTGCAAACAAAAACAAAACATTTGAATACAATGAATCTTAAATCACAACGATGAAGACAAGTAAATGAAAGCTAACCTACAATGAACCACAATTAAATGTGGACTACAAACACTTCAAGTATTGTTCATTCTCGCAACTTACATATCACAAATTATACGAGGTTTGTAATTAAGGATTTTTCTGGGTTGTGCTTAATGAATGAGGATGGCACAACCTCTGAAGGTAGAAAATGGCATGGATAAAAGCCCACAGCACTAAGCACCTTCTATTTTCATCAAACATCCACAGATTAGCTGATGTCAATTACCCATTAAATCTGGTCACATGATGCATTATCCAAATATGATACCATTAAAGCAATCCGCTGACAAAAACCAGAAACATTTGCCAATTTGTACTAAATGTCTAATAAGAAATCACTATGGAAAATCCAGAAAAGTATTATTCCATCCTTGACTAGTTTAAAGCTATCAAAACAAAGATGATGAGGAGAATAAGATGTTGTGTTGGTTAATCACCTCTATAACCACTTAAATAACAGTAATGCAGTTGAATGATGAAATAATTCAGAAATAAGGTAACTTCATGATACACAAAGAATAAAGCAGGTAAGAGAACCTGCTAAACTAAAAACTAAGGCATGTAATAACAACTGTTGAATATTTCAGATCCAAAATAACTACTATTGATCAACAGGAAGCTGCTCAATAACTCCAAAACTTCAATGATAATAAATGAATGCATAATTGCAAAAGAATGGCAGCAACATTGAATAAATCACTTCCTTGCTGGACGCTAGTCAACAACCAGAGGAAAGTTATTTGACACGTTAAACTTGTCACCGAATCATCAAGAAGATCAATTGCACTTAAAAATGATTTAAATATCTTTTTTTTTAGAACAAAGGAAGAAAAAAAATGATAAAGAAACATAAGATACATTAATAGAACTATAACTCTCAAGTAATAACTTTAGTATTATAAAAGCAAAGACCACAAAAAGACAGTAGAACAAGGACCACAAACCACCGGACCAAATTATAAATATTGGCACCTTAAATAAAATATAACTACGTAGAATGGGTATTCCTTCAATAATAGACTGAAAACTAGTACGCATCAGAAGAAAAAATTGCGTTGCAGAAAGATCAGAAAGCCGATTCAAAGGACTTGATTTGCAAGATGATAACAATCATAAGTTCAACCAGCAGGTGCCAAATGCAAGAAACAGAGGGAACTAAAATATAGAAACAAGCAGGAAATAAAGTGTGATTAAAAACAACTAATTTGCATTAGTTAAATAAAAGGTAAAAAAACAAATTGTAGCAAATGATGCCACAAAAAGGACTAACCAAATTACGACATTATCAAAACACTGACCTAACCAGGGCCACCACTATAGGTGATATGCATCTCAGTTGAAGTCAATTCCATGCCCTAAATGAAGGTAGTATGGAATCCTGCTTTGAGACAATATGAGTTTCTATAAGTGCTCTTCACTAAATACCATATTTAATGAGCCCAAGTTACGAAAGGATAAGTGCTTGAAGAAAACAACTTGTACAAGAGAGCAATAATGTCAAGATAACTCTTGGAAGTTACAATAGGTTGAATTTACTTGTTTTATCTCAACTAAGCATGAATCTGATATTAAAAAGAGCAACTATGCATTCAATAATAATATAATGGGCAACTTTGGATTCAAATAACAGGACACCTGCAAAATTAGAGATCAAGCTGAACCATACACACAAATTGAAGCAAAAGAACTAACAATGAGCACATACTGTTTGTAGATAATTGTTGTTGGGTCCCCAGATTTTTCTTATTTGCAGCTGGACCAATTCTCATGGCCCTGGTTGAACAGTAAACACCATTCATTTCAGTCATGGCTCTTGTTTGCTCATTTGGATCACCAAACTTAACAAAGCCATAGCCTTTGGAATGCCCCGTCAATCTATCAGTGACAACTTTAGCACCCTTCACAGATGTGTAGTGCTTCTTGAATGTCTCTTGTAACAAATAATCAGTCACATCTGCAGCCAAATCCCCGACAAAAATTGTGTATTCTATGCCATCATTTCGTTTCTCACCTGCTCCACATGTTGCCCAATTCAATCTGAAAACTTGTTCTGAGTTTGGCATCCCTTGACCATTATATGTTTGAAGAACTCGATCTGCAGCAACACGAGTTACAAACTCAATAAAACCAAAACCTTCAGACTGCCCAGTTTGCCTATTGCGGATTATTTTAACAGAAACCACCTGCATCATTAGGAACATGAATAAGGAAATAATAAAAAAATACATAGACAATAAAGTGTGGAGTGCAGAAACAAGAACCATAGGAGGCACCATTATGTAAGGCACATGAAACAGAACAAAGGTTACAAAAGAACATGATCAAAAGCATGATTAGCATGAGCAATTACTGCCCTAACATTATATAAGAATACATACAATCAGATAAACCTGATGATTTTTCACTAAATTTTGGGCAGAGCTACGTTGAAACCTATTGCTAACAAAACTAGGCAAATCGATAACTAGTGATTTAAATAAAATATAATTTCTGATTATGAAAGCCTATGCTCAATACAAGATTCAGTATGTCAAAATAGTCCTACACAGAAACATAACAGCCCTTTGATTCATGATGAAAAATATGTTGGTATTTAATTTACATCTATGGTTTAAATTGTTGATGAATCATAGTATAAGGAAGTCAATACAATTTCAGTGTCATCTCGAGTGACTAGTTGGAAACATATGGATCTCAAGGCAATTATTGGCAGCTGTGCTTCTAAATACAAATTAGGGAATATAGAACTAATGATATCAGAAAATCCAACCCACAGAAATAAACCGATAGTGGAACACCATATTAATTACGTTGCTATTCATTCAAAACAAAAAGTTCAATCGAACAGTACAAAAATGAAAGCAAGACATTAGTTTTCCAAGTACAAACTTAGTAGTGCCTGGTAGAATGGTGAAAAAAAAACATATTTCGAAACTAGTCACACAAACATTGTAAAATCAACCTAATTTGTAACCTGCTACCAGCACTGAGATTAGTAGCGAAGAAGAACAAAATCAGAGAAATCAAGTAGATAAAAGTGACAGCGGGAAGAAAGGAAAAGAGATGATAAAGATACTTCTCCGGTTTGAACAAAGCAACTGTAGATGTAGCTCTCATCCATCCAGTACTGCAAGTCACCGATCCAAAGCGTGCGTATCTCATCAGCCGAAGCAGCTTGCGGAGCGAAAGCCTGAGCCGGTGGAGGAGCTGGCGCCGCCTGGTACTGCATCTGGGGAGGCGGAAACGGAGCTGGGGGCTGGTACTGCGGCTGCGGAACAGGCTGGGGGACCGGTGGAGGGACCTGGGACGGCTGCTGGTTCCACATGGGCGGCGCAGGGCCAGTCTGGTAGTACTGCGCTTGGGGAGGCGGCATCATCATCCACGGCTGGGGAGGCTGCTGCTGCTGCTGCTGTTCCATGGGGGGCGGTGCCATGGGAGGGGGCTGAACCATACCACCAGCCGGCTGCATCATCTTTGCTCGACAGAAAGGATCAACGCTCGCGAAATCAGGCGACGAAATCGGGCGCAGGAGGGTACACGTCGATCGAAGAAGAACGCAACAGGGATAAACCCTAACCGGATCTGGAGGTGGCAACCGGGGTAAGGATGGGTCGACAAGAACCCTAGACGACAAATTTTATATTTACGAGAAAAATATATAAACCAGGCTACTCGCCTTATCGTCACCCCTGATAACAAACCAATTCCTATACCGTCCTTGTGATATAACAGGATGGATGTCTGGATTCCACCGAATTGGGTAGAAATCTCGGGTGGCCTTTGTAGTTTCGGAAAAGAAGGCAAGACCGTAATATGTAGGATATTTTTGATCCCCTGTCCCTGCAGCTTTGCGCTCGTCCGCACAAAAGCCTGGTGCGCCGCATAGTAGTAGGTGGGCCACGCTGGCCCGTTAGTGATGGCCTGGATCAAGCCTAATTAGCCTTATTTATATTAAAAATAATTAAAGAAAGAATTTGTTAGACTTGTCAAACGGATCAATTCATGAGACGAATCAATTCATGATAAGATGGGTCAACTCGTCAGAAACACATCATATGACAGGGCAAGATGGACCGGTCCATCAACTTAACGGGTTGGAAAATTTCTATCCAACCCAACTTAAGGTGGGTTGCGGATTAGTCGGATTTACGAGTTTATCAAAAAATAAAAAATATAGAAAATATTAAAAAGTTTAAATTTAGAGTGTAGTTTAAACAGATCAAGTTGAAATTTTTACGTTTGAATTGTGGTTTGGACTGGTAAAGCTTACTAATTTATTGAATTTTTTCTTTTAATTTTAAATTTTGAAGAAAAAAATAAAAGTTCTCAACCCGCGGGCCAACCCACTTGGATCGCGAGCTGATCCACTCGGGTTGCAGACTTAGACGGGTCGACCATCTGAATCAATTTTAAAATAAGTTGATAAAATTTTAACCCAACTCAGTTAAATTGTGCGACAGAATAGATCAATCCGACAGGTTTAACTTAAATTGACGGCTCTAGAATTTGATGTCCAAATTAATGGTAAATACTTATATTCGTACTGGAATCTGGCATCCCAATAGTCCTATACGGTCCTCCACGATTATCTGTGAGAAGGTAAATCAAGAAATTACAATTGATCACGACGGAAGAAGGTATTACTTGGCTTCGTCGAGATTTGAACATTTATCCTCTTCTGCAAGTTTACTCTCTTGTAACCAACTCAGCTATGCCTATGAGCACTTATATTCGTACCCGATGGATACAAAAAAAAAGATGGGAAAAAAAAGATGGAAAAAAAACAGATTCAGGAAGGATGCAGGAGAAGATTATTACAAAATCTTTTAGCACTGATACAATCTGAACATTACTGAAAGTAAGTTCTTCTTCAAGCTGAAGCAGCAGCATTTGCCTTCGGCTTCTTAGTTGGCAACGAGAACAGGCTTCAAATGCTTCAAGATCTGGTAGTACAGGAACTGTCTAGTTTTGGCTACGGCAACTCTCAGCCTTCTCAGTCTCACCCCAATCTTTCTCTTCACTCTGAACGCCCTCATCCTCGAAGAGCATGATCTCCTCTGCCGTGTCCCAGCTTCCTCCAATATCTTGTGTATCAGAAACCTCGCTTTCAGGCGCCGCATTTCCTCAGGGTCCTCCTTG
>JBBMKF010000007.1:4512060-4522640 GCA_037834155.1 Curcuma caesia | reverse complement strand
TATTCAAATTTTAATATTTAATTGTGAGTTCAATCAAAAGATTCAATTTAATTAGCTTTAACTTAATCAATAAAATTATCATTTTTAGAATTCAATTTAATTAGCTTTGACTTAATAATAAAATTGTCATCTTTTTTTATTTAAACTTTTCAAATTCCTTTTCAAAATTCAAATTTAAATCTGAATAGCTTGAAAATATAAATTGCATTCAAGGTTGCATAAGTTTCATCACATGATTTAATATAGATGAACCTCGGTTCTATCACATGATTTAATACAAATGAGGGTGGGGTTCTATGTGATATTAATTAGCTTTTACTTAATCAATAAAATTGCCACCTTTTTTATTTAAACTTTGCAAATTATATTCCTCCTCAAAATTCAAATTTAAATTGAATAACTTGAAAATATAAATTGCATTCAAGGTTGCATAAGTTCAATCACATTATTTAATACATATGAGTCTCGATTCCGCCACATGATTTAATACAAATGAAGGTGAGGTTACATACACTCTATAAATCAGGACTGCATTATCTTCATTCACTCACATTAGGTTGAAATAAACAAATAGCTCCTCTATTTAATCTCATCCGAGAGGTTACTTCGAAAATGCAGTGGACATTAAAACTTAGATTAGTTCGTTGTTACGATCTATATGCATATAAAAACAACTGAGATTTTAGCTTGGAATGTGTCTTTCATGATAAAGAGGTTGTATTTTTTTTACGTATATATCTGATTACTGTTAAAAAAATATAAATATTTATTCTTTCCATATATTTGTAGGGTGAGCGCATACATAGAACAATAAAACATCCGATCACGGAGAGAGTGAAACACATTCTCAAAGAAGGTCATGTATATGCCATAAAAAATATCATTGTTAGCAGAGAATCGAATGAAGTATAAGACAACAACAAACAAATACAAGATTAATTTTATTACAAAAGCTCATGTATGTGAAATTTTTGATGATACATTTCCATCGATAATTTATGAATTCAAGTCTTTTAGTGAACTGAAAAAAATAGATTCTATTGATGAGAACATACTTTTTAGTACGTTAATTTATTTTTTTGTTTTATGATTAATTGATCGAACATTTTATCTTATAGTTTTTTTTTCAGATGTCATTGGCAAAATGGTTGCACGAGACTCACCTCAAAGTAAAGAATTGGTGGCGGTCTTACAAAGCTTCTTGATTTTGTCTTAAAAGATTTGGAGTAATTATTGTTTTATTCTTCTTTTAATTTGTGGGGAGACTTTGTCAATGACATCATGACATCTTACATCCAGTATTTTAATATTTTTTAATAATCAATTATTTTACTATTCTTAGGAAAAGTAAGTTATCATGTACTTTGTGGGGAGACTTTGTCAATGACATCATGACATACTTAGAAATGGTAGGTGAAGAATCTGTTGTTATTGTTCTACAAATGTGTCGAGCAAAAAAAATTTAGGGGTGAGGTAAGCGTTTCAAATACTTTCCATGTCAACAAGATGATAGTAAATGAAAATTTAAATGAAATTATAGAATTTCATAATAGGTGATTTCGATTATTCAATTTTATATTAATATATATTCATTATATATATATAACTAAATATTATTGCAATGTTCATTTTAAGGATAATACTGTCAATTGTAAGACCCCAAATTCAATCAACACTATTTCAGCGCCATCTGCACAAATAATCTTGGAAGAACTTTCGATTGCAAAGGATTTTTTTAGGACTATAGAGCAAGTTTCTGAAAATAATGAGGTCTAATTTAAATTTATTCTATGATTCATAATAGAATCTGATATAAAATGTATTATTATCTACGTACATTTCCTATTTCATCTAAAATTAAGTTACATTTTAATAATTTTTTATGTATTTATAGTCTATTTTGTTTTGTCTACTTATAGGTTCGGATCGGAGTTTTTGAGTTTATGCAAGGATTGTAGGTGTAGAGTCGACAGAAATTGGTCATATTTATCGTATAAAAAGTATCCCAAGAAGGTCACTCTAGTGGCATGGGTGATAAATTTTATTATGAACTGTGTGATCATTTTGATGTGATTGGAGGTTTGTTTATTAATGAACATAAGATAATCTTCTACAATATATTATTTTAATGTAATATATTATGATTTATTTAAATATTTATGTTTTGATATATTCAAGATTCGAGCCCGAGTTTTAGACAATATTGAAAATGCTCTTTTCATGCTTTGGGATAGAGAGTGTGTTGAGCTTATTGGAAAAACGACCTTCGATTTAAGGGCCGAAATAAAAAATTAGGTTTTCCATTATCGGTTGTAAATATTTTTTTTTGAATTTTTGTTTAGGTTGTTGGTGCAATTTGCACTAATGGTCAAACTCAAATTTTGATGAATGACAAATAAGTTAAAGTTAGATTTGTTATGAGTTTAACTTTCTTACTAAGTGTACAGAGTTGAAAGACTTACAACCAGACACTAGGCTGAAGTCGTCCAGGATGATTGAGTCATAACAGGAAGTCCAGTTGAGTTCCTGGGTCTAACAACTGGCTGAAGATCAAGTTAGTGGAGATTTGACAGGAAGATCAGGGTGGTTGAGCCATGGCAAAAGACCTGGTGGATTAGAGAAGTCTAATAAAGCTGCGGTAAGGTAAGTAAGGTAAGTCACTGGAGAAGCGAACCAGTGAGGACAAGTTTTATTTGAAATTTTAAGTCTGGTCTAACTTAGATTCATTTGGACGATCTAAGTTGAGGTCTGATTAGATCCTGATCTAGATTGATATGATTTAATTAATTTTAAATATTTTATATTTTAATATGTTTTATTATTATATTAATTTTATTTTATATGATTTATTTGGTACATGGCCTAAGTTAATTTTATAGGTGAATTTTATATAATTAATTTTTATTATTCTTCATTTTACTAATTTAAAAAAAATCTTTGTCGAAGATGAAAACTTTGCTGAAGAAATCAAGAACAAGCAACAACCAGAGATGAAAACTTTGCCGGAGATGAAGAAAGATGGTTTAATTACCTGGTTGAAGCTGAACAGAGCTGGAATGCTATCCTGTTAGATGTGAAGAAGAACCAAGAAGACGACTGGACTTTTCTTTGCAGATGTTGCATGCATGAATGTTGGATCTGTGTTCCAACAAAGACCCCCAGCTTTAATTATTGCCCTTGGAGTTTTCCTATCATGGAAGTTGATCAGAGCTCACTTCAGTGGTATACAGCTGGATCCTCACAGGACAGTGATTGATTTCTCTTCCCTCTTGTCAAATAATTTATTGGGTCTGCGTGCCAATAAAGATCTGGAGATCGGTCCATTATGTACCACATGAAATCTTTAGTCGTGCCGAATGCCGAGTGCCGAGTTTTAATTAATTATTTTTATTATATGTAATTAATTATTTAATAATAACAAGCTACTTGTATAATCATTAATCACTGATCATCATGCAAAAGAAAAAAAATAACACAGTGATAGATAATACTGTTACTTTTTCCACCTATTCTCAATACCTTCTAGATTTACCTATGTGCAACTGAAGATAAGAGTGTTCCTTTGATTTGAAGAATAAAATTCTTAATGAAATAATAGAAGAAATTTTATAAAATTATAGAATGAGAGATTTTTTTAAAAATCATTTAATTTATTAATATTTAAAATTTAATCTATAAATTATTATAATATTTATTTTATTATAGAAAATTATTATATTATTTTTTTAAAAAAATACTAATAATGAAGAGTTGACTGAAACAAATCTTTTATCTACCATCGGATAATATTGTTTGGTGACATGAAATGGAGGCGGCTTCCTTAGCAATTAGCATATACGAAATGTTAAAATTTAAGCACTCAATTAGAGGTACTCTTTTGATTTTGACCCATTATATTTTAATAAACATGCAACTAGTCCCAAGACCCAAAAAAGATCAAATCAACCCAATTCATGAAATAACTTACACGATTCCTAAAAATATTACTAGAACGAAGCTTCCAAGTCTGAGACTTTCAAACAACCTGATATATCGAATTAACAACTCAACTTTTTCAGTTCAGACGAAGGTAGATAGACAGAACGAATCGGTAACAGTTCAATTCAAGGTTGCTAATGGCAGCCAGCTAAAGAACTTAACGATAGCGTCGGCGAGACAACGTCTGGTTCCTCTTCCAGGTTGCTCTGCGAGATGGCCGCGGCTTGTGGTGGCGATGTCCTTTGCCACGGAGGCCACGATACTTCTTGCCAGCAGAGTCCCCGGAGCTCCCTGTGCTTATGCACGCCCTTGCAGACCCAGTTGATCCTGGGGTCATTTTGAATCATGGTGCGCGCGGCATCGACGAGGATGACTTCATTGTACTTGTATGTTGAATCCTGTGAAGAGCAAAAGCACATGATAAAGATGCAAAATAGGGAGGATATGAACATATATAGCAGGTAAAGAGCTGAGTTATTTGAACCTCATTGATCTGTTGGATAATTTATGTGGACTAGCATAATTAATAGAATGTTATTGGGCTCAACTATAATGAGTAGGCTTGACCCATTATTTCCTCATATTTCTTTAGAGACTCCTACTCCTAACCCTAATATATGTGGATTGTCGCCCCATTGAGACATATACATATTTTTTGTCTACTCGAGTGATAGGAGCAGTTTCTCTCTATTTTTCTGTCTATCATTTAGGTTTCTCTCACATAAACAAAGACGGACTCATCGACATCTTCTGCTCCAGGTATTTTTCTAATATCTAATTACGTCTATCATATTTTCCTCATTTGTCATATTATGAATTAGATATTGTCGATTTTTGTTTTATCATGATCCAGTAAGAGTTGAGCACCCTCAGCCCTCCCAACTTTCTATCAGCTCTATCTTCAGCGACAGACCTCTTGTTTCTTTGGAATTTCAGCTGGCTGGGTGATACCTTGATTCTTCAGCTTTCAGTATACAATATACCCTTCGGCGCCGGCCTCTTTCTCTCAGCACATCTAACACGGATATGATAGATAGCATATCCCTGCACGTAATGAGAATCACAAAATGATAGTTCCTCCTGTATTCAAACTCTTCACCTATCCTTTCAGAAAATGGAAATTTGAACATCGATACATATACCAAGAAGCATAGTTCTTATCAGAAACATACTGCACCAACTAGCTGATAATGTATCTTTTATTGGTTCTTAAAACATACAAAGAATGAGATGATGTAAATCTAAAGACTGGATGAAAGAGCTTCCATCATTCAGTGGGCAATCCCAGTTACACCATCATTTTCAGCATGATTGCTGTTTATATATCTGCTCGTTAGTGTGCTGCAAAGTTTCAGCTACAGTTTGCTGCAATCTACAATGACAATCATGTGATTCATGTACGCTTCAAGACTCTGTTAATTAGCACTCAAATCAGGTAGATTTTAACAATGGCACTCACTGACTTTTAAAAAAGAAAAATCTCAATAAAATTCAACTGTCCTAAAAAGAAGAATCTGATTAAGATCCAGTAAATATTTATCTGTCATGCAGTAAAAATTAAAATGTGATCCTATAGAATTGACACGATCATTATAGGTCATTAGGTATCCAATTAGTCTTGGAGATGGATGATCCGATTTTACAAATAGGAACGACTCCTCATCCAACCGTCAATGTCTCTGATTTTTCATTGTACTATAAGAAAATACCCTGTATTACCAAGCCATGGTACTCACATAGATGATCTTGATGATGTGAAAAGGCCCAATGTCCCACTCGATCGATTATCAAACGATCGAGGCCCTTCCATCTTACCTTGCGCTTCAATCCATCCGGTATCCTTTTAACATTAAATATATATATATATAGACTCGATTATAATTAAGTTTTCATCCAATATTATTATTTTAATTTACAATCAAAATTGCGGATGTAATTTAGAATGATAATAATAAGTGTAAAATGAAAATATAGAAAGCATTTCATGTAATTAATATCATACAACCTTTTCATGGTAGACTCCCTTAGTCACATAACAATATTTAATTTTCACTTGATTTGTAACGAACTTTGAACCGGACTGTAATTGCCGATTTTGAATTGTGGATCATAATCTTCTTTGAAGGTTAAGATGAAGGGTTGATATTTTTTGAACCATCGAACCGCCGACGGCTCACTTTGACCTAATTTATATTTTGGTTATTTATAACTCTTTAATTTGTTGCATCATGTGTGAGAATAAAGTAGAAGAACTCTACCACTACCACTGAAGCTTCACTGATTATATTCGACAATATAATTGTGCATATATGAAACACAAACAAAGATGAAAATGCTAAAAAATTCATAGAAATTGCCAAAGCAATTGAATTGTGGATAAAGTACAAGCAATGAAGAAAAAACATAAATGTACCATTTCAATGAGCATCTCAAGATGCATGAAGTTTAAATCACACAGACATTGAACAAAATATAAGAGTTTGTGAGAATAAATACGATGAGTGTTACGTCCTTAGACAAACCAACTAGAGCGATTAAGTTTCTCAACGAGAGGAGAGGGGAGAGAGCTTGAGGAAGTTGTAGATGCACTTCAGATATATAGTCTCTGTTCATATATTTTATAAGAAGCCACAATGCTTGTAGGTTCAGCGACAAGAGTGGAAGAAAAGTCAGATTGTCATCTAATTCTTGGTAGCCATATCTGCTTGAATGTAGATCTGATAGAAACATTCAAGAAGCATCAATAAAATAATTAATTGATTGGTTTCACTTAATCAGCATGAGAAGATGTATTTTACCTTTGTGATTGATGGCACATATAGTGATCTTTCTGAGACATTTGGTAGCTCTACAAACATTTCAAGAGTTCCAAAAGGGACAAGAAGATTAATTTACCATGAATACAAATAATATAAAGCTCATGACTTGATAAATATGCCAAGGACATTTTTGAAAGAAAACATCAAATAACAAAAGATGAGATTATACTATGTATAGCCAGCCAGCCATGATTATATTTCTTCAAATTTAATAACATCCGAAACAGTGGCATTCAAATTGTTCACACATGCCCTTAATTAGTCTCCCAAGAACATCATCAAATTTCAATAATTCTTTTGCAACTTTAACAAAAGCATCAAGTAAATCAGTTGTGTGCCCTTCTAATGAATACATCAAGTAAATCCATTATGTTTTGGAAATGTGGACCCAAGGTAAGTATTATCAAGGTATGGGTTCTTCTCTTCATGATTTATTTTCAAAATGAATGGAAACAAACACTTAAAGCACAAAGTATATTGGGTTCAAAATTGATGACTTGCCCTTTTGATGAATGGCCAGGTGCTGTTCTACGTATTACATAAATATGATCATGTGGAACTCCAAAGCCGGCTGGTGACACAGTTGCAATTGATTTGAGCCTGAGGTAATACATATAAAACACAAAATAAGCAACATGAAAATGAGGTAATTGATTATGAGGTATGGTAAGTGATAATGAACCCAAGCAATTTTAAAATTATTAGTTGATGGGCATGGTAAGTGATAATGAGGTAATTCAATAAGCAAACATATATAATATGCAGTATGAACAAAGTGATGATTCCTTGTTAGCATTAACACACCTCGGCCTTGTCCTCTTTGTCCGCTGTAATATCAATGTGAGGGATGTGCTTGATGTTAGGCCAGTCCCGACCTATGTTCTCTTGGCAACGCTTCTTAAGTTTTGCACTGCATCTAAAAATCGTCAATCGCTCCAGTGAGGCAGGCATCTTGGGCAGTGACTTGAGTTCTGGAAGATAATATATTCGAACAACCTTGAGCGATGAAAAGCTCTCCAAACTCGCAGGTAAAGATTGCAGATAAGACATATGCCACAATTCTAACTGGTTCAGAGACTCCCGATATTGCAACAACCACTCCTCTATCTCAGAAGGGAAACAAGTGAACCAGAGAGGCACTAGGGACTTGTAGTCAGTTCCGATACGAAGGGTGTGTAGCCTTTCTGGAATCGGCAAAATGGGGAGATAGAAGATGTTGTCGGTATCAATCATTTCAAGTGAAGGTAATGTTCCCTTCTTTTTCTTTGTGGCACAGTGTTCTGTTGCTGTTGCAGAATTTTGTAGAGCGGGAAATGTTGTAGCGACTAATTTGGGGCAGCGCTTAATATGCAACTCTCTGAGGGATGCAAGTGCCGTCAATGACTCCAATTCACATAATTCCTTACAATCAGAAATATCCAATGACTGCAACGCTGTCAGATACTCCAGATTGGGAAGAGACACCAAATGATGGCAATGTGATACTTTCAACTTTTTGAGGGAGGTAAGCCCTTGAAGGAGTTGACCCAATGACTCTTGTGAAATGTCCGAGTTTTTAAATTTCAGGGATTCAAGGGAGGACGGAAGGATGTTAGCAGCTTTATTACTTTCAGACTGATAAAAAACTGAGGAAGATAATACTGCATGCTTCCTTGTCGTATCTTTTAAAAAGTCCTCTGACTCAACCTCAGCAGAGAGGAATTTTGGACAATCAAAAATCTTCAGAGATTTAAGAGATTTTAAAACATATAGGCCTCCAGGTGAAGTCAAAGCTTCACCATCCGAAATACGCAAGTCTTGAAGTGCAGTCAGATGTTCCAACTCACTTGGCAAAGGAAGTGATTCGAAGCCCGGAGAACAATGCAAATGCAACTTAGTGAGCAAAGTGAGACCTCGTAGATAACTTGTCAAATCTTTGGGTTCATCAATATTTTCTAGTTCAAGTGTTTCTAGTGACAACGGTAGGAGATTATCATCTTCTTCACCAATTGATCCAATCTGTACAATCCTTGGCCACTTGTAAATATAAAGCGATTTGAGGGACATCAGCCGATGAAATCCTCCAAATGTCCTAGAGCCATTAGAACACTTGTAGGATCGTGGAAGGGCTTCTAACTCCAAATCATGCATTCTGAGATTCTCTATAGATAATGGAAGGTCAGGAATTTTCTTTAGTTTAGGACAGTCTTCAATTTCAAAACTTTTGAGATGAGGGAACCATATATATTCATCCGCACCATTCCATTCCTCCAAGAGGGGAAGATCACTAAACTGAAGTTCCTCTAAAATTGGAAATTGTATGTCCATCCGATCAGACAAGGGACAATCCAAACTTCTAATAGCTTTCATGTTACACAATCTTAGAAACTTAAGGCAGGGCAACTTCCATAGAGGGGGTAGCACTTCCCAACTTGTACAAGCATCTAGTCGAAGTTGTTCAAGCCGAGAAAGAGATGGAGTATCCATCCATGGTGCAGCCCTACTGCCTTTGTACCCTCTGATGAGGAGTCCTCTAATTGTGGTATAGGGTTGTAGAGCCGCCAGAATCTCCTGTTGATCAAGGTTAGGATTACTTACTCCAGAAGAATTCCAGTACAGTTCCAGTCTTGTGAGATGATGTTTCTTGACCAAGTTGGCCATATTAGCCTCTTCAGGACTCTGCACATTGGAAAGTTGTCGAATAGATAATTCACGGAGATTATCCATATTCATCAACTCATCAATTCTATATCCTGGTTCTGTGCCCACATAGAAGCATAATTCTTGGAGGGATGTTAACTTTCCTACTTTAGCCACTGAAAGAAGTGCATCGTCTGGTGCTTGATATAAATGTCTTAAGTTGGTCAACTTGTTTGCGTCTTTTGCGAGTCTGGAACGGAATATGTTACCAATTAGAACTTGTAAAAAGTAGAACTTACGCATTGATAGCCATGGTAGAATACCAGGAATTTGAAGAAATCGTATTTTGGCAAAGTCACTGATGCTTTTAAAACACTGATAATTTACTGCGGAATAACTGCACTCCAAAATCAATACTCGAATTCTTCTCGGTGATTTACACACATCTCTAATAAAATCATCTAATTTTTGAAGATCCCCATAATACTGTATCCATAGGGTTTGCAAGTGCTGAAATTTGCACACCATTTTAGCTAGATCATGGAGTTGAGTATCGGGACTGCAGGAAATAGATATATGGCGGATGGCATTGTAATCCAAAATGCGACTTGGAGCGTTATGCACAATTCTACAACATTCGTAACGTGAGACATGACAAGCAAGACTGTTCAACATATCATGCATAGTGTAATAGTCTTCTCTTATATCATAGATAGAAAAATTTTTCGACCGCCTGCCGTGATGAAAATCAAAGAAAGATTTGTTGCACAATATATCAAAGCAAGAGTTAGCTATGTCCTCATAAGAGCCCTCCTCTGATCCTTCTAAGTAAATCAGGCCTGCTGCCACCCACATGGACACTAAATTTTGCTTTTTGAAATGGTAATCTTGAGGAAATATGCTGCAGTAGGAAAAACACCGCTTCAAGCGTGGTGGAAGTATCACGTAACTGAGTGTTAGAATTGGACTGAATTCACATCTTGAATCAAGTGGTGCTCTCCATAATTCACTTCTCGAAATGCTCATCCAGTGATCTGCTTCCAGTTTAGTGTTCAACACTCCTCCAATTGACTTTGCTAGAAGAGGTACACCATCAAATTTCTTCATTATTTCTTCGCCAATTTTTGTGAGCTCTGAGAATTTACTTGGGTCTTCACCAGCAAA
>JBBMKF010000007.1:4458994-4491704 GCA_037834155.1 Curcuma caesia | reverse complement strand
ATAAATGACATTTTATCTATCGGATAAATATGAAATAAATTTATGTATATTTAAAAGTTGATTTTTAAAATATTCACCTTTAAGTACTCTACCATTACATCGCATTCAAAGAGATTGTAAAGTAATTCTTTTTAAAATAATTCAAGTGTTTGAGTTTTATCCGATTAATTGTGACATAAATGATCTTCTTCCTCTTGGATAAATTGGAAGCATTAACTCTTTAGAATATTTGTCCTGATAAGATTCGAATACTAATCTTCATAGAGAATGTCAAGGATATGAACTTTTATGTCTCACACTTCAACTCAAATACATTAAACATGGCTCCATTTGAAAACAAAGCTTGACTTTGGCAACTTCTAACCCTATCAATCACAACTTCAAACAATTTTAAACAACCTGCCAATTTTTTATGTCACCAAAACTGTCTGCTGTTTGCCTTCACCACAAATATAATATAGAAACATTTTGTCGAACATTTAAATCAAAAATGTGTTCACACGGGAGGAATTAATTAATCGAAAAACGATCGTTTTCTTAATGAAATGTGTTCCCAATACACTCCAACACTTTTCTACTCAAACAAGTTTCAAATCTATTCATTTTTATACTTTCAACCTGAAGTTTGTTAGTATTTTCTACTCTAAACAGTTTTCAGATTTTGATAGAGCATTCATTATTAACTCATAAATTAAATTAAAAAATATATTCAACCACTCTATTAATTAGGATAGGTCGACCTCCAGCTGCTCAACAATGGTGTTCACACGAGATCAGCCTTCTTCCAATCAGATGAAGACAAAAGGTCATGCATGTGTTCACACCCAGAAACCCCTAAATGTTTTATTTTAACTATTTTAAATGATACATTGAGGATAAATTAAAATAGTTTTTATTTGTTTTTAAAAAATAATAACCTTGTGCCTATTTAAACCATAGCATAGATGCCTTTGCTCCATGAAGGAAAACTAGAGTTTTTCCTTTCTTCTTACTTGTAAGAAGAGATCTATGGAGACTACACCTTGCTCCCAAGTATTAATCCTTCTCTTCCTCTTCCTCTTCCTCTTTCTTCTCATCATCTCTTCTTCTTCTGTTCTTTTTTTCGTCTTCTTGAATCACATCTAAATTTTAATTTGCTTGATTAATGCAAATTTAATAGGATTTTATGGAGGAGATTTTAATTTGTTGAATAAATACAAATTTTAATAGGATGTCGAAGAGATTGTGGAAGCATGGTACATGAATGACAGTGAGAAGGAAGATTACAGATTGCCTAGACACTGTGAGCCAAAGCAATTTGTTTCTTTGGAAAAACTTCAAGGTTATTTCACTTCTTCTTTTTGGATTATAAAATGATAGGTAAGTTTATTGGTTTGATGAAGCTTGCAATTGTTCGTGTATATTTTGTAGAGCTTGGAGTTTTGACTTGGAGTGTCGATGGCGATAACTATGAGAATGAAGAAGATGTGAAGCAAATTCGTGAATCGGAAGGCTACCATCACAGTGTTAGTTTCTAAGATAAATAAAATAGATAAATTGTTTAGGTTTTGATGACTTTTAATATGCATGATTTGTGCTTATGTTGCAGTTCATGGTAGATATACATCCAGAGAGGATGCCAAACTTTGAGCTGATGGTGAAGAGATTCTTTTTGGAGCACCTCCACCCTCACCCTGAGATTTCTTATTGTATCCAAGGCACTGGTAATTAATTTGTTTGATTAAATACATAAATAATTAACCATAGTTCATGCCTCAAAACATAATTATAACTAAATAATTATCAGGGTATCATGATGTGAGGGATGAAAATGATCGATGGATTCGGATAGCAGTGAAGGAAGGGGTCATGATCTTGTTGCCCGCTGGAATTTATCATCGTTTTACCCTCGACACTAACAACTACTTGAAGGTGATCAGACAAGCATCGCTACTTAACTTAATGCCTTACTTATGGACAAGTCATAATTCACATATGAATGACAAATCAGGCTGTACTCTTCAGTGCTGGTCCACCAGCTGAGTTCACCACCTATGAAGGTCCTTGTGAAGACCTTCCTGCAAGGTATATACCTAATTTGATATATCTACAGGATTAAGTTACTTCTATTATGAACTAAATTGAAAGTTCTAAATCATACAGGAAGCTGTATGTGGAGGCATTTCACAAGGTAATGTGACGGTAGTTACTAATGGAGATTTATCGAATGAATATCTGTATTCTGTGATAGCAGATGAGGTATCTGATGCAGTTACTGAATATATTGATGATGTGTGTGGTTTGTAAGAATGATTGTTATGTTTCTTGAATTTCTATAAAGGGATGTTTTATCATTATCTATTCCTTTTACTACCTAATTCTATTCTTTAGGAACACCTACTTCCTTTTATGTGTATCACCATACCGTGGATGCTTTTAAGATTTCACTATGTTTTCTGGAGAATATCTTTGCATCTTCTTATTCATTTCTAGCTCCATAGATATGATAAACAAATTCACAATTGAAATGCAATTCCAATGAATGCTATTCGTATCAAGAGCAATATATAAAAGCAGTGAAATTTCTGAAAGAAGAGTTACTGGTTTCTACCTTGATCATTGAGGGTCACCAGAAGCTATTGCACGAGCAATTCCCATTGCGAAAATGATGGAAACGACTTCGATCTCTGACCACGACATCCCGACTCCAGATCTTCGATATCAACTTGATTGCAGAATGGCAATCCTCGCAGACCCTCAGGTTTTTCAGAATGTGAATTGGCAGATTGGATGGCAGTTTCATGATCCCAAACGCGATTGCCATCTTTTCACTATGCGTAAACAATGCCTGTTCCTTGTCCTCCTCGTCCATTTCCACTGTTACCTGTTCAACGATCGGTGAATAACCTGCCAACTTCAATCTCTTGGTCATTTCAGCCATCACTGCTTGAATCTCCATGATTTCTGGGTGCAGCTGATCACCAGCAATGAACTTGTGTACCTGTCCTCCAATTGTAATTGAGCTATAACCTGCTGTCTTTTTGACTCCTCTATCATCCATCAACCTTCGGATCCTGTTGGCATCATCCCATCTTTTGTTATCTACATACACATTGTACAGCTGAACATAGGCCGCATCCTCGTGTGGCTCCAACTCCAAAAGATTCTTTGCCGCCTTCTCTGCTAAATCCATGTTCTTGTACAGTCTGCAGGAGCTTAACATGGAGCCCCAGATAACGGCATTTGGTTCCATTGGCATGCTTTTGATAAGCTCAATTGCCTCTTGCAGATGTCCACAACGACCAAGTAGATCTACCATGCAGCCGTAGTGCTCAATCTCAGGTTCTATATTGTATAAACTACTCATCTCATTGAAAAACTTCTGCCCCTCATCTAATAGACCTGAATGACTGCACGCAGTCAAGACACTGACATAGGCTACTGCATTCGGTCGCAAACCCTCAGCCTTCATTAACCTGAAATGCTCAAGTGCAAGTTTCCCCATTCCGTTGATCGCAAGGCCTGAGATGATAACAGTCCAAGTCTGTGCATCCCTCTCCACCATCCTACCGAAAACTAGCATGGCTTGATCAACCTTTCCACATTTTGTATACATGTCCAGTAATGCAGTCCCAAGATACACATCCTGCTTTACCAAACACTCTTCGATGTGAGCATGCAAGATCTTGCCTTGGCTTAGTGCACCTAAACTAGCACAAGCTGTGAGCAAGCCGACTATCGTGAACTTATCAGGTTGCAAGCCAGATGCACGTAGCTTCGAAAATAACTGCAATGCTTCCTTAAGTCTACCTCCATGTATGTATCCGGTGATCATTGAGTTAAATGAGATGATATCAGGAATATCCATTTTCTCAAATAAGGATCGACCTATGTCGACATCGCCAATCTTACAGTACCCATCGATGAGGGCATTCCAGGCTGGCACAATCTTGTTATTCATTGAGTCGAATATCTGACGAGCAGACTTGATGCACCCACCTTTTGCATACATATCAATCAACGCAACAGCAAGATTGCTGCTCACACCAATGCTCTTGTCAATGACAATCTGATGAAGCCATTTGCCCAATTTTAGATCCCGCAACTGTGCGCATGCCGATAGGACTGCAACCATTGCAACGGTATCTGGCTCGACATTCTCAGACATCATCTCTTTGAACACCCCAACGGCCTCTGAAGCCCTTCCATCTTTAGCATAGCCGGCTATCAAACTCGTCCAAGAAACCACATTTCTCACAGGCATTTCATCGAACAGCTTCCGAGCGTCATCCACGGACCGAGATTTCACTAGTCCCCCGATTATCGTCGTCCAGGATACAACATCTTTCATGTCGATTGATCTAAACACCTTCACGGCATCGTCGATGCAGTCAAGTTGTACATACATATAAACCAAAGAATTCGCTACAAACGCGTCGCAGTCAGGAAAATGCTTGACGAACAGAGCCTGCACCATTTGCCCTTCCAGAGCCGAGCCTGCAAGGCCGCAGGACTTGAACATGAACTGAAAGGTGTAGGCATCGGGCGCTGCGCTCTTCCGACGCATTTTATGGAACAAATTGAGAGACTCTCGGGGGAAATGGCGGGCAGAACAGGCCCGGATGATGGTGTTCCACTGGAAGGTGGAGGGCTCCGGAATTCGGGAGAAGAAGTCGAGAGCGTGGGAGAGCGGGGCGGCGGAGGATTCTGTGAGGCATTTCAACAAACAAGTGGTGGACCGGGAGTGGGAGAGCGCTCCGGCGACGAGGAGCTGGGCGTGGAGCTGCGAAGCGTGCTTCAGAGACGAAAGAGCCGGCCATTCCAAACGCATATGCGAGTAGAAGCGAAGCAAAGCAAAGCGAATTGGTTTCTACGACGGCGTCTGCTTCGACGACGAAGAAGACGACGACGACGACGATATACGGTTATGAATATGAAATTTTACAATGCCCCACAAAGTTTTCCTTTTTAAAAAATGCTTCCAAAAGGTTTTTTTAATCGACTTTCCGCTGACAAAGAGCGGGGTCATATTGTGAGATATCTTAAAATTTCAGCAGCTTTTTTCATGATTATAAAATTTGGATATATTGTTTGATTAGGCTGGGACACGTTCACGGCCTCATCGACGTTTGATCGTCAAGCTGTACATAAACGGCATTGATGGTGGAATTGAACGTTCCGTATGCAAGATGCAATTGGACCCGATCCTCCCCTCTCCTCACCTCCTCCTCAAAGCTAGATCCATCTCCTTCCCGGAAGTTCTCGATCCTTGAGTTGATTTCTTTGCACGAATCCACGTGATGCGAAGTCTGAATCACTTCGATTGGTCGTTCCAGATCCGTCAGAAGGTTTGCTACGATTTTTTGCATTCCATTTCTTCCGTTGATAGCTTACCTTTATGTTCTTCACGCTGTTCCGATTTGGTTTCCCTCATTTTATGCTCCTGTTTTGCTGAAAGGTAGGATTTTGTTGTCTCCTCTTATATTTTCTTCGTATTTCTTGGTAGTACTATCGAGGGTATGTTTACTGAAGCGATCCAATACGTTCTAGCGAGTGCAGGTCGTAGATCTTAATGGCTAATAAGGAAATGGAGAAGCTTTTTGATGCTACTGTGAACAAAGGGAAGGAATGCAGCTTGGCAATGAATTCAGCAGTGGGTTCACTTGTGCAGTTCCAGAAGAACATTCAGAATTCTTTGAAGGTTCAGTCATCCTCGCATCTTAATCGAACCAAAGTCGTGCTTGTGCTGCTTCACTGAGGATTTCTATTTTCTTTTCTTGTTTAGGGGCATTTGAGGAAACTGATGAACGATAAACAGAAAATTGGTGCTAGAAGTTCTCTGGTATTCGTGGAAAATGAATCGCCAAGTGGTTTGGAGGCCAACTTTAAGAAGCAGCTCGAAGCCTGGAAAGAGAATTCATTCTGGGTTGATCAGGCGGCAGAGATTAAGGTGTTATTTTTTTTTTAATTACTGGAGTAGAAAATGTCAAATTCGGATTTGGTTTTGCACATTGTTTCAAGTGCTGAATGGTTCGTTCTAGCTGAGATTGCATCAACATGGATAAATATCACTGCACCACTTGTATCACATCGTTTCAATAGTACCAATTGAGATGGGGACTTTCTCAGTTGGGAAAAATCTCTTCCCATGGCCTGGACGTTGATAATGCCAGCCGATCTCAAGGAGGAGATGAAGAACTAGGGGGAGTGACACCAACTAGTGCATCTATTAGAATAAAGAGGAGCGACATCAAGTCGAAGAAATTGAGATGTCTCTGTATCCTATACTTGTATTTATCCTAGTTTCAATTGTGTCAATGTAAGTCTAACTCAGTGATAAGCCGATATAATTATGCACATGTAGACAAATCAACTACAATACAAAATGTCCTAGGAGCATTATTAATCTAGCTCTAGAAAATCTATAGGATTTGAAATTCACTTTGATGCTACAAGAATTAATATTCTCATTCATTGTACAACACGCTATAGTATTAGTAAAATATAATCATTAGTCAATATATTTGTTACATTTTTCTAGTATGTGGTTCCAAACTTTAATTCAATTGGTTTTCTAGTTGTTATAGAATTGTAATTAAATGTGTAAATAAGCTAAATAGAAAGGAATTATGGGGTTAAAATTCTTATTAGCTGATCTTGGCATGCTTTGTTATTTGCCAAGTGCAGGACACAATGACAAAGCCATATGGTTTCGACTAATGATCAAGACTCGAGCTTGGAACAATACTATAAATCTTGGTCTTTACAGATTATTGTTTGCTTGTCATTTTTCTTTTGAGTATACTGTGACTGGAAAAACTAAACGAGTTGATCGATATAAGAATGCTTAGTGGGGCTAACAATAACAAATTCAGAAATGTGCTGATGTGATCATGAGATTGTACTGGTTTTGAACAGTCATCATACTTTATGTATTTTGCAGGTTTCTGTACCTAAAGGATCTCTTTGTAACTTGAATGTCAAATTCAATGTTGGATTGCCCCCGGATGCCATATTCAATATTGTGACTGACCCTGATAATAAAAGGGTGTTCAAAAACATTAAGGTATGATAGAAAAAATACATATAAGGTCAATTATCTTCAATGACATTGTTTTCTTTATCTTTCCTGTAGCTATTATTTTCTTCCTAAAAAAGTACTATTATTTTAGTCAAAAATGTAGGATTCATTAGGTTCTGCAACTTTTTAGTTTGAGTTTCGCTGCTTGTTGCTGTTATACTCTGCAGCTTTTCCGTTTATTCCACATTCATATGAATGGTGTTTGTTCAACTTCCATTTTGGATTAAGGATGATAGTTTATAGCATTATATCTACAAGTTCTTGTTTTGTCAAGTTGCAAAAAAGAGTAAATTGCTCACCAGTGGCGTGGTTGTGAATTATAAATATTTATGTAAGCTGCTATTGATGTCGAGCTGCCACTAAATTGGAGATGCATTGCATCTTCTTGTGAACATCTAGGCTGTGAGTTAGATTCTGAGTGTTTATCATATTCTGAATCACTTGTTTCTTTGGCATTTATAACATTGTTTTTCCTTGTCAATTGTTTGCATAAGCTTCTATAAGGTGATATCCTTTCAATTGTATAAAACCAACTGAATCCGACACCCAATGTCAATTCCATTTGTTGAATAGGGTCATCATTGTGGATTTAGCTGATATTTTGCACTTCGTTCTCTTGTAGGAGGTGATATCAAGAAAGGTGCTACTTGATGAGGGCTTAAGGCAAGTTGTTGAGGTGGAGCAAGCAGCGATATGGAGGTTTCTTTGGTGGTCTGGGACTATAACAGTCCATGCCATAGTTGATCAGAATAGGAAAGATCATACAGTAAGAAAAGAAAGACCACTTATTATAAATTCCACACTATTTGAGTAACATATCTTTTAAATTTCTTGACGTAGGTAAAGTTCAAGCTAGGAAAATCCGGATTCATGAAACAATTCGAGGGTTGTTGGAAAGTAGAACCTTTATTCGTCGATGAACAAATGTGCCAACCATTCAAGCCAACAACATGGAGCGATTACGACTCATGCACACAGGGGAAGGGAAGAGTTGGATCTGTTGTGACATTAGACCAACTGATCCAGCCAGCTCTTGTGCCGCCGCCACCGATCTCATGGTATCTGAGGGGGATAACTACAAGAACCACTGAGATGCTTGTGAATGATCTTTTAGCAGAGGCTGCTCGATTAAGGTGTGCAGTTAATATTGAGGAAGTTAAAGGGAATCTGGAAGGAAGTGTGCATGATAAAATGCTTGATTCAGCCGATGCATTCATCGATATAAAGCAGAGATGGCAAGTTGGAAGAATGGAAAATCGACGACGAAATAGAAGGCTTTTGTTGGCTCATTAATCTGTTTGGGACCTTCATAGACCCTGTAGCAGTTCATACTTTCGATGTATACAGTTTTCGCTATATTTTGTATAGTTTTGGCAGACTTGAAAGTCCAGGTTTATGCATTTGGCTGAATACTAGCACCTATTTGTACCTACACATTGTGGTGTACTGAAGAAATAATCACAAGAACTTAAGGAAGACACTTGTGGTGTTTTCTCATGGAGTTATATGACTAAAATGAAGAACCATGATGCATTTAGTTGAAGCAACAGAATTGATATGGAATAAACTAATTATTGTTAGGATATCTAAGTGATAAGGAACAGAATAAGAGTGTATTCTTTGAATTGGTTTATGCAAATTTGATTGATGGAATGAAATAGATGTTTCAATTGAATTCTTAATTTTTGTTTGTAAGAAAGTTTTAATATTTTTAGGTGAAATTACCTATTCCACTCAAGCAATTCAACTCGACCATCAACTAATCATCATCAATCACTCTTTATATTGTTGTAATTTTTTTGGTAAATTAATTCAATGCACCCTAAATCATCATCAACCACTTTTTTTTTTTTTTTACAACTAAACAAATCACTCCATGATGAACTAAAATAGATGTTTCTGAAACACGAAGTAGCTTAATCACATGACACTATCAACTTCAACACTTACATAGATCTTAATAACAAACCTGAAAGCACATGAAAGACGACAGCAGGTACATAACACTATTTTAAATATTATATAGTACATACAAGCTTCTAGTTTGTGTATATATATACCACAAACATATCTGATCCTATGAGATTCTGCTTTCTGACATCCAGAAAAGATAAATTAATACACTATTTATCATGCATATTGCTTTCTTCTTTCCAGTTGTGCTCTTGTCGAGCTGCTTCAGCCTGCATAAAAGCAATTAGAGTTCATTAATTGGTATTAAGCACTTTAACTTAAAGGCAGCAAAAGGTTCTTGAAAATATTCATTATAACAATTGCTTTCAGAATCCCAAAGAGTTTCTGAAAGTGACCCTCAAAAGAAGCAGCTTCATGCTGCAGGTAGTACATTGAAAGCCTTGTCTTTAGCTACTACAAATATATTGCATACGTAATGCAACCAATATGTTTCATTTCTGTCTCATGGATTATGAACTATTAACAAAAATGACCACAAATAATTAAAGAAAACACGGTGTTGATGATGATAATGATCATATATACCTTTGCGGCTGGAGAAGTAATTAGCATAAGGCATCTGCCCTGCCTCGATACGCATAATGTCCTCAACAAGCAGTTCGTAGTGGCGCTTCACTTCATCCGACGTCTTCCCGCCAATGGCACGGGCAATCTTGTGCCATCGGTCCGGCGTGTCCCTGTCATACAATGCCAATGCCTTCTCAAACATCTTGTTTTCTTTTTCGGTCCACGGTGAGTTAACCGAGCTCGATGCCATCAATATGATCTCTCTTCTAAAACAACTAAGAATGGTGTTTGATCTCTTGGCAATCTAATAAGTAATCAAACTATTTCGATGTGTTGCGTGTCAGATGGCATGGCCTTGGCCTCTTCTTATATGCACAGGGGGGTGAGTGTGTGGGCACTGGGCAGTGTGGGGCTACATTGGAGAATAGAATGCTACATGGAGGTCCACGCAAGTCAGATTCCAGAATAATAGATTCTGAAATAGAATCTGAAGATGATGTTTCAAGGAGATTCTTTATTCAAGTATAGAAATTCTAATTTAGACAAAGCTAGCCATGTCTGCTAACTAGAATCATATAGTTATGGTGTTGACAGAGTGTTAATGGATAGCAAGGTGAAACATAAACTTAGCATTAGAAAAATTAACACAGACTGCAAGTATAGCACACTAAGAATGGATTCATGTCAATGCACCATATGCCGATTGAATTTTGATCAAGTAATCTCAGTTTCAAGTTAGATTTGCATGCCAAAAGATCAATTGATATGGTGCTAACTCAGCTACTTGTCATATGAACCTCCCCACAAAATATACCTTGTCCATCAACTAGCAAACAGCAGACTCAGCTTACATATTGCTCCTAAACTTCCACATTTCGACTCGTCATCATCCTCATCACTGAGACGCATTTGTTCGAACTCTTTCATGTCATCCGCATGGATCTTATCCCTCATCGAACTCTGTGTAAGGCTTCTAAACCTCCACATATGCAGGATGGAAAATAAGAGAGAAGAATCAATATCCAAGAACAGTTAGGAGAAATGATCAAGTTCAATAATTGTCAACATGACAAGATTCCTTATTGTAGCTTTCAAATGGATCGGGAGGACCTAAATCTTTGGAGTTGGACCATTTTTTAGCCCGCCCCAGTGAGCTGCAAGCTGATTCCAATTTGCCTCTTCGGTATTGTTTAAGATCTCAGAGGGTTCTTTTGTCAAGTTGCTGGTCCATTAAAAAGGCAATATAAGCAGTATTTGAGATACCCAACCCTAGGAAGCATGAAGATATATTGATAATTGTTATCGAATAATAACCTATCTTGCAACTACTTGTGCAAATCAGAGCACACAGGCAAATCTGAGTATGTATTCTTAATTTTTCATCGAGCAAAATCCCTTCGCTGTTGGAATTACAATTTGGTTTGCAAAAGAACTGTATTAAGTAACATAGGAAACAGACATAGTATTCTCAACTTTTTTTTAATCAATGCTGAATCACTAATTATGGCCTACACCCCAAATCTGTAAGCAACCATCATATATATCAAACTCCATTCAACAGAATCTTTGTCAAAAGAAAGTAAACAAACTCTTTTGGGCATTGAAACAAAGTAAAATGAAGGTTTCTCTGCCTATGGCTTAACAAGGCAATTGTCAAGCCTACAAAACATTTGATGATCTGTGCAGATTCTAAAAATTATGATAGTTTGAGGATGTGGAAGGTTCAGATCCATACGAAGGCGCATCATATAACTGCTATTTGATCATTGGTAGAGCAAGAGATGGTGAAACAACCTTATAGGAATCGGGATTGGTGCAAAGAGGTGGCTCCTTAGATACAGATTCCAGTTGACTCTGGAAATCTTTGTCATTTCCCATGCCCACCATCACAAAGCAATGGTTAGATTCTCAGTAGGTGGGTTTGTCTCTAGGGTGGTCCCTTTTCTACAGTGATTCAAGATGCTCGGTAGCTAACTGAGTAGTGGACTAAATTTAGCCAGCCAACATAAATTGATTCAGTGCTAGTTCCCTTGTTTATTTTGTGAAAAAAAACATAAAGTAAAAGTCTACTTCCAGAGTTAATTAGTTCGATATCACTATCCAGGAAATTCTGTAGCAGATTCACTTGACAAAGAACTCCCTTAGCGGGAAAGTATCAGTAGAATCATACAGTAAATATTTCAAGGATAACAAAAAACTAGAATCAAAGACAGACAAGGATATATAAAAAAGCTTGGTGGTCAGATCATTGTCCAAGTAATATTGTGATGGTTCACTATATATACTTCTCTGGTAGGAGTTTGATGATAATACATTAATACCAAGTGATCAGGATTTGATATGGTCTCTAAAATTAAAGGAAAGCACAATATAAATGAATTTATTTGCTAAAATCATAATCTTCTTAAATAAATAACAATTATTGCTGAAAACTATACTACATTCAGCACACTATAAGATGAGGAAGAGAATTGGAGAGATGAGATCTTTACTAGATGGCCGGTGAGAGGCTTCGTTTGGTGAGGTTAGAGCTGTTCATGGAGGTGGTGTTACTATGGCAAAACTCACCAATAATCTTTACAAGAACAAGTGCCATTTACAAATACATGGAACATCACCCTGTCTCGCATTATGATTTTTCGATCCTGAACCTTGCTAATGAGCTTGCTCACAGTATGGCAATCGGAACACACTCTTATATTCTTCATTATCTGAATTGATGTTCCTGGTTCAGTGCTAATGGTAATTTCTCACTGTGCCATCCAGTTGCAGTCTCTGTCTCTTCCCCCTCCAAATCCAGCAACAAATTATCTATACATGGAACATATCCTTCCTCCTTCAACCTTGTCAAAATTCTCTCCAACTCCGCATAAATCTCTTTTGTCTGAGGGTGCGATCGGTCTCCAACGGTGAACTCATGAATGCTTCCCTTCACGCTGATCGAACTGCACCCGGGAAGCTTAGGAACTCCCTTTTCTTTCATCAGCTTCCTCATGGCTACGGATTCATCCCACCTACCTTCCGCTGCAAGAATGCCAGCCAACTGCACATATCGACCACTCTGTTCAGGTTCCAGCTCAATTAATATCTTCCCCATGCGCTTCCCGAGCTCAATGTTTTTGTGAATCCGACAGCCATTGGCCAGTGCTCCCCAGACCACAGCATTTGGTCTGAAAGGCATTCTGTAGATCAAGTCCTCTGCTTCCTTAAACATTCCTGCTCTGCTGAGGAGATCAACCATGCATCCGTAGTGCTCCATCGATGGGCTCATATCGTAACCTCTTGTGATCTTTTTGAAGATGGCTATTCCCTCCTCCACCAATCCTTCGTGACTACATGCTGTCAACACACTGGTGAGGGTAATGTGATTCGGTTTAACTCCAGCAGCCTCCATTTCCACAAAGAGATCAAGAGCCTTCCTTCCAAATCCATGGACAGCAAACCCTGCGATCATTGCAGTCCACACAGCAACATTTCTCTCAGTGATTTTGTCGAACACACTGATTGCTTCTTCGAGTTCGCCACATTTTGCATACATGTGTACCAGAACACATCCCAGAGCAGGATCCAATCGCAAGCGCTTTGTCCTCACGTAATTGTGAATCCATCTCCCTTGATCCAACGCGCCAAGGTGGGCAGACGCAGTCAGCGCGCAAGTGAGCGCCTTGACGTCCGGTTTGATTTCCGACAGCTGCATCGCCCGGAAGAGCTCCAAGGCTTCCTTATAGAGGCAGCTCTCGACGTACGAGGCGATCATCGTCGTCCAGGATACGACATTCCTGTTCGGCATTAAGTCGAACAGTTGGCGCGCACTGTTCAGCCTACCACTCCTCGCGTATCCATCGATCATGGAGTTCCAGGTGACGGCGTCTCGGAGCACGGCTCTGTCGAAGACCCTGCGAGCGAAGTCGACGCACCCCGATCTCGCGTAGGCGTGGAGGAGCGCATTCGCCGTGTGCACCTCCGCGGCGAATCCGTGCTTGACGACGTGGCAATGGACTTGCCGGGTGTCCGCAGACGGCGAAGCCGCGCAGGCCTTGAGCAAGAACGGGAAGGTGTAGGAATTGATCGTCGGCGATTCGAACGGCATTTGGCAGTACAAAAGGAGGGCTTTTTCGGGGTTGCGGCTGTGGGAGAGAGCTCGGATCATGGCGTTCCAGGCGAATGCGTTGCGGACAAGACCGATCTTGATCATGTCGGCGCGAATTGGCTTGATTCTTTCCGGTGAAGCGACGGCGCCATTGGAAGGGGGAAGCAGCAGGCCCGCCATGGGCTTCTGTTCCAGTGGCAGGAGCGGTTTAACGTGGATAAGGTTTCACTATCCACAATGAGTCGATAAATTAAGGATATTACTTTGCATGGTTCATGAATATTACTGCGACGTTCAACAAATGGACTGAATTGAGGAAGACCAAAGATCCAACAAACTATATCCTGTCTTTGTTCCTAGCTAGATAGTTAGACTGAAGAACAAGAATCAGTGATGATTATTGAACGAATCAATGCAATTCGCTAATCTTCAATAGTTATTATTTGATTCACTCCCTATCGCCTGTTGTTGACCGTCGCCGACGTGATCGCCTTTACGGTGCATGTAGGAGGAGATGGCGGCGGCGAGCGCGGCGGCGAAGTTGGGGTCGTTGGTGATCGCCGCAGCGGTCGCGGTGCTTACTGTCTCAGCTAGAGACCTCGGCTTCAGACTCTCCGCGCCGGCACTGCCGCCTGTTGACATCTGCGACCCGGTAAAACGGGACGAGTGGTGGTGGCCGCCGACGAACTGCGGCGAGGAAACAGAGGCGGCGCCGCCGCAGCCGGCGTTGGGAAACTGAAGTTGAAACTGGGGCATCGCCAGCGGCCTCTGCTGGCGAAGCGAGCCGGGAGTGCCGGTGAGGTCGAGCGTGAGGGTCGGGAAGGAGGAGGAGGCAGAAATCATCGCGATGCTCGAAGTCGATGACGAGTTAGGCAGGATTGCTTGAGCGAGCAGACTGCCGTTTTCGGACTTGATCAATGCTTGTTCGGCAGCGGACGACGTGGAGCCGGACAACATCATGGAAACGGCCGCCGAGGTGGTCCTCGCCATGGCGGTGGCGGCCGGAGGGAGCGGGTGGTTGTGAGCTCCCTCGTAGGTAGTTATCACCACCGTCCGGTCCTCCGCACACCGTTGAACCTGTACGCACACCGCAAACAAGTCGAAATTTCAAAGAACAAGCTCCAGTCGAACGAAAGATGGACGCAGAAAATTACAATTCATCCGAAATTTACCTGTTTTCGAACAGGGCATTGGCATGAGCTCGCCATGGTGCAGCGATAGTAAGCACGAGGACAGGGATTTCCTTTTGCCATCTTTTGGCCGTACTTTCTCCAGTGGCAGCCGTCGTTTATCTAATCGAATCAGATGCTTACAATCGAGTTGATCAATTTTACCGAATTGGCGGTATAAGGACTAGTGTAAGTACCATTGTTACTTCGGATCGAGCTCGAACAGAGACCCGAGCCTTCTTGATGATTGCTTCGTGGTCCGGTTGTTGTTGCTTCACCATTTGCTTGGCACTCGGCACCTCCTCGGCGTCGAGATTAGCGAGATTAGTGTCGTGTGACTCTTCCTTAGGCAGCGTCCGAGAAGTCGATCGGAGATCGATGAACTGCTGCGGCACAGCGGTGGCACCTCCGGCTCGCTCTTGCTCCTCCTCTCTTGGCACGTCCACTATTTCATTGCCGACCTGGTCAAAGAGGAGGCACTCAAATTGAACGACGAAACGATCGAATTCCAGCAATTTGCGATTTTGATTGGCGATTGCAGATTATATTATATATAAAAAAAAATCCCACCTTATGAGATTTCGCGTCGCGTTCCTGCAACAGCTTGACGAAGTAATCGTGCATGGATTCGTACTTGTGGGTTACGTCGGTGAGCAATTCCCTCAGCCGCTGGTTCTCCTCTATCGAACGCGCAAGCTTTGCTCGAACCAATTCTAACTGTCCCCATAAGAAGAACAAAAATATCACAACTATCACTCACACATGAATGATGAATTAGTGAAAACATGGATCCCAATTAACCTCGTTCTTAACATTCTCGTTCTCAATGTGCGCCGCCGCTCGACCCAGTACCAGATGATTCGGAGCAAATAATTCTCGGAAACCAATCTATTTCAGATGAAAAGATCAACAATAAATCGATTCGATAAAAGAAAGGTATCCTACAAATTAATGAACTCACATTGATGGCGAGATCTTCTTTCTTCAGATTGAGATCGGGCATATCATGATCCGTCATAGCCGATCTGGATGGGTGACTACTCTTTTCCTCTCTGGCGAAGAAATCCACCGCTGCCGTTGGGAAAAGTTCGACGCCATCAGAGGAGAAATCATTATTGACAACGTCGCCGGACGAGGCCAGGGAGTCCGTCGACGACGATCGCTTTCCGGACGATTCGCTGATCTCCATGGACGAGAAGACTAGGGAGAAGGAGAAGTCTTCGATATGGAAATTTGGGGGAGGCTTCGGGTTTTATTGATGTCGAAGAGAAGGACTCGGGGAGACGGAGTGAAGTCGTAGCGGGCGGGACGCGTGGCGAAGTGGGATATGCGGGAAGGAAGGAGAAGCGTGGAGCCATAGCGCGAGTCAAACGAGTCGTGGGACGACGAGAAAGCGAGGAGGGAACGGTGATCAGATTCTGACCGCTTCAAGGAGCGGTAAGTCCACCGGGCCCCTGACGCCGCGCCGGTTCCCTCGCGACTCGGGGAAGAACCGGTCAACCGGTTCATCGGTTCCTCGACGGGCCGAATTTAACTCGTGGACTTGGGGACCGGCCCAACTCATTTCTTCGTCGGTTCTGGGTAAAACCTTAGAATTGATTTCCTCAATTAAATATCTTAGTCAACGGAATTAAGTCACTTTATATCGTTATGTGCATATTGTATCCAATTCTATTACTTGGCTAGTTATGATATTGATATATTTTTATGCAAACAAAAGTCAAATTACAAGACTGCAGCAACAAGGTAACAAGTAGCATTACACAGCATTGGCCAGTGTTTATAGCGAGCCATCACTTCGTGAATAGGATGGAGCAGTAGTACGCTGCCGAACTAGGCAAACACGCACACGTAATGTCTAAAGAGTAAAGTGTTTGTTTGCAGCTAAGGAACTATTAACCCCTTTTTATATACATGCAGGGATTTGTCTTTGCCTTCTACAGCCAGAACTGTTAAGCTGCTTCGGCGAAACCAACTCGAGAGTTGCCATAGTCGAAGACAGTGTGATAAACTCCCATGAAGACATCTCCCAGGATCCTGAAATTTGGAATTTAGAGTTAGGAGACCATGAAGGATGTGTGTGATCTTTGCAAATCTGTTAAGCAGGATAGACGAACCAAAGTGGGCCGCGTGGCACGTCCAGAGCTGTGAACCCGCTGATGCACTGAGCTACATCACCCTCGCCAACCTTGAGAACGTACTACACTCCCAACAAACAAGTCAAGAAAAAGTGGGATGGAAGGAGTAAACAAGATGAAAGCCTTATTATACGAATTGTACGAGAGTATAATTCCATATCAAATTACTAAGCATGTGGGATGGAGAGCCCAAAATCACTAATAAAGTCACTATCTGATAGAAATAAGGATGCGTGAGTGATTGCAAATCATTATATTGATTTCTGGTATGATTAGAAAAGGTCATAACCAAGTTTACCTGATCAGCTGTAAGCTCAAATATCGTATTTCCAATCGTGAAAGACACACCAGGCAAGGATGAGATAGTACCACAGTCTACAGCAGATTCTCCCATGGGACTAGGCAGTCGTTCGCATAGCTGAAATGAAGATCAATGCAACAATTGAATAACACAAATAGTTCTTATGCCATTAGTTCATGATCCACCGTAGCAATACCTGATTGATGTAGTTCAGAACACGATCTTGAGTAACATTCTGTCTCAGCTGGTTTTGCATCCATACAACTGCCATCTCACAAGCAGTGCACATGGCATCACTTTGCAGACCAGCTGATACATCAGCATTGTCATTCACCACGCTCTCAATTCCAGCACTGCAAACAAAATGCAAAAGTTCAGGAATCACTGTAAAAAGAAAATAAGATGCACTCAGAACATAAAACAATTCATTTAATGCTAACCCAACACCGCGAGTTCCGTCAAATGTGCACAGACCAACACGAGAGCAAATTTGAGCCGGTTCAGTCTGCAAAATGATCAGGCCAAACAGATGGTTTAATTCATCAGATTAGTCAGCAAGGTCATCTAAACACATTGAGCTTTTGAAACCTATGCTGCAAACCTGTGCAATCAGCATATCCAAAATCTGTTGGCCGTATTCATCTACTACTGCTTTGCACTCTTGACTAACAACACCAGAAGCTCCAATTTTATGGTTAATTTCCGCGATGACAGTCTGCAGAATTTTTCAGGATATATTATAATTGATTGTTGTTCTAGAAAAATAAAGAGGAATTTAATGCTAAATTAGTAGACAGCACACAGCTACCTATGGATAGAACCATATGCAAACAACCTAATAGTAACATAAAACACAAGCATTAAAATGCAAAAGAATATCATTTCCTCTTAAGCATTACATAGGAAAATTAGTCAAAGATGGGCAAGTAGCTAGTAGCTTCCAGCATTCATCATCCATAACTCACAATGCGACAAATATGTTAATTCACCATTAATTTCATATAACCGCAACATGGGCAGAAGTGTAGAAAAATCATATTTCAATTTTCACAAATTATGGCTGTTAACATTGCATGAGCTGCATGAGACTGGCAGATTATCCAGAGCGACTTAGATACCATGCAACAGAAGAACTATACTGGTTACTTGAATATGAATTTTGAGATGCAACTATCTGATTATACATCATAGTTTATTGACTACAAGGTCTAGGCTTGTTTAAATGTATGAAATGAGACATAAAAGAGTCCTAAACAAACCACCTCCAATTATAAATTGCCTTTCTTATGAGCTTTCTTCATGAAAGATATATCTTACTAGCTTTTGAACTCAACCAATTATTGCCATCATTATCTTCAATTACATTGCCAACCCACTTAGTGGGTAAAGACTTGATTGTTGTTGTTGTATCTTCAATTACATTGATAGCAAAAGGCAACAGCCTAAAAAAGTTTT
The DNA here is from genome assembly GCA_037834155.1 of Curcuma caesia. Taxonomy (NCBI): domain Eukaryota; kingdom Viridiplantae; phylum Streptophyta; class Magnoliopsida; order Zingiberales; family Zingiberaceae; genus Curcuma; species Curcuma caesia. The sequence continues at coordinate 4,473,010 of JBBMKF010000007.1, read as the reverse complement.
CATAAAAAAGAAGTATAGTAACATGGACAGTGAGAAAAAGTAAATGAAATGCAGAAAAACCATAAGATTGAAGGTTTAAAATTTTGATCAATCACAAATAAATAGGCAACATTTAGCAAATTTCAAACTATGGAACTGGGTCATCAGTGTATCACTAACACACCTTCTTTGTGAAAAATATAAACTATGTAAAAATCCATGACAAGCATAGACATAAATAGCTCATTAACAGTGATTCCCACCGAGGCATCACTTAAGCAAACCAAAACAGCTAATAGACTTCAAATCCTAAATGACAGGATAGGATTAAATGTTGCATTCTCCAATCCAACAAGCAAATTACTAAACAACAATATCCCATCCCAATCAAAGAAGATGAGATCTAAGCCACAAAACAATACCATGGAATGAGGAACATCACAACTTAAGATCAAATTATTTATGAACACATCATTAAAAACAATTGTGTAGTAGATGAAGTCATGGAGAATACTTTTCAGAAACAAATAGTTGAAAGATGAATCTTTTTAGTAAATAAGCACATGCTATACATACTGTTGGGCCTGTAATTAGAGATGTTCCTGAATCTGCAATGGCAGCACATCCACCAGCACAGAACCCTAATATACACAATCCACGAATAAGGAAACAGAATAAGATCATGGAAACTAAAAGAATTGGACCAACAAGTCATACCAGTTGATTCTCCATCAACAAGCACATCACCCATCTCAAACTGTCAAAAGGAGGAAAATATTTGGCAAAATTTCAAACATCAGGTGTATGGATTATCAGGCACAAGGTTGATTAGAAAAGGCAAAAAGGGTTGATGACTATACCTGCCAATAACCCTTCTTTGTCACAGGAACATATGTGTGGTTGCCATTATAGTGGTTAGGATCCACTCCTCCAAATACAAGTTCTCCACCCTCTCCATCATTAGCATTTCGGTTGAACCAGAAAGAGAAAACAGGCTCCTTAACAAGACCTTGCTCAACCATGTTATACCTGCAGATAGAGTTACAGAGGCAACATTAAATAATGGAAACCTTGCTTTCACTTCATAAGCAATTTTTGTCAAATAGTAAAAGAAATGTTGACTTCGTCTCTAGGCATGATTTACATAGAGAGTGAAAGTGAACCCACTCTATTTGAGGAGGAACTGCTCAAAACTATTCAGCATGTAATTGACAACCATATATATATCATTAAACTAATCCAGTCATGGTGCAAGCAACTACTACAATGCAATTATCAAAGAGAACTTCAGATTTCTCGGTGGGTGCAAGCACACATAAAAGCAGTGTTTTTAAAACCGGGCCGAACTGCAGGTTCGACCAGGAACCATCAGCAAATCTATTCTGGCTGAAGAGAAAAATGGAAGTTATCTAGTAGAAACATCATATAATCGGGAACCCGTATATTTATGCAAACTGGGTTCTCAACTTGATGGATAGTTCTCTACTCTCTCTCAAAGAATGCCATAATTCATCCTACCATCCTCCATTAATGTGTGCGATGTTTTTTTTTTTAGTTTTTTCCAATTAACTACTGTTATATAAATATTAATAAAATTTATATATGTTATTATCCTATTTTTTCCACTTTCATTAATGTTTAATTATATATAAATTTTATAAACATTTAAATAACTAATTAAAATATTTCATGCACAGACTTGTATAAAATAGGTTTTATTATATCTATAAAAGTTGTAAATGATACCTGTGACATCATTTTTTGAGAATATTAGATTCATTATTATATTTTGTTATAAATACATATGCAATAAATATTGTACACAAAAATATATAATACCTATAGTGTTATTTTTCTGGCTTACTGGTTTGACCACTTTGACTGGTCAAACCAATGATCCGTTAGCCTTACTGGTTCAATCACGGTTTGGTTTTCAAAATATTGCATATAAGGAGCAATAGTACAACAAATTGCAAATTTGTTCAGATACAAAGTAACAAAGTAGCAGTCCCATAATCAACTTTGATATCTGGAACATGTTAAACTAGGGGGTTTACTGAAGAAACAAAAATTAGATATCAGAAAAGAATCTGATCAGAATTGCCAGGCAGACAAAACATATAACAAAGGTAACATGCCAAACAGGGTATATTATATTTGAAAAAAAAAAAAAGATTACCACAGTAAGTGGGTAAGTGTTCAGAAATTTATAGACACAAGTGGATCCTTTTTAGATTTAATTTTATCAAAATAATCCTTCATATGCACCATTATTGTGTTAACAAAACAAGATAAACAACCCCAGGTTCACAGTAGCAATGTTTATAAGAAAAAAAAAAGAACATCATCTGCAGAAAAGATACAAAGAGAAAAACAGTTGTATAAAATATGAAGTAAATAAACAATATTATATTTGGAGAAATATATACCACACAGGGACAGCATTCCCAACTGATATCTCCTTAAACCCAAGTCCAAGTATGCCATCAAATTTTGCCACCAGGAATGTAACACTAGGTTCCCTAGTAGCTTCAATAAAATCCTGAAATATTTGTGTGCTTTAAATTAGATGGAAGAACACCAATCTGTTACGATTTTCAATTAAAACAAATGTTACAAATGGAATAGGTGTTTGAAATCAAGACCTGAGATTTCACAACTAGATCACCAACTGTTACATGGTCTTCACTAAAAAACCCAGAAATTGAACCAGATCCATAATGAATAGCTGCAGATTTCCCTGCTTGGTGAAAAAAAAAAAAAGTTGGCATTTTTTTCTAATGTGAAACAAACAATACAATTGACTTTTGTGAATCATGCAATATCATTGGCTACATTTAATATATGTGTTATAGTGAAGCCACAGTTCTTTAATGAGAGATTCCAATATAACTAAAATCAACTTGAAACGGTGTCAAAAAATGATGAGTTAATAAATGCTGAATGCCAACCAGCCCAGCACTGGCATTAGGGTTGTATATCGCCTTTTGCAAACGGTTCTCCCATTTATTTTAGGTTTGTAATTTTAACGACTTCAGCAACCTACTGGCCAATTTAGACAGCTGGAACCATGGCGAATCTTTTAACAGCAAATATTTTGTCAGTTGGACAAGACGTGTGGAAGATTTTTTTTTTTTTTTCTAACAGCGCACTTATATCTACTGATCGACCGATGTAAAAGCAACATCGGAGGAAGAATTTAGAAAGAAAACATGGTGAGTTAAAAGAGAAAACAGTAAATTATCTAAAACAAGTAAAATTTGTTCAGATCAAGTGACATGAATCAGAAAATGACCATTCTTTTGGTAGGTGCTGGACTTGGCTGACTTGTACTTCGAGTGGAAAAAGCAAGCAATCTGCACAAACAAATTAAGGAAAAAAATAATACAGTAAAACCATGTCAAAAACAATAAGCGTCGGAAGCTGTCTACTAATTCTACGAAGAACTAAAGTATTCGACTCACCGAGAAGTAGCACTTGGAAGAAGGAACCCACAGATTCGAGCTTCCGGTATCAAAGATCACGGTGAACTTCTGAGCGGGGGAGCCGATACCGATCTCCCCAAAGTACTGCGCGTTCATGTAGTTCTTGAGAGAAATGATGTCAGAATCCGCGTCTCCCCCGTTCCCAAGTCCCAAACCGTGCTTCTGGCCCCTCGATCGTCGCTCTTCCCCGACTAGCCGCGCCGCCAGCCTGTCGTTCTCACCCAAGGGGTTCTTCTTCAACCCGATCCTGACCAAACCATCGGAAGACGCTGGAAGAACCGACGGAAGAAGAAGGATCTGGAGCAGAAGAAGAGCTGCTGCAAGTCTACGTCCCGTGCCCATCGCCTAACGATCGAACCGAAAACTACAATCAATGAAATCCAAATTTTCTCTACTTACAGATGGTTCCAGTCACAAATTTCAAGCAAGTAAAATCAAACGCAAAGATTAAACTCACCGATTTGAGGAATCAAGATTTTGGGGAAAAGGGGAAAGAACAGAGGGCGATGACTGGCAGAAGCGCGCTCGCTCTTTGCGTTGGTCGCCGGGTGCGCTATTATCTAGGCGAACATCCACTATCCGCCGCCGGATCTTTCCGTCGAAGCAATCGGAACCGTTGGATGGACATCTTCGATGGATAATGCTCTACCCGCCGCCCGATATTTCAATCGGATAAATATCAACCGTTGGACGGGCAGCAGCAAGACGTGCCATGGAAGGCATCCGCGGATATTTGCTAACCGGAACGGCACGCCCAACACGTGCGATTTGGTAGCGGGCTGGGCGGTAGCGGGTCCGCCAGGGAGACAGCATTGAAGTTGTGTGGGTCCCGTAATTAAACAAAGATCGCTATCACAAGGCTCGCTGATTAGTCGTCGTGGCTCGGTGATGGTTGCTGGCGTGCACGCAATCCTGAGTCCCGTGGTGCTTACGCAGCAGCGTGATGGAGAAGCAGGTCAACTGATCGCCCCGCCGTTTCAGGAGAGCGTGGGAAATCTGCAACCAATTGATAATTTTAAATTAAATGTGAATTCAATTGGGCAAAAATTATAAAGGTCCTTTTTTTTTAATGAAATATATTTGTCATGTATTATTAAAAGGTGTCATATTCCGCATAATCAGTACATTTTATTATAACATGTAAAGATTCATAACTACCCTAACTTGTATATTTTACTTAATCAATATAAATAAATTATATTATAATTGTTATAATTTATAATTATTATAATTAGATATCTTATTTTTAATCAACATAACATTAATTACTACGCATTATAGTCAAATTGCTATGCATAAGAGTGAAATTACAATGAATTATTACGCATAGGAATTAAATTGCATCACAGAAGAGTTATACGAAGGAGTGAAATTGCATAGTAGAAAAGTGAAATTGTTATGATTTAATTAACATAGGTCAATATTATATTTTAATAATTACAAATCATAATTCATACAATATAGATCATTTATTTTTAATTAATATTATATTATAATAGTTACAAGATCATAACTATTACAATTATATAATTGTAACAGATACGAAATTATAACTATTATAATTATGTAACACTTATAGAATCACAATTACTATACTTATATAGTAACTATGAATCTGTAATTATTATAATAACGTAAAAGATAAAAAAAATTTGAAAATAAAATATGTAGAGACAGGATAAAGTGCCCTTTTGATAATAAATGAAAAATATATATCCTTTGATAATTCTATTTTTTATCTTGATGAATTCCTTTCGTTGAATTATTTATTTTCTTAATAATCTAATCGATGCATAATGGTAAAACCAATTAGTGGAATAGTTTAAAGCAATGAATCTAGCAAAGAGGATAAGAGCTTGTGTGTTGGGAGATGAGTTTGATAGTGATTACTATTGTAAATAAATTCATTAATTAAAAAATCATATCAAATATACATTATCAAAATGTTTTAACCTCTACCTTAATGTGAATACACATTTTTTAAATTATTATTAAAAATTAAAGATATTCACACTATACATTTGATAAAAAATATTTGGAAAAATTATATATATATATATATATTAAAATATTATTTAAGAAAGGAGGGTTTTGGGTGTGGCAGTGGGTGGAGAGGACTGAGGAGAATGATATAAGAGGCTCACGCCCGCGGCTGCGCTCCTCTTTTACTTTCGCTTTCCCTCCTCTTTGCGTTGCTTCAGAGCGAGAATACTCACCAGGAAGAGCGCACCGACAAGGGAGACAAAGGATGAGTGCTGCCGGAGACGGAACTGGGGGTAGGGTGAACGGGCAGGCGTCGACGATCCCGTCGGGGGCGAGGAAATTGGTGCAGAGTCTTAAGGAAATCGTCAACTGCTCCGAACCGGAGATCTATGCCATGTTGCGCGAGTGCAATATGGACCCTAATGAGACCGTCCAGCGCCTCCTATCCCAAGGTGCCCTTTCTCGCTGTCAATTTATTCTTCTAATTGCGAATGGGTTCTCACTAATTCTGTTGGTGTTCTTGGGGATTCTGCGTGGTTGTTTTCGGGATCAAGTCTTTCCTTTTTGATATAAGGGGGAAAAAGAATCAAGTCTTGCGGCTGATTTTGATTAAAATGCGTAACTTGGGTTGTTTTTCTGCTTTTGTTATGCTTGCTATACTAGTACTTGTTAGTCAAGGCAAGAGTTTGAGAAAAGGGAAGACTTTACTTCGAACTAGGAATAATCAGGCTGAAATTTATGTTCGGTTGTGATGCTCGTTCTAACTGCTGTGCTATCGACGTACGTTTGGCCAACTGCTTTCAAAAAGAAAAAAAAATCTAGAATATGCATGTAGTTGACTATTTTTCTATCTTAGGAGTATATTATCTCCTTGCTTAGAATGTTGAAAAGAGTAACTGGCACATGGAAGTGATGTACTGGAAGGAAATTTGAAAAACTCCACTTGAGATCTAGTTTTCTTTGATTCCTTACAGACCTTCGTGGTCCTTGTTTTTCTGGTAATGGAGCTGTTACAACTGTTTTAACTGGTCCTGAACTAGTTCCTCAACAGGTGCTTCCATCTGCGTTTCAGCTATTCTTTTGAACTCATTTGACTACATGTTATCACCTTGTATTATTTTTGTTGGCGTTCAGTTATTTCACAGCTATATGGTGACAATATTTTGCATCATGTTAAGGTTCCTTGCTAAATAAGATCTTCCATAAGAGAAACTAAACTGTATCAGTGATAAGAATTATACTAGCCAATATCTTCCATAAGAGTTACACGTAGTATTGAAGTACTGGGTTTTGGGGGGAAAACATTATTTGAAAAAGATTTGCCAGAGCGTTACCATATTGAGTAAGCACAACATGTTATCTTTCACTTCTTGACTAAGATCTCATGCATGTTTTTTTCTGCTGGCCATTTGCAACATACAACCAGTTTAATTTGAATATCTTTTTTTTTCTATTTATTGCTAATGACAATGGCAGGTTTAGTTCAGCAGTACATTGTCTGATGAAATGTTTATGCCATATGCATACAATTATAGTTGATTTTAGCTTTTGCATAAATATCCTTCGATATGCGTTGATATGTGTTGCAGATACTTTTCAGGAGGTCAAAAGCAAGCGTGACAAGAAAAAGGAGGTTGGCTTATATTTTGTTTGTAAATTAATTATCACATGTCATGTTGTACTAACCTATACCTGCTATTGATCATTCTTTTTCGAGGATCATTAAATATTTAATGTTTCTTGTAGGTTCTCAAATTGATTTTAGATATACTGCCATCATTATTTTATTCCAGTACTCTTTCTCTGCGTTTTAAATATCTTGGATGGACATGATATTTTTGTAATTTTTTAAATATCTTAGAGATTTCATTAAATAATGAGATATTGGCGAACATATTATTATCAGGATACAAACTGAGTGGTTGAAATGGTGAATGCCTTCTGAAATCCTGAATGTTCATTGCGTACCATTCAGTCTAATATTGCACAGTGTGGAAATGATATGTGCAAAAGGAAGGTTAATGTAATAGAAACGAGGATGCTAAGATCATGCGTGAAATTATTAGAAGAAAATCCAATTTACTATACTACTATCTAGGAGCAATTAGACGTAACTCTAATAGCTGATAAAGAAAAAGAGAAAATACATTATTAAGACGGTATGAAAAAAGAATATTATTTATGATTCGGTCTTCTATATAGTTCAATGGAGAGATCAAATTCATGTAGCCAACCCAAATAGTCGGGGCAAAAATAGCTTGATGATAATGATGATGATGGTGATCACGCTTTGTCCATGTTTCGCTGTCTAATTGTCCCATTGACTGTTGACTATACTTATGCACTGCGCTTGGCTCCTTTGCGAAGTATTCACAATTACTTTTAGAATTACTACTTTATAGGCTATCAGTTTACTATGGTAACTTTATGATTTGTGCTTGTTCCTAACTTATTTCTTAACTATTGTTTGATCTCCAAAGTTAAAACTTCATTGTTTGTCTGTTTTTTTTTTTGTTATTCTATTTCACTCTTTAGGTTAGAGAGTTGCCGAAAACTAGATTTCAAACAGTCAACACCAATTCAGGTCAGGGATCTAAGGGTAGTAGTGATCGTAGGGGCCATAATACATCTTCTCAGTCCAGTTTGACTGGTATGATTTAACAGTTTAACCTTTTTTTATGATGCTACTTTTTCTTTCATTTATCTTTTTCTCTCACACGTTTCTATAGAATACGGAGCTGGTAAAAGTAAACCTATGCACAAGAAACAAAATGGTACTACTGTTGCTGCTGTCTTGTCAATTGTGGAATCGGCAACAACAATAAATCCTACAAAAAGACCAACAGTCGAAAGGTGATTTCTTCCTTAATATTCAGGAATAAAATTAACACGTTGCATAAGGAGGTAAAAACTTTGATTCATTTAACCAAGATCAGGGTCTGAATCTCTTATTTTATTATTATTCAAAAAATATTGTAGTATTCCTTGTTTGATGACATTGGAGTAAATAGATCCTATAATTTTTAGATTATGTTGTTCTTTTTTTCCTTTTAAAAAAATTATTTTTGGAAGACACATGCTTAGCTTGGTTGCTATTAAGAGGATTCTCCTCCCTGATTTGTTCCTCTTACATCTTTTAATCTATCATTTTTTTCTGGTTACATACAAAACATTTATTGCATCCTATCTGTTTATCAAGGTCCCATAATAGCAATTAGGTATAGTCTGTTAATGATAGCTAAATGATTTTACTGTAGAAGTGTACACTGAGAATATGATTTCCTGGATCTTATTCTTGCCCTAATGTTACTGAAGCAATGATTTAACTTTGTGGGGCTTCAGTGATCTTATTGGCAGCTTTACTTTCTTGCAGCAGTTTTGCTCCCATAGAAGATACAATGCAGAAAACAAACATTGCTGATGGAATTTCTACACCTTTGCAATTTTCATCTAGTTTTCAAAACGGTTGGTTGGGGAAGCCAGGACATGTTTCTATGGCTGATATTGTCAAGAGGGGCAGACCTGACGGGAAACATCCTACTGTGCCTGTTGTTGCAAGTGTAAATTCCTACAGGTCACACAATGCAGCAATAACAAACGTGTCAAACCACAATGCAGAACAATCCTTTGCTACAGCTCTAACATCAGAATCAGAAGAAAAAGTAGACTCCTTTCAAGAAACTAATCATTTTTCAGATAAAAGCCACAGCATTGGAACTGCTGAACACCATCACATTTCCAATGACGGGTGGTCCCTAGTCGAAGAGCAACCTGCAGAAAGTGTGTTAACTACTATGGAGATAACTGGTGATTCACTGGCTTATACTAACCCATCAGAACTTGCAGCACCTAATTTGATGGTTGTTGGTGCCGACTTGCAAATAGATATTTGTTCAGAAGATATCCAAGACCATGATGGAAGAGCAAGTGTTAAACCTCAGCCAATAGAATCCAGACCCATATCTGCATCAGAAAGGCAGTTAGATGTTGAAACGCCTGAAGATGCTTCCCATTTCGATGAGAGATTATTGAGTATGAATCCCTACCAATCTGAAGATCTTGAATTTGATTGCCATAAAGGTAAAAGTTAATTACTTGGGGTCCTTCTCTTTCCAGTCACATATCTTTTCTGTTTTAGGTTTGTTTAGAGAATGATATTATTGCTTTTACAGATAGAAATTGTGATTACTATAGAAATTGTAGCTGAAGGTGTGAACTAACTTAGTTGGTTGGGACTTTCAAAATGGTTGTCTATATCTTGGGTTTGAATCCTATCTCCATCATTCGTTAGTAGGTTTTATATACTTTCCATTCAAATAAGTTTAGAAATCAAAAGACAGGATGTGCAGGTATCCATCGGCAATGCTGACTATTTGGGGCCAAATACATTGATCTCTATATTACTAGAAAGAAAACACATCATGGATGGAGTAAAAGGCAAATGTGCCAGTCTAAATCTAATAGACAAACAAAAATTTCATAGGGGTTGGAAATGTAGACGATCTGTCATGAATTTTGAGAGGCTAACAATCCGCCATTGCTTCTGCTTTGAAGGAATAGATATCGAGCAGATAGTAAACTAAGTCATATAACAAGATGTAGAGAACTAGAACAATTCAAGATGGATCTAGGAGACTATTTTGTTAATTCTTTTGAACTGATGTACAAGTGTTTGAGTTACAAGGACCAAAAAAGTTTACAACTTGTGAACAATTATTGCAACTTCAATTAATGCTTACCCAGACAAAAAAAGGTTAAGATGGTATGCACATCTAATGGACTTGTAGATCTATATTGCACAAGATGATTAGAATAGTAGGGAAAGTGACAGTGAAACACAACGTGATTAGATATTTAAATTACCTTTAGATTGAGTAATGTTATAATGTTAGGCAGAGCATAATGTTGGTGAAAGATGAAGAACTCAATCCATGGGACCAAAAAATTGGTCTGCAGCTACAACTTTACTGAGGTAGAAAATTTTGAATTTTGTATCTGCTCAAGTCATTTTACACATGCTTCTATATAATCATTTCATATGGTCTTTAGATTCAGTATCTAGTCAAAAATGTTTATCTCTTTACTATCTTTATTTATGATATTTCCTATTTTTTATTTATTTATCTAGATACTGTGCATCAAAATTCTGAAGTTGTATTTATTTCTAATAGAAAGCATATAGTCTACAGAATAATACTCGTTTTATTGAAGATCTCTTAAGCAATTTTGTTTCTGATAGGTAGAACAGACTTGATGCTTGATTCATGCACTTGTATGTTTAACACGATCATTTTGTTTTCTTTCTGTTTCTGTGTTGAGAATCTCCTTCTGTTGCTAGGAATTTCTTTGGAAGTTAGCACACAATTGTTTACCTCTTTTACATATTGTTTTTCATGTCAAGCTTCTTTTACAGCTGAGGATGGTTTGGAGATTTCTTCAACTGTTGCAACACTAAGGCAATTAAGTGTACATGAGGAGGGGAACACAAAAACTAAGGCTGGGCCTGCATTAATAATTCCTGACCATCTCAGGGTTACAAATGCAGATTGTTCCCAACTAAGCTTTGGCAGTTTTGGAGCTGGTGCATTTTCTAGATCCTTTTCATCAAAGCCACCAGAAAGCAACTTGAAAATGGCCCCAGCTGTAGATGATGATTATCGAATTGATGAGTCAAATTCGAGGTACTATCCATATTTTTGTCCCATTACTCTTCCTATTTTAATTTTAATTTGTGACCATGTCTTTTGATAGAAATCATGAGTACTACAGCAATGAGCAGCTCAAGCCTACTCTCACTGAGAATGTAGCTTCCATAACTGGCACTGCTTCAGAAAATGTTGATGTGCCTTCAATTTCACAACCTGAAGGTTCATTGGATGCTACAAATGAGTATGGCTTTCCATCAGTTTCCAGTTATGGGGGGCCAAGCTCTACACAGCCAAATACTACAGCTCACACCTATCTGCATGGGAATTCACAAATACAAAATCTTTCACCTTTTTCAAGTCTAATGGTGGGCAAATATTCCTGGTTTTGCTTCACACTTAAGTTACTTTTTAATGTGAAGATGATTTACTATGCTCATATTTTCTAAATGTTTAGTTGAAATAGATGGGTTGAATTTCTGTCTGTAAACTCTCCAATAAAAAGCATTGTTTTGAAGAATCTTTTACAAGGGCAATACATATTGAACAAATATTTGAAATGGTAGTTTCTTAAGAGCAAGGTTTTAAATCTCAGTTTGGATACCAATCTTGGTCCCAGTCAGTAGCACATGAGCATTAACTCATATCAAACGAGTCGGCACCGATCTCATCATGCAGATATACATTTGTATGAATTTATAGTTTATATGTTCCTATAGACATAATATCTTGATTCTTAACTCAGTCATGCTCTCAACTCTTAAAGATACTTATTTGTTTATATAATTTTATATTGATTTTAGTGTTGGGCTTTGACAGTTTCTTATTCTTGTTTATGCTTATCACATGTATACAACGCTTGATGTTATAATTGTATTACTGGTAATCAAATTTTGTATTATATTGTATCATCCATTTTATGCTATATATCGCTTGTATTGAACTCTGTATCACCTATATCTAGTGTCACAAGCATGCATTCTAGGCTTGATGTCATAATTATATTACTGGTTCTTAAAATTTACCAGTCTTGACATACTATTTCAACTGTACAACTTGCATGTATTGCCTAGTACAACATGAAATGTAAATCTATGCTTGTTCTCAGATGTTTTATTTTCATCCAAGAAATGCTAAAATGGGAAGAAGAGTGCAATTTTTTACCAGCTATTTGGCTTGAGTATAAACAACTTACTGATTGTCAAGGGTTCTTGAAAAAGAAAAATTAGAAATATATTTTTTTTCTAGTTTTGTGAATAATTTTAAAGTTTCTGGGAGGGGCTACTACTGGAATTAGGGTAAGAGGAGATGTTGACCGAGAGAACTAGCTCCAAACCACCTTTATATCTTGTTCAGCATGGAGGAGGAATGTTTTTGCCTAGTGTAAGCTATTTTTAGACGGCATGCCTTGAAATTAGAGCCAGACTTGGATAACCTTCTATTAGAGTTGTATGATATGAATTTCATAATCTAAATGATTTAGGAGCTGTACTCTGTACTGCAACTTTTGTGCAATTGCTTAACTTGTCAGCTGGAGATGTTTCGAGTGGTAAAACATTATTCTATAGGGGAGTCTTGTTTGATGACAAGGCGATTAAAAAGCTATTAAAGCTATATTATACACTGACTGTAATTTCTAGGGCTCTTCAAATTGGCTTGTATGTCAACTACTTCAAGTTCTTCTGATCGCATACTTTTCCATTGACATTATTCATAGCACCTGTGGTCAATGCATTGTGATTTGAATAATCTTTGTTTACCTGCTAGAAATATTTGTAGTTTAATGAAGCATTTTTGCAGCAACCCAATTCTTTACAAAACAACACGTTAGCAGCAAGCTTTCCACATCTTCGAGACGTTGATCACCCTTTGTCTCCCTTGCTTGCAAACCAGCATGTATCGACGAGGTATGGCACTACATTGTCATCTATCGGCGGACCATCCTCTTCCATGCCCGAGGTAGTATATATCTCACTTGGAATTTCTAATATCTTTTTTGTTGCTTCACTGTGAATCCATGAAACACACCGCGCACGCGCGCGTAGTTAATATATGTATGGAGGCAGAACTTTGTTAATTTTCTTCAAATCTAAGTTTCAGAAGCGGCCTGTGCTTTGTGCAGGTCTTGAAACCCACAATGTTTCCAAATCCTCAATCTGCTCCAGTATCCTTGCCTACGACCACTCTGCTAACAAGCCCTGCATTCCCTCATGCCCTTCCTGTTCCGCATTACTCTCAGCCAGCTCTTCCATTAGTGCATTTTGCCAATCTGTTAAGCTATCCCATTCTACCACAGAGCTACTCATACTTGCCTTCCATGCAACAAACATTGTCTGCGGTCAGCCCATTCCATCAATCTGCTGCCTTACCTAATGGCGGCATGAAGTATTCGCAATTTCAATACAAAAGTAACTTGCCCACATCAAGCTTGCCCCAGGCTTCTGCCACATCTCATTATGGAGGGTTTGGAAGCTCATCTAGCATTCCCGGAGGCTTGAACCTCACCCACACAACTGCCTCTAATACGACGATTGGGATTCATGAAGCTTTGAGCCAGCAGTACAGAGAAGCGAGCCATTCCTTATCCCTTCAGCAGGTAACAATAATCTCCTTTTGCTATCCTCTTATAATTATAAAATTTTGAACCTATAGCCTCTGAACTCATAATTCTTGTCAGCAAAATGAGGATCCCTCCATGTGGATCTATGGAGCTGGTTCGAGAACAACACCACCCCTTCCCCCAAGCACTCTCTACAATTATCAAGGTCAGAATCAGCAAAGTAGCTTTCGTCAGGTTCAGCAGCCATCGCAGCTCGGCAGTTTCGGGTTCTCGAACATGTACCTCTCCCAAGGAGGCTCACAAAGAGAACATTTACAGAATCCTACCGAAGTGAATATCAATGTTTCTCAGACCACCACACAAT
>JBBMKF010000007.1:4416312-4440731 GCA_037834155.1 Curcuma caesia | reverse complement strand
CCCATCCAAGTGTGGCATGCTGGGGTAACAAAACATGATTCACTTTAAAGCTTTGTATACTAGTAACAATGTTGATCTTCACAGAATCATAAATTAACCTCCAAGCCGTTTGTATGCTATATTACATTGTATGCTTCATAAATCTCTGTTACTTTACAGAGGCACTATCTACCTGTAGAACTCATAGCAATCTATTAGATTCGATGCACTTGCAAAGACACAATTTTACCTGACAAGTTTCACAACATGTCTCTGTCCTTCTGTCAGGAACAAGTGGTGGATGAAGACTTGGAATTTCTGGTTTTGGCCAGTGATGGGCTTTGGGATGTCGTGCCAAACGAGGTTAGATCTGCTTTCTCAATAAATATTTACAGAGTATTGTTAGCTATTTTCAGTTCTTCTGCTAAATTCAGGGAGCTTGTCGTTGGCTGTAACTCCCTTCATATTCCAATTCCACTTCTAGTCTATAATTGCTTTGTTAATACTACCTACATTCCCTGTTTTTTTTTTCAAAAGGTTAGCATTAATAAAGCATGAAAAATGCGTATTTGAAGATGAATTGTATCCTCTATTGCCTTGTGCTTCATGAAGTCCTCCTCATCATAACATGTTTGTATTTTATTCCAATGTATCCGTGTGGGTTGGTTTACAGTAGGCAGTACTAGCGCATTGTTCGTTGCTAATTTCAACGTTTGCGTATTCTTTTCCAACCCTGTAGGATGCAGTTTCTCTTGTGAGAATGGAAGAGGAACCTGAAGCTGCTGCTAGGAAATTAACAGAGACCGCCTTCGCACGTGGTAGTTCGGACAACATTACATGCATTGTCGTTCGATTTCTTCACGACAGAATGGATGTCGATTATCCTCCATCAGTGACTCAGGATCAACAAGTTCCATGTGGAGGCTCTCAAGATGGCGGTTGAGATGAAAATCAAAGCATGCCTAATTTTGCATATCAGATATTGTGCTGCACCAGCCAAGCATTAAGGTTTTTCTCGAGTCTATTACTCTGTTTTCCTAGCTTCATTCATTATTAATTTTTCGAGTTTAAAGAAAACCCTGAAACATTTTGATGATTATTTGATTGAATGTCTGCTTTTTTCGAGTCTATTTCTCTGTTTTCCTAAGACATCAACCCCCTTTCTGAATCCTAGCTGCCCTTCAAGTGAATATTCTAAATGTTGATCTTTAGAATTAATCAGATGAAGTCGGAATATATTGTTCTATCAGCAAAATAAATAGAAAGTAATCGATTTTCCCTGTAAAAAGTTTCTCCCAAAAAATATTTACACTAATTACATATTTTACATGAATTGAACATATCCTTAGGTTAAATTCTTGTCTTTTTTCGTCTCTGTGGGTATGATACAAAGATTCATCACTTAATCTTAAAAGAAAAATGATAGGGAGCATGAAAAATGGTAGCATGAATGTAGCATGACACACTCAATTGCATGGATGTGGGTCCTATTGCATGTAAGTGGGATCTATTGCATGCAGTGTGTCATGCTACATTCATACTACCATTTTTCATGCTCTCTGTCATTACTCATCTTAAAATTAGCTATTTTATGCATGCTACAAATATACAGAATTGTTGGTCAAATGTATCGACGAAGGTAGTCGACTCGAGTTGGATGCTTCAACTTAATGAGTGCCTTCAGTTCATGCTTCCTGACCATCTCTCTTGATATGTTAAGATTCCCTGCAATCTCTCCCAGGGTCCTTTCTCCCCTGCCATCCAGCCCATATCTCTGTCGCATCACCAAGCTTTCCTTTGGCCTCAGTGAATCTAGCTGAAGAATTGAACGAGTTTCTGATTACTCACCCACTAAGCTGGTGTGGTTTTGAAAGTGTTTTAAAAAAACTTACCACATCGTCAAGAGCTAGTCGTAGAAGTGCAGGTTGTCTGCGTTTATCACCTCCATCTAGATCAGTAATACCATTGATGTATTCTTCTTGTGTTACAATATGTTTTCCATTAAGCGAAAACACTGGTTTTGATGCCTTGACAACGTCATTGTATCTTTCCAGTGAGATTCCTACTCGTTCGGCTATCTCTTTCTGGGTGGGTTGTCTTCCCAGCTCGAAGGAGAGTCCCAGTTTGGCCTTTTGGATTTCTTGTCTGACCTGCGTGATCAGGAAATTAATTCCAAACCTAATTCGTTGCAAATTCAAGACAGTGATATAGCAGTGTGATCATACCGACTCAATCCCAAAAGGAACTTTTGTGAAGCTTGCAAGCGTCATCGATCGGATAATGGAATGTCGGATCCAGAAGACGCCGTATGTGGACAGACGGAAGCCGTGCTTGGGTTCAAACCGATCGATGGCAGTTATGAGCCCTGTGACACCCGCTTGACAAAATTCTTGGAATTTATGTCCAGTTGCAATCTCTGGATAATACTTGTTGATAACAAATAAAACCAGTCGAAGGTTGTGCTGCAAAAGTATGAATTAGATGTCCATTATCTGGTCGAAATGCTCAATAACATAGCTAAATAGTTAAACTTGAGTTAAAATGCTATTCGATCATGAAAAAAAAACTTTAAAAAGGTAATTGCATAGTTATAATCATGAAGATAATAGTTGCTATGGATCATTGTAAGTAGTTTCATGTGATCTACGAGCATTCTGTCAATCTGCAGTTATCTTGAAAATAAAATGGGTACCTTGATTAACTTGTTCCTTGCTGCTTGGCCAACCGCTAAATGTCTTCTTAATTGTAGAACACTCATGTTCACTGCATTTGCTAGCTCACCATCGGTTGGTTCCCTGTTCAGATCCTTAGACAATCCCTCCTTCACTTGCATTATTGGCTATTGTAATGAATAAAATAAAAGGTTACAATATTTATTTGCAATTTCTCATTGTTCAAATCAAAATAAAATGGACTATGATGGTACAATTGTTAATAAAAATAAGATTGTATTTTGAAGATTCAAAATGGATGAACTCAATAACTATTCTGAAAGTTCAATCACTGATCAAATAAGACAAGAACTAGAAGGATGTATTTCAGCCACACTGACTTGTACTGATCAGTACTTGAAATCATAATCATGGAGATACATACAGCAACCAGTTGTGTTTAAATCCAACCATCCATCAATAAGCAAGACGAGGCAAGAATTAAACCAAAGAGCCAAAGGTAAAGTGTTACCTTCATGGGTTGCATCAGCTCGAAAAGCCATGTGTGCTCAGCCGAGCTAAGAACGGGTGGTATCTTCACTCTCTTCCAATCCAAGCTGCTCAAATCGGTGGAGATGGAGTACTCCCTCACTAATGTTTCCACATCCTCTTCCAAATCCCTCCTCCGACCTCTCTTCTTCGCCTCCACGCTCTCCTCCTCCTCCTCTCGCTGCCTCAAACGCACTCTTTCTTCAAGACCTAACCTCTTCACCCTCTTCTTCTTGTTCCTAACCACATTCCCCACCCCCTTCGCCTCCCAGTCCGAGACATCGGCCGGGCTTAGCTTGTAGATGTTCTCAAGAGCGGCGGCGACCTCGTCGTATCCCGGATCTCTGGCGCAAGTGTCGGCGGAAGGAGCGACCGCGTCGGCGGAGACAACGGCGCCCTTCCGTCTCTTGGACCGTTTCCCGGGACTCTTCTTCGCCTCCTTGACGGGAGGGGAGACGACGGCTTCGGAGCACTTGGGGACGTGTCCGCCTTTGAAGGATAAGACGACGAAAGGTCGCCGTAGCGGCTGCGAGCGGCGGACCGCGAATCCGCCGCCGCTTCCGAACGCCGATCGGGAGGCTGAGCTGGGAACGGCGACAATTCCCATGGAAACACGCGAATTCGGTGTTGCTTCGACGGCAGTAATGTTGCTCTCCGATCACTCTCCGGTGGAATTCTGAGGCGGTGAATCGCCGGGTGAAAAAGCAAAGCCCGTATTATAGAGGACTGCTATTCGATCGAACGGCCTTCATCATTCCACGCAGGAAATCGGACGGCAGGAACGGGATGATGGGAGGCGGAGACGTGGCGAGAAGAGAAGCAGGAAAAGGAGCGAGATATGTTTGAGCTCCGTGGTTGGCAAAGTGGACGCGTGGAAGATCCCAATTAGTTAGGAATATTTCCAGCGTAACAAAGAGGCGGTGGGCCCGACGGTCCACGTAAAGGATCGCAAGCCATTAGAAATTGAGGTAATTTTTATGGTTTTTTAAAATTTTCAATCAAATACAAATGCCCATTAATCAATTTAAAATAATAAAAAAATAAGTTAGAAGCAAATAGAATGTTCTAGTATATTTTGTACTAAATAAATTGGATGGATTGAGATTCATTAAAGCATAATAATAATATTTTTAAAAATTGCATGGTTTCATCAATAAATACAATAAACAAATTTCTTTTAGTGCTTCTCAATTTATTAATATTTTTTCTCCAGTTATTAATAAATTCAAACGCATCAACACATTTCGAAATATCTACAATTTATTTGGAGGTTAATTTCGTAATTTCATCTATCCAGCAATCCTCGATTGGTTTCTTTTTGTCTTAAACTTCCACTTACACGCTTGGACGTTTGGCTTTCAGACGCTGTTTAAGTTGGACCCACAAGTTTTCTCCACTCCGGACCGAGGTTCGGTGTAGTGGGTGTGTGTCAGTATCTTCACTTCCTCATTGATGGACCCTATAAAATGGATGGCCCATGCCTTTCTTCTCTCTCAAGCAACGCTACGGGCTCTATCATCCGCCGCCTTCTGCGGAAGAGCCGTGCTGAGTACTAGCAATGCAGATCGCATCCGGATGATCCCCTTCCACCGAAGATCGCCGGAAATCTCGTTGCTCTAACAACAGTTTGAGTTCGGCCTCTGATCGATCCGACGTCGCGGTAGAGTTTGATGGAGTCAGAGGATGTGGTGGGGAAGAGCATTGGGGAGTCGGCGGTGGCAACTGTTGTGAGCCTTGCGGAGGAAGCGAAGCTCGAGCGAGAGTGATTCAAGGCTCCGGCCATGCGATCCTTAGCCTCTGCAAGTCCCTTGTCGCAAGGGGAGTAGTCGCCGGAGGAGTGTGAGTGTTTTTGGATCTAGTTTCAACAATTTAACTAGGTCTCGTTTGCTTCTTTTCCATTCCTTGAAATTATTGGCAACTAATCGCTACATTTAACTATCTCGTATGAGCCATTGTTCTTCTTTCGTAACTTATTATGCATTTATTCTTTATATGAAACATCTAATGTTGGTTGCTATTTCAAACTTCTGTATCCCTTTATTCAGTAAGTCACGACGGATTGGTTTCTGGATTCAGCTATGGTGGTTATGCTTACCTATTATATATCTGATCATTTGGCGCATGTGTTTTTGGGTCTATTTTCCATTATTATTCGCTAGTTATCGTCTTTTTTTTGTGTTTTTCTTCCTGGAAATTATTGAAAATTTGTCAGTTTATTTGATCTAGTATGATTGATATTTCTTCTTTCTAACTTCTTGTGTCCTTTATTCTTTATCTGAAACGTCTAATGTTAATTGCCCTTTCAAACTTCTGTATCCCTTTATTTAGTGATTCATAATATATTAGTTGGTGGATTCAGAAATGTGGCTTATGCTTATCATGTTTTGTATCTAATTATTAGGTAAATCAACAGTTAGGAGATTGCAGTACATGCTAATGAAAAATGACTAGCACTGTGAGCATTATTCATATTCTCTGTTCGTTACATTGGATGATCAGATCCATGGTGAAATATTGGGGGTTAGTTAATTTGGATAAGCAGGTAAGTGCACAGATAAGTAATATTGGGCTTCCTCATATAGTTCAAAGGTTAGAATGATGGTTGGTTGATGATTCCTGGTCACAATTGACGATTCTGCAGGTACTGAGGTAGGTATTATAATAACAGATTTAGCTGGGTATTGTTTACCATTTTATACTTGTAACTCAATTGCAAAAACATGATGGCTAGCTCATCATTTAGCCTTTTTCTCTGTTAAATGGGTGATTTGCATTGCTACTTGTTTTGCAAAGCATAAAAGTTAAAGTTTAGTATTCTTGTATTTCTCTATGCTTTGTTCATATCATAATATTGGTTGTTTGTTGAATTGTTTAATATGTTTGGTAGGCATAATATTAAAATTATAAACCGCTTTATTGCTTAGAATTTCTCATCTTAGCCTTTGAATTGGAACCTGGGTAACCAACTTATAGTACTGAGAATGAACTGCTTAAGTAGATGTTGGATCTCAAAGACTGTCAGAAATGCAGCTTATGTAAGTTGGAGATGCATGGGATTCCCATTGCTACTGCTATAATTAGGTGATTAAATGTCAAGATAAACAATTTGGAGTCGAAGAAGATTTTAACTGGAATGTCATCAGGAATTATTCGATGTTTGGGTCACCAACCAATAATACAGTGCCTCAAAAGTTATGATAAGGTACAGTCATTAACTAACTAAAGTATCGCTATTTATACCATCCTTGGAATACAATTCTGGAAAACTGATAGTTTTCAGGTCTTTTCTCAGGCAATGGTACTAATTGCAAGTGAATCATTCCAAATCTGGTCTAAAATTCTTCAAAATTTTTTATTTTTATCAATACTAGAATGTTTATTATTCTATAACAGTTCCTTAATCTAGTTAATTAATTATAGTCATTTCCCAAAAATATTGTCGGGCTGCTTTTCTTGAATTTCAAAGTAATCATTTTCAATTTTTTTCAATAGAAACTGTCATCTAATACATCACTGCAATATTCCCATAACTAATGTCTGCTCAGAAGATAAGTTATCCAGTTTAATTAGAGAGCACATAATAAGTGTAGCTCCTGCCCTAGTATTCAGATAAACTTGATGATTCTTAGCATGCTGAGTGTTAGCCCTAATTTTATCGAGGGACTAAGTGTAACTTTGTATAGGAATATGACTTTTTCATCATACATCATCGTATCCTTTCAGTCAAATGAGTGTGACTGAGGTATTACAGTAAGATACAAAAAAGATTACCCAAAAATTGGTGCTAGGCTCTTCTCTTTAACATTTATGTATTTTTTAGAAGATTATTTTCTAACACTACTTATACTTTGATATATATTTTGTCAGTGGAATTTTGTAGCTGTTCTCGTGATAATCTGGCAATGGTACGATGTATATATCATTACTTGTTCAAGCGATATCAGATATAACCTCAATCACTACAATGATAGGTATATTTTTCATAGGAGTGGTATAATTTATCAAGGAGATTAACACACCATGCCACATCCAACTGTTGCTGCAAAATGATTGGTGTTTGTTTAATCCTAGTTATGGTAATGTACCAGTACACAATTTTCGTGTGTGTCATCGACACGCCAATCTCTGGTTAAAAGCTTAAATACATAGTTCATTTCTGGGATGTTTTATATATTCAATGTTTAAAGACTTTAGAACTGAACTTATTATATGTAACTGACTAGATGGTTTTTCAGTAGATTGTGCCGGAGCACGAGTGAATGATCGATAGTGCATTAGTAAGGCTTAATTTGGACGCTCTACATTGGTGTCAGTACCCAATTCAGAGTTTAGGTAAGCTTTTCACTGTTAGATTTTTATTATATATTAATTTAATGAGCCATCTTGTATGAGGTTGTAAATTTCATCCTTGGAGTGGAAATAAGAATATCCGACTGAAGCCAGAATTGAATTGGAGAGGCAATATTGTAAGCTTTTTGTTTTTTCCTCCCTAAAAAACCTTAGGTATCCAGTGAACAAATTAAGGATATGTCTGAAGACAGATGGCTTTTTTTTATCTCTGCAAAGAGTAAAGGTATTCGGATTCCTGGAACTGCTCTTTTTTAAGAAGTTTATAATTTAATTTGGGATGCGGTAGATTCTTCACTGTATTGTACGCGACCAGAAGGTTTATCTAGTGGAATCCAGGGCCTTAATTACCTAGTAAGCGAATGTTCAGTAGATAATGATATATGTATGCATGCCTCTAGGTATCTGTCTAAAATTCCATAAGGAAGCGTTTGGGCACGGGGAGGAGAAGCCATTGCGTTGAAAGAAGGGGTCCCTATGAGATTTTTTAGTTGTTCGATTGGTCATAGTGGATTGACCGTTGACAGGTGAGATTTTTTTTTTTAATCCAACAACTAAAACGAGATCCATATAGTTTATATTCTTTAGTATAATTTTAGCATAGTTTATTGCCAGTTCTGATTTTACTCTACGGAAAATCATATATTTGTCTTTTGGTAGTGACAATTCTCACCCTTTTTTAATTTTTTACTTAATAATTATAATCAACAGATTTCGTACGTAAATTTAAATTGGCAAAAACAGTTAAACTGAGATTTTGTTTGTGGTTGCAAAAATTGTGTCGACATTACGTTGGAACATGGAAAATTTTCGTTTACTGCATTGTTATCTTTTTTACTTCTAAGAAAACTTGTTTAAAAATATAATCTTTCTAAATTATTTTTAATCTCTTTTTCGTTGTGGCCCCTTAAATTACCTCTAAGAAAACTTGTCTCCTATTCTCATTTAATGTAAGATTTGACCATTGTTGTTGGTTCTTTTTGACACATTAACTTCGTGTTATGCCAAATTTGCGGCCCATTTAATTCATCTTGAAACTGGATATTGCCCATATAATCCGTAGTGGGCATAAATTATGGCCCATCTACCCTTGCTAGCCAATTGGCTAATTTTGCAACTGAGTTGGGCTGAAATGAAGCCCATTTAAATTAAGGCCTTGGCTGGGCCTAGTTCGACGTGTTAGGACGGAAAACGGCCTATTTCAATCCGTGTTGGGGCTAGGTTCACTCAAGTTCAATCCATGGTGGGCCAATTAGACCAGCCATACGTGTTAGACCCGACCCAGTGGCACAGGTTCAGCACTGTCCAAACCAAACATGCCGCTTGAAACCTGAGCAGGAGGCCCTGACACGGACCATTAACGCAGGAAATTCTACGTCTAGTTACCAGTACTAGAAAAAAAAACACATAACCAGGAAAAAAGGAAAAGTCCGGCTTAAAAATACTACAACAAACCGACCATATAGAAACAAAACAACAAAAAAAAGGAAAAACAACAGCCCATGAATGCGAATACTAGCAAAATAGCAAGTCACTAAACCCTAAACTACCTTTTTTCTACACTTCCATGAATCAAACACGAAGGCTCAACCAATCTATTCAAACCCAAAACGCCTTGCGGAGTTCAGCGATAGTACGTAGTCACTCAGCTGCCGATACTTTTCTTGCTGATAATCAATCATGATGCTCAACTGATTTATTGCCTCCAGTTTCTCCATTTTCCTTGACGTTATCTCCTCATCCTTTTCCTCTACGCACCTCTCGAGTTCATCGATCCTCCGATCCAACTCGACACTTTTCGTCACTACATTCGCCATCTCCTTTTCAGTCTCGACTAACTGAACCTTTAGTTCTTCTGCCTTTCGCTCAAAGGCTGCGATGGTCTCTTCACTGTTCTTTAATCTTTGGGTCATGTCTTGTATCTCCTCGCCCATTTCATGCTTAGCATTCGTCAGTTGGCGGACCTGCGTCAACAGATTCCTTGCCTCTACTGTCAAGGACGATAGCTGAGTGAACCTATGGAAATGCTCCTGCTTCACCTGAGATTCCAACATATTTAGTTCCCGACAAAACTCTGAAACCCCCATCGTCCCTATCTGAATTAGCCGAGTATTCAACATCCCAACCTCATGCCTCAACAGTCGGATGCTGCATTCCAACGAGTCATGTTTCTTCGTGTACTCAGCTTCCATGGTTTTGAGATTCTGCTTGAACAGGCATTGTTGGCTTTCTATTTGGCTTTTTATACATGTTATCTCTTTGCTCGTTTCTGACTTTTCGGCTTCAGAAAGTCTTAGGTTTTGCAGAAGCTCGTCGACCTTGGCAGCCAGTTTGTTTATTTGTATCACCTGCTCTTGGCTGGCAATTTCTGCAAGATCTAGTTGGGTTTTCAGGCATGCCATCTCTTTGCTCGCTTCTTCTTTCTCAGCTTCACATAGTTCTAGGGTTTTCTGAACCTCCTCGATCTTCACCACCTGTTTGTTTATTTCTCTCGCCTGCTCCTGACCAACAGCTTCTGCATGGTCTAACTTCCGGCACGATTCGTGAAACTGATGATTGAGTTGCTTTGACAAAGTATGTAAGCTCTGTAAGCCATCTTTCAGAGTTTTCAGATGGCTTTCCTGTTCTGAAAACTTCTGTTTAACTGTATCATCCAGTTTATTTAATAAACTCAGACTTTGTTCAGAGAAATTATTGATACTTTCCATGTTGAAGTTTCTAGACAACGTCAACTGTTTCTCCAGTTCACTTATGTGAAGATGCAGCGAATCTTTCTCATCCAACAGCTTTGTGTTCTTCATCGACAAATTTGTTATTTGTTTACTAGCAGCTTCATGTTTCTTTTTTGCCTCAGTCAGTTGGAGATTTGCAGATTTCAGTTCAGTTTCTAAATTCTGTGTCATGACCTCAAAATCAGAAACCAAGATCTCACACCTTTTTCTCTGAGCTTTTAGACCCTCAATCAAATTCTCACATATCTTTACTTTGGTCAATAGTTGTTTATTTTCTTCAACCAGGACAAGCTTCTCGATTGTAGCTGCGTTAAGACCCATCAGCAAGTCATGTTCACTCTTCTGTTTAGATTGAAGTTCTAATTTATATGCTCCATATGCACGGGACATTTCATCCTTCACCGCTTCTATTTCCTTTTGAAGCACCTCGACTTTATGACTTTCTTCTTCAGCACTTGTCACAGCCTCTCTATGTTTTAATGCCAATTTTTCATTTTCAGCATTTTTGTGTTCCAATTGGCTGCCTAAGCCCTCAATGAGACTCAGCGAATTGGCAATATCATTGTTTGAAATTTCTAGTTTTGTTTTCAGATCAAGGATCTCAGACTTTGAAGCTTTAATCTCTTCTTCTACACCTTCCAATCTACTGGTTAATTCATGTTCATTCTTGCCAGCTGCATCCAAATCATGATTCAATGTTTGGTTTTCAGACAACAACTGTGTAATATTAGCACACAACTCCTCATTCAATACTTTCAAATTTTGGTTAGCTTCATCTCTTTGGTCAGCCAAGGTTTTATATTCCTGCATCTTGCTGAGAAGTATGAGAGCTCCTATTTCCTTTTCTAGAACACAATACTCCCGGAGATTAGTCATTTCCTCAGATTTTTCTTCAGATTCTTGCTTTAAACGGTTGCTTTCAGATTCCATTGTCATTAGCTTGTTTTTCATCTGATTGATTTCAGAAATATATCCTTCAATATATTTTTCGGACTCTTGTAGCTTCTGCAATATTTCTGTTTTCTCTGATTCCAGACATTGAATTTGATGATGCATAGTGTTCATTCTTTGATTCAATTCTTGTTTTTGCTCCAGCGAGGCCTCTAACTTCTGCTCAAGGTCTTTGTTCATATCTAGAGCTTTTAACAATTGGGGTTGAAAACCTTCAAACTGCTCGAGCCTCGCTGCTGTCAAGGTAAATTCCCTCTTGAGCTCATCATATCTCCTACTTATAGATTCAAGCCTCTCCTTCACTGCACTGTAATCTTCCTGCTCCTCATCACTCTCAATTGAGTTTTTTTTTAACCCTACCAATTCTGAATCTGAAGAATCGGAGGATTCTGAGGAGTATGTTGAGAAATTAGATGATATGTTACTGTTGTCTCCTTTCTTGTGAAATTTCTTCTTTAGATACTCAGTTAACTCATCGTACCGCCCATAGATTGCTTGGTAACTTTTGTGAATATCCTCAATAAGAGTAGTTAATTCAGACTTGTTTACTGAGTTCATAGAGATTGTGCCACTCTCTTCTGCACTTATGAGCTGAATTAATCTATCCACTTTGTTTTCAGTTTCTACAAGAAAATGAGAACAAGGTTATACATTAGATAAAATTTTGTCCAGCCATACAACAATCACACACACACAAGAAAATTCTAAGTTATTTTCTTAAAGAATGTCTTCATGAAGTCCGATCACATGAAATTTGAACTAAAATTAAATTTAGAGAGAAAGACATCATGATATGGAACTAACGCCTTTAACTACTATTTCTCAAATAAACCATGAGCTTTAAACCATTATGAATACACAAAGGCAGATCCATAAATGTAAATAAATTGTGCTTATTGATACTAGCAAAACTAGATTCTGAACTGCAATTAACTAATACTCTGCATGTGCATGATGATTCTTCACAAAACAAGATAAAATTTATAGGATGAAGGAAAAACTACCTATGTGATTGTCATACCTTTCTTATTCTCCAGTATCTCATTGTCCCCATGATGGATATGGGTTTTAATGGAAGAGATAAATTTGCTAAATTTATTTGTCTTCATCGTCTCACAATCCCTTGTGTAGTCAATTTAAGTTTGGATAGTCAACATTGCGCAACCTAATACCCAATTCTTGAAAAAATATCTGTAAAGACAATTATATTAGTGAGGTAGAGAAGAACTCATAAAATGATAATAAGTTTGCCTGCAGAAAAAAGTAAAGAAAAGAATATTCAACTCATCACAACTGATAAAAGTTTGAGAACAGCAATTAGTTCTCTATAAAGAAATACTTTTTCCAGCAATATATATACTAAGCAGTAAGATCTTGAAAGATGGTAAAATGCTGTGGTAGTTAGCCAT
This sequence comes from Curcuma caesia, assembly GCA_037834155.1. Taxonomy (NCBI): domain Eukaryota; kingdom Viridiplantae; phylum Streptophyta; class Magnoliopsida; order Zingiberales; family Zingiberaceae; genus Curcuma; species Curcuma caesia. The sequence goes on along the minus strand of JBBMKF010000007.1, from coordinate 4,428,113 downwards.
CACGTTCCACGGTAAAACTGATAAAAAACACAAAAGAAGTGAGGATCTTAGTAAAATGGCAGAATCACACGATTAATTGTGTTTTTATTGATAAATGTAAGAAAGTTCACCAACTTAAGAAATTAAAATGTAGTTCAGATGCCTTATAATTGAAAGGAAGAAAAGAAACAAACCTATGTATCCACCAAATCAGATTGCTGGAATCAGCATGCTCAATGTCAGAAGGAAAAAAAGATTAGAAAAAATGAGGAAAAATTGGCTATTGCACGGGATAGGAAAGTGCAAAACGATAAGAATGATGATCCCAGTTCTGTAAATACCATGAACAATAAGCTATCCGAACAATCAACATACTCAACTGAAGTAAGGTCAGTCTGACTAGGATCCCTTTCTCCCAAGTAGCCTTCTCATTCATACTTATTGATTGTGGTATAAAAATCCTTCATATAGATTCCAGTTGTTTTAGTGGAATTGGTTCGAGTACAGAGTGATGACCCTCCGTGAATGTTTGGATATATGGGTTTCCCCTTCTTCGACATCCAAGTAATTTGGATGGTTTGGCTTAATGTTTTATATAATCGTGGCATTTTGGCATCTGAAATATTTTGTCTAATGCATGAGACCAAAAAGTCCAAAACCATACGAATGATCATACACTTCAGAAAATATCAAGAACACTACATTGACAGACGAACTGTGGAATTTAAACTCTTCCAACAATCAGCATGCTCCATTGAAATACTTTTGTATACTCGGCCTTGAAATTCTAGTATCCAGAGTGAACATATCAAGTTAGGGTATAAACAATTGTCCTAAAAGTACTAGAGTTTTAGATCCGACCTGTTTTTTTTCATTCCAAAAATCAATCAAGATTTGACCCAAAACATATGACTCCAAAGTACTACATATGATCAAGTGAAATCATGCAAATATGTAAATATCCAGCTACAGAAGGAGCATAAATGTTAACTCTCAACCAAAAAATCTTATGCAGTATACGCAACAAAGTTTTACTACATCACATGAAACACAACTAGATCCTTCCCCCCAAATGATCCGATCTCACTCTAGATTTCGAGAAATTACCGATCAAAACCTTTCAACAACCCAAATCGTTCGAACGCACCTCGAGCTTCATCGTTCGAACTCTTCGGAGCATCGAAAACAGATCCAACAAACCAAAACGAGCTCCTGAATGCTTGATCAAGTAAAAGAAAAGGAAAAAACAAATAGATAGAAGAACGCAACAAAAGAAAACGCCACAATAATCAAACAAGATTTCAGATCGAGAAATAAGTAGGACTTGAAACTTGATGAAATTGCCTCCCTCCGACTCGTATTATCACAACAATCACAAATGAACGAAGCAAATTACACGGTCGTTTCTACGAATCCACGACAACATCAAATGACGGAAAACTCAAGAAAAGGAATCCAAGGGAGATCAAGCAAAAGAACCATGCCACGATGCCGATTCAACAAGAACCGCATCTGTATCAATCGCCGAACCGAAGCAAATCACGCACAGCAACATCAAACGAGAGAAAACTCAAAAAAAAAAGAAAAGAAAAGAAAAGAAACCAACAGATCAAGCAGAGGAACCATGCAAAGATTGCGATGCGAGAAAACACACCTGAATCAATCTTCACGGATGCTCAAATCAGTCATGAGTGAATTGATTCGCAGAGAGACAGAAAGAGGAGAGGGCGATGAGAACACGAACACTCCGCTCCAGTGGAGAAAATGGACTAATATGATTCCACAAAAGCGGAGCCAATTATATTTTTGGAATCTTCCAGATCCGTTCCGCCCTTCTCATTTGGTAATATTTACGGGACGCACCGGTCACCACCGCGCGGGGTCCAGCGTCGCGACGCCGGCGATGCGCCCCTACGTCCGTCCGATCTGTTCTACCCCATCCATAGCCGTACGATTTGGTTGCATCAAATTAGGAATCAGTTTCAATCTCGGAAGGCGGAAGGTGCAAACTGCCGGTCAATTTACCTGATCCACAGTTGTACACGTGGGCCAGCTGGCATTTCGCTCGCTCGTTATCCGTTTCCCGCCAAGTGAACGCGCCACGTGCACGGCAGGCGACGCCACCAATGTCATCAAAGTTCTTGTGGACATTTTTCATTCTGCTTCCAAAATTTTCCTTTTTTTACTTCCTAAGGAACAGACTACCACTTCAAATTATTAAATTTCTAATTAGCACGATTAATTCATCAGAGTAGATGTGTACTCACGTTTAAAAACTCTATGGATTTTTCTAAAAAGTGAATAAACCCCTTATAATTTTATCCCTAATTACTACAGTCCTAATTTTGTATATGATAAATTAAAATATTTGATTAAAACTATCCTAAAGAGCATTTTAATGAAATAAGGTGAGCTGACGATGTGTCATGTGAGCCAATAGATTCTTCATCAATTGATTAATAAGAAGTGATCTGGAATTGTAATATAGACAATACCCGGAACGTGTACAAGGGACTACGAGACAAGATGAAGTCATTCTTCATCAATTGATTTGATCTTGTTCTAATATTACAGTTACACTACACAAACTTTACATCTGTACTCAATTCCTCCTTTAACTTCAGTTCACAAGCAAAACGACCATCATAGAAGATGAGGCCATGGCGGAGTGGTCCTCGCCTCCTCAATGAGCATCCTTATCTCTTCCAAGCTTTGACGCCCCTCCTCAGGCTGACAATGGCGGAACCTCACTTGCACCTCTCCGGCCATCGCTTTAGGCAGCAGCCTCGGAAACCAAGGGTGCCTTCTTATTCCAGCAATTGTTATCCTCTGCGAAATGCAACTTCTGATGAGCAACACAAAGCCCAGGAATCGATAGTAGTTCACTCGTGACGTTTTCAGAGCTGTTAAATTAAATACCTTTGACGGATCGACGACAAAAATCTTGGATAACAAATCCTTGCAACTCTTAGAAACATGCTCAGGAATCGGATAGGCGCCTGAAAGTATGTTCTGCAATACGAGCGAGAGCATCTTGTAACGCATTGATGAATTTTAGCAGCAAAATTAATAACGATCGATCGATCGTCAAAACGCAGAGTACCTGATAGGTATCTCGAATGCTCGATCCGTCGAAAGGGAATTTCCCGACCAACATCGTATACAGAGTGACTCCACACGACCAAACGTCAGCCTTCTGCAGTACCCAGAGATCAATGTTTAGTTTATCTGTCATATATAATGATCCAAAGATGAGATCAAAACTTGACCTGGCCGTCGAACTCTTTCGCTTTCATGATTTCGGGAGCGAGGTAGGATAGCTGCGAGGCCTTCCTCCAGGAGTGTCGCGAATAAAATAACTGTTAAAAGGAAGAAGAAGAAGAAGAAGACACTTAGGGAGATGGTTGATTGTCTGGACTACTAATTGGAGCATGGAAGAGAATGAACAGTTAGTTACCTTGGCGAATCCAAAGTCGCCAATTTTGATGCGTGGCACCCAGTCGCCGTCGAGCAAGGTGTTCTCCGGCTTGAGATATTGGTGGCAAACACCCTGCAGAGTTTTGGCGCGTTTAGTGATGTCGGAAAAAAGGTCAAATTTTTTCTTTCGATCGTCTGTAAGGTGATCTTACCTTGTAATGGCAGTAGCTGACGGCGTCGATGAGTTGGTGAAAATAGTATCTCGACTGCAAATTCAAATGGTATCGATTACAAACTTTTTTCTATTTGAAATGGTGAAATTTTATTATAGAGCTCAAGAATCATGGAAAGAAAGGAAAACCTCGTCTTCGGTGAATCTCTGACTCAGCTCTATGAAAGGATAGAGTTCTCCGCCGGCGGCGTACTCCATGGCGATCACCAGATGCGTCGGCGTCAACAACAACTGAAGAAACGAGAGGGGGATGAGTAAGAAAGACCAGATTTTTGGAGCGAAGAACAAGGTTTCGTGCCTGCCTTTTCGAATCGGATGACATTGGGATGGAAAAGCGACATGTGGTAAATGATTTCCCTCTCGAGGTTCTTGTCGATCTGCCACACCGGAATCGGAGAAGACAGCGAGATTAGGGATTCGATCGAGATCGCGACGAGCGACTGAAAAAAGAAGGGGAAAAAACTCACCTTTTCGCCGCGGGGGACGAACAGCATGGCGAGCCGCTCGCCGGTGTGCTTGTCCTTCATCACTCGGGCGACGCCCAACTTGCCGGAGCCGAGAGTCTTCACGACCTCGTACTTCTCCATTGACGGCTGCTGGAGCAGCTGCATCGGTCGATCGGAAGCCTCAGGGGAGAAGAAGAAGAAGAAGAAGACGGTGGTCGAGATGAAGTGAAGAAGAGAGCAAAGCGATCGCCTCCGCCTGCCTATTTATAGGAGTGGAGATGCCAATCCAGTTCAGGAAAGAAGAGAAACTCGAATTTGATTGGATTCAAGAATTCATTTATTGCATTCCTGATTGAGAATATGAACTGAAGTCGGTTCATTTGATTGGATTCCTATTCCAATCTGAAATCGATAGGAAAATATTTGATTCAATTCCAATTGAAATCATAAGTCGATACATATTAGGAAATATTTGATTGAGGATTCATTCGATTCAAATATCTCTTTTGTCCTTAAATGGAAATGGACTGCAAACCTAATTATATATCGAAAAAATAATTATGTGTGCGAAAATTTATTAAACTTTTAAAAAGGAATTTTAATTATTAAATAGGTTATTTCATATAATTCATTTTTATATTGAAACTTGATTTTATCTTTATTAGCATATTTATTGAATCAAATGTGTTAAAGACATTTTGACGATTAAAGAAAGGTGGTAAACTCCAAACTATTTACAAACGTTTATGTTTAAAAGCTATTTTTTAAGAATATAAACTTTTCTATGAATTATTAAAAAAATCTATTTTTCATTTGGAATAAAATATACCAAAATATTTAATTTTATATCAAATTTCAAACTACAGTTATCAACGAATAAAATTTTAAATGTCATCTTTTGGATGTGTTTGTAAATCTGGCTAAGTTAAGTACTATTTCAATTTATTATATTTTGTATATAGCTTCTGCAATTTTGAATTGAGTAAAGTATTATAAATATTATTTTAGTGTTAAAATAAATATTTTTAATTAAACATTTTTGTTTGTTTTAATGAAAACGGCTATGCAAGGAACTGTTATTTTTTGATCAAATAAGAACAATTTCTTAATTTTTATTTCTTCTAAAATTTTCGAATTATTTAACATAGATATGTATATTTCTTTAATTCCGTTCCTTCGCTTCTAAACTTATGAGACCGCTAGAGTGCTATATTTTACCTTTTGCTACAATCATTCAAAATTATCTCTTTTTAAGATTTATTTACTTCTAAATTTTTAAATCGATGATTCAAAAAATGGTCCAAAATTTATATGCCAAACCAATTTGTGATATGATTCATTCGACATGAGTTTACTTGTCAGTTAAAAATTGATCTTGAAATTCTTTTGCACATACTTTCCACACCAAAACTTGGGCTCTAGCTCAACAAACTTACAATTCTTGATCCCCTTATTACAAGCAGTAGTATATTAATGACCTACAAAGGATCAAAACTAGAAACAACCATCAAACCTTCAGCACTAAAGTCACCAATCCATCAGCAGCTTAAGCATATAATTATCAGCACAAGCTAATGCAAACGAATGAAGCTCTAACCAGATCCACGGCAATAACTAACCTTGATAGTTATAGCAAATTTAATTAATTGAAGGGAATGAAGGAACAATCAAGAGGCAGCGGCCATATTTATGTGACCTTCAGTCCCTCAATGTATGCTTGCTCAAGCAATAAATTTATAACTGCGATGATGTTTATGGCTGATCAGTCTACCATTTAATATGCGGCAAAAAAAAAAAGAGAGGAAAAAATATTGAGATTGGGCTCTAAGAACAAGAAAGATGATCAAAGATGGCGGACTCAAGCTACGCATAAGAATCCAAATAATCTTGTTAACAAGGGCGGGCCACAACCATCACAGAAGGTAATTCAAAAGCACATGAATATCCTTAGTTAATCTAACAAGTTCTAACAAATTTCTACAGCAAAGTTAGAACTTTAGTTGAAAAGAAGCATGTATCAAAAAGTGTCATTTCAGGAAGTAAACCATGTGAAACAAATTCTGCATACAATTGCAGAAAGGAAGTTCTCTTATTTTGATAAGGTTAAAATGTAGAGGTGGTTTTGCTTTCTACTTGATTTATAGCTAGGCAGGGAAAAGCAAAGGTGGCGCCTTCACAATTAAAGTTATTGCCCTGATGGCTCTTATGATATTGAATGAAGATGCGATCAATAAAGTTTGAGATGGACCTGGCTAAACATAAGGCCAAATTTAGGAGAAAATATAAGACAGGGAAATAAGAACAATGAAAGATAATTATAATTAACTATAAGCATCACAAACACAGAAATTGATCATCTAAAGCATATAAACATCTTCATACGTATTTTATATAATCCTTATATAACAATTTTGAGCACAAAAGTGAAAGCTTAATCAGATATAAGAACAAAGAAAACTGAGAAAAAGTTCAGAAAGAAAACTCAAAATAACGAAAGATGCTTAAAGATAGGATTTTTATTTATATCTAAATATAAGCATCACAAAAACACAGCACGTAAGCATCTCCATACTTGGTTTATGAAATACTTTAAAACATTCATGCAGCAAATTTAGACATACAATAAACTAAACTGAAATTGAAACGTTCGAGAGATGGAAATAAGGCCCAATCGATACTATCACTACCTTAGATCTTGTCAATATCTTCATCCTCGAACTCGATATAGTCATCAGCACCACCCTCGTCCTCCTCGTCGAGGCCTCCGATACCCTCGTTGAGGCGGATGTTCTCAGGAAGCTCGCCGTAAGCCTTGAGGAGACGGGCCTCGTCGGGCATATACTTGAAAATGACGTCAGCCTTGTCGTCCTGGTAATCGCGGAGGCCGACGAGGATGATGTCCCCGGCGGCGATCCACACCTTCTTGTGCATCTTACCGCGGATGTGGCAGAGCCTCTTGGATCCGTCGATGCACATGGCCTCGCAGCGGCCGTTGCCAAGCATCCGGAGGACCTGGGCGTACTCCTGGCCGTCCTCCTTGAAGACCAACTCGCGCTTCTCGTCGTCGGCCTCGTTCTTTCCCCTCTTGCGATTCTTCCCTCCCTTTCCCTTGTTCTTCGGCATCCTTCTCCGGCGTCGATCGAATCCCTAACCCTAGCAAGGGATTCCTTCCCCTCTTTTTTATGGTTGGCGCCGCTGTGCAAGGAGATCGCGTGAAGGCTAGGCCACCCCAAGGAGCGTGATTGAGCGAACCTCCTTTTTATAATCTTGGAGGAGGGCAGTTAGCCATTCATCTGAATCCGCACGAATCTCGAAGTAAGACAAAAAATAAAAGAGTATTTTTGAAAAGTACTGAACACCTCCCCCGTCATTAATTATACTTTTGGGGGCCTTCGTGTAAAGATTTCAACCATTAAAGGAGACGATCGGCCCAAAACACTATTGGGCCTTTTCAGCATCAGCTTCTAGAGCAAGATGCCGGAGGAGGGGGGCAGCACGTCGAGCCGCGGTGCCGGCCTCGCCGGATCGGAGGACATCATGGATCTCCTCCCTCTCGAACTGGTACGATCCCAAGTCATCCCTCCTGCTCCAAACCGCTGCGAGTCCTCCATCGATTGGCTGCCGGAGTTCGGGGGCGCATCGTGGATCGCCTACGGAGCGTCCTCGCTTCTCGTTATCTCCCACTTCCCTTCGCCATTTTCCGGCAACGAACCGCAGCCCGGCCCTTTCTTCCGGCAGGTCATTGAACCGTCAACTGGGAATAAGTCCGCCGAGCTGACGGCCGTCTCTTGGTGCCCGGTCCAGCCGTCGGAGGGAGAGATTGCGGTGGCGTTGGGGAATAACGTCTTCATGTACTCGCCAGTAACTTCTAGCGCACCAGGTTAGATTACTGGATAACACGATTTAGATCAGTATAACCGAAGGGGAAAAAAGACAAAGGAACCAGGAGAGCATTGCCCCGATGGAATTTTCTTTGACACTGGAAAAATTTTGTATCCCAACTTTCTCTATGGATAGTTTGCCTCCTTTCTACTTGAATGCTCTGGATAACTAAGTGGTTTCTTTCGAAAACTACTCATTTAGGCTTGGAGTTCGTTTTGTTCTTTTGTATTAGTCTGATATTAGTTTCACAATCAGTTGATTAGTTCAATTGTATCTTAAAGTTTGATTTATCACTTCTTTTGTTAGATAATCAACTATCGGCTGTATAGTTATACTTCTCAATGCCAACATGCAATTATATATAACAATTAGGAGACATCTTGTGACTATTATGCTCTGGAACCTAGTCACAGGAATGGTTTTCTTCTTGTTGATTGGCATCTATGTGTCAATCTGAAGCCTAATTGCTCATTTTTTGTGTTCAAAAGTGCACGCACTCATATTCCTCTATCTTTGCATGTGACACCTTGTCACACTTCAGCAATTTAGTTAGCATGGTAATGGCATTAATCACAAACTTTGCTTCACCTTCACTGCCAGATCCCAACCTAACTATGGAAGAACACTCACTGTAAAAAAAAAATACAATATTAATTTACTTCAATCCCCCAGCATCTCAAAATAAGATGAATTGAATAATTTCTTCATTGTACTTCAAGTAAATGAGTCTCATGTGTTGTTTTTATCTTATCAGTGAATTGTCATCTGTTTATTTATTTATATTTTGAACAATGGCTTATGCTATTTGAAAAAAAAAATGATGGTCGAAAACCAAAATTGAGAAATTTTCAGGCTCTTTTTCTTGGAAGCAGACTGTGGTCATCGTGGAGACTTTTCCAATAGAGATTATTGGGTGGACGGGGTCTGGAGATGGACTAGTTGCTGTTGGTACTGAAGTAGTTTTGTGGATAAGGAAGTGCAATCTGTGGGAAATGGCTTGGAAGGTGAGAACAGAAGTACCTCAAACTCATGTTTCTGCATCTTGGTTTTCAGAGGGCCTTGTGGCTACAGCTGCTCAAGCATTGGTGCATCATGATGAAGTTACATCCAATGAATCAAACTATACCTTGTCACAGTCAACAAAACATGTTATTGTATATTTTCGTGATGGTAAGTCTGGAACTACAACAGTTCAACTCTATCATCCTCAACCTATTGTAATGATTCAGTGGAGACCATACATTCGTGTGCAATCACAAGAAGATATTTCCAGTGCATACAACATTTTGTTGACATGCTGCTTAGATGGAACCGTGAGACTATGGAGTGAGATTGACAATGGTAGGCCTAGAAAATTCAATAAAGAGATTCATGATCAAAAATCCATGAAGCGGTTGTTCCATGTGGTTGCAGTTATTGAAATGAACCAGTCTTTGAAGGGAAAACTTGGCACAAACATATTTGTAAAATGGGCACTAGATTCTAGCTGTGTGGTCTTCAAGGCTGAGAGTGGTGGTTATTCTTTGTTACCAACATACACTGAACACCAGCAAATCGGCAAATGTGATTGGTTAATTGGTATAGGGCCTGACTTTTCTGTTACTTTTTGGGCTATTCACTGCCTCGATGATGTGTCACCTCCACGGTTTCCACGGGTGACAATGTGGAAGAAAGGAAATCTGATGGATTTCAAAGGCTCCAAGTGTCTCTATTTTGGTTCTCCAAATACAAAAAACCAAGCTATCCTTGTAAAAGTTGTTGCCTCAAGAAGTTGGCTTTGCGGACCACCTATAGCTTGCTCTTTGCTTCAATTATTGCCTGATAACTCATTCAGCTGGTCAGAATTGTATAGCCCATCAGAAAAAATGGAGGATACTTCTTTGAGACAGATAAATAAGGAGAGGAGTCTTTCATACATAGCTCATACAGCTCTGAGTGAGCTTGGGCATACTGGATGCATCATACAAGTTGCTGTGCATCCATGTAGTTTTGATATATCACTTGCTGTTTCATTGGATTCCAATGCTTTACTTCTTTTTTGGTCCTTGTCTACTCTTTCAGAGAGCATCTTGCCTTTTCATACACATATTCATCCAATGTGGAAACTTTTGGATCATATTTCTTTAAAAGTTTTGTCACCAGATCATGAATATTCATGCTTGGTTTGGGGACCTGCAGTTTTGAATGAGAATCGGTTTCTTCTTGTGGGACATGAAGATGGGATTGATTGTTTCATGATTGAAGTTTCTTGTAAAGAAGAAAGCATATCAGCTCATAAAGTTCTTACCATCCCCTTCGATGGTTATAATGACAGAGGAAACCCACCAGATCAGATATTTGCAATACCCTTCATTCCCAACTTACGGCATTCATCTAATTCTAGTAATTTTCTACTGGTCTGTGTATGGAGGGAAAATTATAAGCCATTATCATGGACAATTGACCTTCACATGCCTATCAATGATGGGGTCTCATCCAATGACAATGGTTTGGCTATTTCAAAAGGTCAATGCATGAGTTCTTCTGGTAAATTTTGCTATGCTACCTTTTACAAACATTCATTTGAGTTACCCTCTCCTCATTGTTGGGATGGAGTTACAACTGTTGCTGTAGCATCTCCAACTAGCTGTCCATTACCCATTGAACATGTATATTCTAATGATTCTCCTTCTAGTTATTGTGGCTACCATATGGCCACAGGATACTCTAGCGGCACTGTAAAATTATGGAGGATCTGCCATATGCAACTAGATCATCCTGATTCAGAAAATGTCCCTTGGGAGCTAGCTGGTACTTTTACTGCCCATGAAGGCCCAGTCAATTTTCTTTCTTTATCTAGTTGCAGCAGTAAAATTGCTACTGCTAGCATTGATGGGTGCAACAGTACTACCAGTCTTCATATCTGGGAATTCATAAAGCTAACATGTGGTGGATCATTTGTATTAGAAGATGCAATAGATTTAAATGGGATTCTTATTGCTGTAAGATGGTTAGCATTAGGAAATGGCCAGATGCTGCTTGGAATCTGTCTGCCAAATGAATTTCGTGTATATTCACAAAAAAGATCGTCAACTCACTCCTTTGCTAATTCAGATATGTCAAAGGAGATGCACACATGGTATTGCATTGCAGTCTCAGGTTCTTCAACCATTGTAAGGGATTTTCTTTGGGGGCCTAAGTTGACCGCTGTGATTGTTCATGAGAAGCATTTTTCTGTTTGCAGTCAGTGGCTACTGAGAACAAATAGTGCATATAATGTTGAGGATTCTGTTGCTTATGTTGGCAGGATAGAGGAAAGCTTGCTTTGTGCAACTAATACTGGTAAAAACATGTTTGATACAGATGAGCAATTGGAATATGGGTACTCAAAGAAGATTTCTCAGCATGATTATGTTCCCAATACTGAAAATAAATTATTTTATATTCTAGATGTATCCCGGAAATTGGGTGGATCTCTAGCACTTTATGATCCTGAAGCTTTGATTCAATACATTTATTCAGGTATTCCTAGAGTCATGTTTATAATGAACTACTTCATTGCCTAGCACAACCATCCATGTTCTACTTTTATGAAAATTACAGTCATCCAATTAGTGTGGCTTTGTCTATCAGAAAAGCAAAATTTTAGCAACTTAATTTTTTAGTTGAAATTCTATTTCTAGAATACTTAGGTCCTTCAGATAATTTTATGGTGAAAATTTAGATAATCTATTTATTATCCTTCTTAGTAGTAGGAAGCAGTCACCAACTTCATTGCACATTGAAAGTTTAGATAATCTATTTCTGTTGCATGTTGATTTATTCTTAGATACTAGTCATGCCAACTCCATCAATTTCAAGGTTTC